>OY783195.1:12072306-12204806 GCA_963678675.1 Xiphydria camelus
TCTCTCTCTCTCTCTCTCTCTCTCTCTCTCTCTCTCTCTCTCTCTCTCTCTCTCTCTCTCTCTCTCTCTCTCTCTCTCTCTCTCTAGTAGGCGGATAAGGCAGGCGGGAAACCCTACTTTATCGCCCCTTTTTGCAAAATTCTACTTTTACCATCGTACTCACACTGCGTGACTTCACGGTGCACAGACAGATGGACACCCCAGTGCATGCACTTTGGCGAAAAGAGCGATCGCTATGTTATCGGCGGAGCGTTTCGTCCCGGAGTCGGCCTGTGGACTCGTCAGTAAGGCTAGGCCGACTCCTGCCTTAGACGCTCTGTGT
This sequence comes from Xiphydria camelus, assembly GCA_963678675.1. Taxonomy (NCBI): domain Eukaryota; kingdom Metazoa; phylum Arthropoda; class Insecta; order Hymenoptera; family Xiphydriidae; genus Xiphydria; species Xiphydria camelus. The sequence goes on from OY783195.1 coordinate 12,072,629, forward strand.
GCTCTGTCCTCCGTGGTTGTCGAACAGCTTCGGTCTTATGTAGAAACGTACTCGTGTTCGACCTCTAGTGAGAAAGGCAGCGCCATCTGGTGGCGGGCCGCCACAGTACTCCCCCCAGTGACGGCTGCTAGAGGCAGGCGTAACGATGTGGAAGATGGTGGTGTGCGTGGCGATGGCTGTGTGAGCGTGGTTCTATGTGACTGGGACATCGTGAGTTGGAAATTCCGCCGGTGTTCGTCGCAGCGTGTGAGAGATCGATCCTGTGTGTGTGTGTGTGTGTGTGATGCGGCTGCTGCCTGCGTGGGTCCAGCATGGCCGTGTGTGTGCGTGCGCTGGTCTGGGGCTGCTGCCTGCGTGGGTCTATCATGGCCTTGTGTGTGAGCGCTGGTGCTGTGGCTGCTGCCTGCGTGGGTCTAGCATGGCCGTGTGTGTGTGCGCTGGCATGGCTGGTGCTCTGGGGCGTCGTGGCCGTGTGTGTGTGGCTGGTGCTGTGAGCGTCGTAGCCGTGTGCGTGAGCGCTGGTGTGGCTGGTGCTGGCTGAGAGCGTCGTGGCCGTGTGCGTGTGGTTGGCTCTGCTTCCGGATGAAGGTGTCCTATCATGGGAGTTCCTTGGTCCAGAAGGTATGCTGCAGGAATGATGATCTTCTCCGCTGCATCACGTCGGGGTCACCACTTTGGCGAAAAGAGCGATCGCCATGTTATCGGCGGAGCGTTTCGTCCCGGAGTCGGCCTGTAGACTCGTCAGTAAGGCTAGGCCGACTCCTGCCTTAGACGCTCTGTGTGCTCTGTCCTCCGTGGTTGTCGAACAGCTTCGGTCTTATGTAGAAACGTACTCGTGTTCGACCACTAGTGAGAAAGGCAGCGCCATCTGGTGGCGGGCCGCCACAGCACTCGAATGCACCGCGTGAAAGCAGGGTGCAGTCACTGTGGTGCCACTTTGCTATCGGGGTACCGTATGTCCCACTCTGTACGGGCCAGTTTGAAAGTTACCTTCAGGGAGGCTTGGTCGGTAATCGAAACATTTAATACCGGTAGAAGTCGAGTCGGTAGTTAGAGTTGGTGTCAATTCGGGAGATCGAAGCGTCTAACCTCGAAATTATGAATTTGTGAATAATGGTGAGTAATTTCCATTATTCACAAATTCATAATTTCGAAGTTAGACGCTTCGATCACCCGAATTGACACCAACTCTAACTACCGACTCGACTTCTACCGGTATTAAATGACGCAAGTACCGACCAAGCCTCCCCGACGGTAACTTCAAACTGGCCCGTACAGAGTGGGACATACGGTACAGAGACGGACATACGGTATGCTAGCGACACGTCTCAAGTTGAATTTTATTTAATTTTTCTTTCCTGTCGCTGCGACAGTCGCCATATTTGTTTGTTTTTGTTGTTTTGATGACTTTTATTTTGTAGTTTTTTTTAAAGATATTTTTAAGCTTTTGTATGGTTTTTGTCTGAGTTTTTGTGGATCTAGGTTTTTCAAAATTAAATTTAAAGAAAAAGTAAGTTTTCTTTGAGGTTAGGTTTTGGTGTGTAAACAAAAAAACTTACTTTTTGAATTTTGAAAATTTCCTATGATTAGAATCTGAGCTCGAGAGTGCACGTGAGTAACGAAGGGTTAAATAAAATTCAACTTGAAACGTGTCGCTAACGACAAAAGAGTTGGGAGAAGCTGTCAATGAATGCTCTATCCTTATTGGTTACCCAAGTGTCGCTTGTAATACGTCGAAGCTCTAGAAGGTTTGTTCCTGCAGAGAATCCGTGACTAATCCCTGACAGTTGGTGATTTGTACGTAGTGCGCATGTGCGGACTTTGACTAGTCAGGGATTTCTGTTGGAACACCGAACGCACTGTACTCTAGTGGTGACGACAGTAATTAATTTTAGAAGAGAGCAAACCTAACCTTTTTAATTTTCGACTAAGGTTATTGTTATTTTGTTTTATACACTACTAGTAGTGTAACAAAAATATGGATGAAAACTCAGGTCCAAACAATAGAAAGGTAATACGGTTTGGCGAACAAGGGTTGCAAACGTACAGTCAGTTAAGTAAGAACGTGTATGGCATTATTCATAAAGAAATTATTCAACAATGTTTTTTTCCACGTTCATACGTTTGACATGTTCCAAGGCAATGCGCAATTATGTTAATAATGAGTCCAATCACCACCATCGACAATCACTTGGCATCCCCGAGGCATAGTATCCATCCATTTTTCGACGTATTCGCGGGGAAGTGCCTTCCAAACGCGTCGAATTTCTCAGGATAGCTACTTCACAGTGAACACGTTTTCATAAACAAGCAGAAGCTTGGACGAAAACGTGTCTTCACTGTGAAGCAGCACTGTGAATATGCTGAAAATTTGATGGATAGTATGCCTCGGAGATGCCAAGCAATAATCGATGGTGGTAATTGAACTCATTATTAACCAAATTGTGCATTGCCTTCGACCATATCAAACGTATGTATATGTCAAAAGAAACATTGTTTAATAATGTCTTCATGAATAACGCCGCACACGCTCTTACTTAACAGACTATACTTACAATCTCACGTCCTTCACAGAACGCTAATTGCCGGACGGATCGGAGTAAGCCACCCCCACAGTGGCCAGCTTAATAAATACCGCTATACACCATGGAATATGTATTGTAAGGGCCAGTTTTACCAAAGCCAAGTTATACCTAGAATAAGTATACCGAGGATAAATTTATACTCTTCTTTATACCTGGTATAAAGCGCAGGCGTTTTACCAGCTCCAAGTTTGCCTGGGATAACTATTCCAGGTATAAGCGTTGGCCATCTAAAATTATTTTTAGGTTGGTAGTAAGAAGTACGTACTGCGCATGACATTTGGTCGTTTTGACAGCTGTTCCGGCGCGATAAATGAAATTCGGAGTTGTTATTCTCAGTATAACCTAACTTTTTGTTTTTGACGTCTTTATTCTTTCATGATATAATCATAACCTGATCGTTGTGGTAAATTGTTATTAATTTTGAAATAGTTGATTGATGTACCAGTTTTTTAATCATCATCTGATGATGACATTGACGTATTACCAAGAATCAGAAATCCAAAGAAAATACGTGCCCGGTAAATAAAAGATATCTATAACAATATATTTATATTTTCGTAACAATAACTTTTATTTTCGAGTCGTCGATAAAAGCATCAGGTACAAAACACGTCCAAACATTCGATATCTCACCAACAAGAATGTGTTCAGTCTCAAAAAACTATAAGGGTCGTCACACAATAATAGTAATTACAACGTAAAATTGCACCATTTGATCCAAATCTCGTATCGGACAAAATATATTCTAAAATCTATAAACTTTTAAATCGCTACAACTTAAGATTTATCACGCGGTGACATTACTCTGAGATTACATAGAGCGGTACAATGTTATCGTTTTTTTAAGTATACGCGACCCTATCTAAAAAGTATACAAAGAGCGTTGTACGACTTGATGTCTAATGCCGAGGTATCTTACAAAAGTGTATCAATGCAAATCTAAAATTTTTTCATATTCTACATCGTACGACGGATGTATCACTTCTGCTCCTGAAAACTGCAATCACGCGAATTGAAGAAAGGTATAATGTCTACCTAGATAAATTTAAATGTTACTTATACAAGACAATGCAATGGTAGATGACTTCTTTGGTTGATATTATTGGATACCGTTGAGATTCTCGCGATTAGAGACCCGCGTGCGTCAATTTTAAATTTAAACTTGCATTTTCTGAGTAAAAGAGTGAAGAGAGAAAACAAAATTTTCCCGACGTTTCTATGAGCTTCTATCCTCCTATTAAAAAAGAACTATAATCTAAAATGTGTCGTGCGAAATTACCTCGCAGAGAAAGACTCATTTATAAAAGAAGGCTACAATAGCCGTTCCTCGGAGCACCGTCCGACGCGATTGCTGCGACCCAGAGAACTTGAGTATCATCGAGTTCTTAATCTAGAACGAATTATCGAACGTCAACGTCGCGGTGGAATTTCTACTGTCCGGCGATTGCATTGCGATATATCGTTTCCGTAAGATCTCTTGAAGGTCGTTGCAAGAGCTATTTTCTCGTTTGGCTCGCAAAGGTCTCCCACCCGGCGATCTGAAAAACACGTTTAAAAGCCCACTGTGAACAAAATCAATCTTTCGCAGCCACGACATTCTGACAATGCGAAACTCCTCTTTGTTCCTGGCGAATAAAAAGTTTACCGCGATAAAATTGTTTAATCGTACCTTGTGACGAGTTTCATTTTGACTTTGTTGATGTTTTTCAGTATGTCGCCCATTGATTTCTGGGAGATCAGTGGCGGTTTATGCCGATCGATGAACTTGTAGCCCTGTAAACTAGCTCTCCTCGCGATGTTAGGAGTCGTTGGAGGTTGCTGAGGTGGCGGCATATAATAATGACTAATTAAAAGTTTTAACATTATGATAAAAACGATTACCTACAGTAATTAGCATTGATCCCGAAGCAAGAAATCTTAAAGTCGGCAATAATTTTGTTGCTGGCTGAATTGCTGCATTTCTTGGCGACCTCGAAGCAATGCGATGTCGTATTTGTCCCAATAATCTCTGACAGGTTTGTTTTTCCAAACGAAAGCAAGTGAAGAATTCTACAACCATTGTATTCTTCGAAATAGTCAACTCTGGAATAGTTTTGTATTAGATATTGGTTATAAATTAGTAGGTATAGGTATCCTTTATTTACTTACCGGGCACGTATTTTCCTAGGATTTCTCATTCTTTGTAAGACGTCAATTTCATCATCAGATGATGATTTGACAACTGGCACATCAATCAACTCTATTTCACAACTAATAACAATTATTATGATTCTGTCACGGTTGTGATTCTGTCACGGAATAATAGACGCAAACAAAAAGTTAGGTTATCCCGAGGATAGCTAGCTTATCCAGCGCTGAAACTGCCGGATAAGCTATCCCTGCATTTATTCCAAAGTTTATCCTATTCCAGACTTATACCATCGTGGTAAAACGCTTGCGTACAGGTTATTCTCAGTATAGCGCTATACGGCGTTTATACCGTATTGGTAAAACCGGCCCTAAAGGGGAGAAATAACGGATTCCATAGATAACCGTGTAAATCTGATACCTGGCTTGCCATGTACACCCGGGTTCACGGATTTTGAACATAGTGACTTTTCAAAATGTCATATTTCAATATACTAACCAATGAATAATTAATTATCATGCTTTCATTAGCCAGGGCAAAAGCCGCATTAGCTAATGAAAGTTTGACATTTAATTGCTAATTGGCTGTTACGTTTTAAAATTACATTTTCAAAAGTCATTATGTTCAGAATCCGTGAACCCGGATGTACACCCGGGGCCACGGATTCTTCTTCTGGTTACTTTTGCAAAATGTTTCTATTATAGGTACTCTACATATTAATTACTCATTCAAATTTCTAACATTAGCATCAACATCTATAGCAGAAATAATGGATTCGGTTTTTCAACAGTACAAATAACAATTAACAAATTAAGAGAGGGGGGGGGCAGTTTTACTTCGACCAGGGTGTACACAATATCCTACAACAAATTAGGACAGTTATTTTGAATTAATCTATTTCTCCAGCCTTATACCATACTTGTAAAACGCTTGCGTGCTGGTTATTCTCAGTATAGCGCTATACCGCGTTTATACTGTGTTTGTAAAACCCGCCCTCATTCATACGAGCAGCTAGTACGCATGCGTCGGACTGAAAGTTTCCTGACAATCCGCAAACTTTTCTGACTGTCAGCAAACTCGTCTGACTCCTGCTGGAACAGCGGATTTGGAATCAGTGACTGTCACGTACTTCTTGCTGGAACGCGAGAATCTTAATGCGCATGCGCCTGACGTCCGCTGACAGTCTCTGACTCCTGCAGGAACAAACCTTCTGAGAAGAGTCCTTAAAGCGGGGTTTTCATGTGTTCGGAAGTGTTGCGTGCCGGGCTGGTGTCGCGTCTGCATCCAGACTTGACCTAAAATCCCCATAACTTTTGGAAGTTACTAGATTTTTGGCGGCGCATTCAAACTCTTTGTATTAACCTCTAATTATTGTCATTTTATTAAGCAAGTAAGGTATAGATGGATTGTAATAGAGAGAAAGAACGAGAACGTCGAAGACTGCGTGATAAGTTAAATAAGTCGCAGGCCACCGTGGTTTCTATTCGCGAGATTATAAACACCTTTATTGCGTGATGGACAGGGGATCTGAGTCGCGGGCCGCTGCGAGCTCCGTTTGTAAATATGGTATCCCCTTTCGCGGACCGATAGGTCGTAGTTAATTTAGCTAGCAAGAACAGTTCTCCTTTCTTTGAGTCACGTAGGCGTGCGCGCATAAGATTTGTTATCGATACGCGCTTCGGATTGCGGGAGTTCGTGCGCGGTAGACCCACGGTCAATGAGGGCATGTTTTCTTTCGAGTGCGTGGGATTGTGCGCGCCAGAATCAGGGTCGATGCGTGCTTTCTTCGCACGTGGACGCGTGGAGCGTGGATTAGATCATTGTGCGTAGACGAAGAAAGTGGGAGTAGAGTCCTTGACTACGACTAGCGTCGAGTATCAGATTGGTTCCCCACATTAGCGCTGAATATTTGATTGGTTCCCCGTTGTTACCGAGAGGCGGGGACTTTTGATTTAAAAGGATGCACTTTGCCGCTCGAGGTGCACTCAGATACCGATTTATAACGACAAATTATATTCCCACTATGTGTTAAAATATAATTCATTGGTGATCACCTAATTCTTGGATTAAGAGTTTTCATTTCTCCACCTGCAATAAAACTCTTCATCTCCCGATCCCGCTCTTTCCGAGCAGAGTGGTTCAGCACTCCACGGGCACGGACCTGCCCCCTACAAACGGACCAAGAAGACCAGCCCGGCACGCAACAAATTTTGGTGACAGCGGTGGGATGTTAAAATTTTAAAAAAGGGACGATTAAAATTTTAAAAAGAGAAAACTAAAAAAATGCCGGCTGGGAAGTGCGGGAAAACTAAGTGAAGGACGCACCCCTCTTTCCCGGGTTATTTGTGTGTGGTTTTTCCCGGGAACTGCGGGCGAATGCCAGAGGGGGTGGCTCAAGTGACCACACAAGCAAACTTCCACGGAGACCACACGCGTGAAAGTTAAAAAACACTGAAACTGAAAAATCCGTTCACCGAGAGAAAAATTCGAGACGGCAACCCGGAGACCCAGCGACGAGACGGCATCCCGGAGACCCAGCGACGAGACGGCATCCCGGAGACCCAGCGACGAGAGGCAACCCGGAGAATCAACGACGAGACGGCAACCCGGAGAATCAACGACGATACGGCAACCCGGAGAATCAACGACGAGATGGCAACCTGGAGAATCAACGACGAGACGGCAACCCGGAGATCCGCAACCAGGTGGCAACCCGAGGATTCTCAGGGAGTCGTGAACAACGCCGTGATCCGGGAACACAACAAAGATAATTATGCTGTCATATAGTAATTGGAAAAAACGTAAGTCGAACAATACTGCAAAAATGTTGCATCCGACATCTCGAATGAGTGGTCCATTCCTGATTATGAATGAGGGTACCTCTGAGCTCCAATAATCCGTTCCTTCGCATATTAATTTGACCGAAAGTAACCCTCCGATAGTTTCGCATTCGTCGAGCGAGGCATCATCGAGTGGCGTCACCTAGATCGAAACAATAATTGACACATCTTATTTGACTCTGAAATTGGCCGGTGAGCTTGTACCCTCCTTTGATGAGAAATCCCTGGAATTAACTAAATTCACTCAATAGTGTAAAATCGCAGATGCTCATATGCAGCAAGATCAAAAGTTAGTGACCAACTTTTGTCAAATCGTCACTCACTAGATGATTTAAATGATTTAATTACCCTGTTGAAAGCTGCTTTTTCTCGGTTTTTCGATGTTAATTTCTTGCATGACAAACTTCGTAGACTTTCCCAGTATGAAACCGAAAATGTTGATTATTTCGGGGTGCGAATTCTTGAAGTCCTGAAGCGCGGATTAGAAGTAGCTAAAGAGAAGTACAATGAATCGCAAGCCGTCAGGGTTAAAATATTATTAAATAACACAGCCGTCACTTGCTTTGCGCGTAGACTGCGCGACCCTTTAATGAGTACACTTTTATCAAAAGAAAAACCGATGTCCATAGAAGATGCTATTGATTGAGTGGAACAGGAAACAATAGAACGTTCGCATTATCTTTATGGAACACGGAAATCAAATCAAAATTAAAGTGGAGTTTTAATATGAATCATTTGCTTAATTCTAACGCCAATTGATGTTCGTGACGGGATGATCCTAACCCCTCTGAATGAAATCGTGGTTGAAAAAGCGTGAACTCAATTTCTGACGCGGATAGGGGCGTAATTATGATTTTAGTCGTGAGCGCGACCGAGATAAAAATTATTTAAACGCAAGGGACACTCCGTCTGCACAAATCTCGCGGAACGTGATTATTATTGCATGAGCCGGATCCACCGAATATAGCGCTGAGAGCAGAGACCTCAGTAATCTGAAAATATAAATTTCATAAAAGAGTTAATTCCGAAATCTAAACATGTAGCTTCATTTCTACTACTTTTGGGTTTTTTATTTCAATAAAATACCCTTTGATTTGAAGAACGCCCCGGCTTCGTTTCAACGGACGATGGATGTGGTACTATCGGGTCTTCAGGGTATCAAGCTGGTTGTGTATATGGATGATCTCTCTTTCTCGAAGAACATTCTCAAAAGTTTAAGTCCTCCTTGCACGGTTGTGAGACGCTGGTTTAACACTCCAAACTAAAAAATGTCATTTTATACGGCATGACTTAATTTATCTTGGACACGAAATCATCGATAAAGGCGTGAAACCCGATTCTAGCAAACTTAAGGTCATTCGAAATTTTTCGGTTCCCAGAACGAAGAAATATTAAACAGTTCCTTAGTCTCGTTAAGTATTATAGACGCTTCATCAAGAATATGGCGAAAATAGCCAAGTCTCTTACTAGATTATTAAAGAGGGGAATCCCTTTAGCTGGACCTAGTCTGCTCAGGATGCCTTCGAAGTCCTTTGTAAAACGCTGTGTTCCAAGCCGCTTCTTCAATTTCTTAAATTCTCCGAACCTATCGTTGGGACAACCAATTCTTCTAAGTATGCATTCTGCACAGTCCTGAGTCGGGATACCCCATCGGCATATTGAAGGATTCTGAAATCAATTACAATGCAACCAAAAAAGGAACTTTTGGCGATTCTTTTCACTATTAAACACATTTTCGACTATATCTGTGGGGTTATCAATTTACCCTTGTTACTGATCATCGCCCCTTGGTCTGATTGCATAATGCAAAAGACCCCATCTCAACGTTAGTTAGTTGACGAATTCATCTTAATGAGTACGATTATAATATCGTATACGAACCTGGAAAAATGAATTCCACTGATGATATCCAGTAAACTGACCGATCCTGATGCTTCCGATTTACCTGAACATTTCACCTTTCTGACGGGAAATGTAAATGAAGATACCGCTTATCCCGGAAACTCTGAAGAGGTGTTCGACTACGTAGACGAATAACCGCTTCCTTGTTTCAATGAGGATCTGGTATCGGATGCAGACAGAAATTTCTATCAAAATGAAGAGTTAATAGGTGCCTTGTTCCTGGCGCGCGGGAGCTTGGTACTCGACGAAGAAGAGGTCAATTATTTTCAAACAAGTAAAGTAGAATCTGACACGATTGACTCAGACTGTGATAGTGAGTATTTTACTGCTGATGAGGACGACTCACCAATGGACTTAGGGTTAGGGTGCTCCTCCTGGTCCGTCAACCTGTTGGCTAACGATGGTTACTCCGGTCCATCGCTTCAGGTCCCGGTCAGGGGAGTGAAGAGTGGCACACCAGCTAAGCAAATCTCACTGGACATACGGTCTGACAGTTCCTATGTGCGAACTCCGGTTCAGATGGGTGCTTCAGCTGCCACCGACGAGGGAATAGAATGTGGCACATCAGAGGGGCACCCTCCGGCTATGACTTCTTTACGTAAGAAACCTCTAGCCCTGTTGGGTGCTGCCGCCAACGAGGGAAATAGCTTAGGACTGACCTCTATAAAACGTAGTCAGATTGATTCCAATATCTTCACCACAAACAAAGTAAATTCAGACAAATCGTCAGACATCCCAAAACCTTTCCCTATTATTTTCCACTTCAACGGACCAACTATATTGCTTGAGGAAAAATTCTTGAAAGATTGAAAAGGATTCGCACTGAGCTGTGTGACGATTTGATATTTCACTTAATTCTTCATGACATCTCTCAAACAGACACCTTTCTAAATTATCTTCGAATGTCCTGTAAATCTTTGAGATTATTAATGGACCACCAAGGTGTAAAAAGTTTCAGCATCGCTGTAAACAACTCCCAATTCGATTTATTTCAATGGGTTGAAGTAGGAAATCTTCTGAGAAATATCTCCAACTATTCTAAGTATTTCATAACAGTCTTCTCCCGTGATATTCGAAAAGGGAAGTCGTTATCTTCTAACTAAACGAAAAAGGAAATCGTTATCTTCTTATTAAAAGGGAAATCATTATCTTCTAATTATCCAGGATAACCTCAAAATATTCTGACGTTATCTCTCTTTCTATATTAATTCAGTTACAGTTTACTCACGTACTAGTCGAGCAATTTATCATTCGTTTTGATTGCCCTCGTGGTATTATATCAATTTGGGAAGTATCTTCTTCACTGGTAAATTCTCAAAAACGTTGCAAACATTTTTAAACTTCAAAAACTCACTTTCACTACATTTTTCAGCACAAATCACTTGGATCCTTGGAGCGTATACCATCGTGTCTTCATAGATTATTTGAAACACTTCTGTAACAAAAGTGATTGGGACGAATGGATCCGCTTTGGAATTTTCTCATATAAAATTTCAGTTTACGAAGCCACTGGCTTTACTTCTCATCAGTTGATTTTCGGTGTGGAGGCTGTTATTTCTTCTGAATTTGCTAGAGAGCAAGTGTCCCTACTTCCGTCTAATATCTGGATGATCTTTTCGTTAGGATCTTCATGACTCAGGCTACCGCTGTGAAAAATTTAGAAAAGCCTAAGGGAAAAAGTAAAATATACTACGATAAAAATGAACTCCACGAAGGAGATCACGTATACCTTTAAAAAAAGAGAACCGAAAATGTCAAAATTTGAATATAGTCGGGACCGTTCGAGATTGTATGGATGCATGGTAAATTGAATGCAGAGCTTGCGTTGAATAGTGTTAAGAGAAAAATAGTCCATACAAAAAGCTAAGGTTAGCTTTCATTAGATCAAATAATATCAATGAAGACCAACAAATCAACGTAGAATAATGACTATTGTAATTTCCTTGAGTTTGAGATTTTACTAAATAGCGTTAAGAGAAAATTGTTCATGCGAATAAGTTAAAATTAGCCCTCATCAGATTAGATAACATCGGTGAAAATACACGGATTAACCAATGACCTTTATATTTTTGAAATTATATTAAGATTTGACACTACATTAAGATTTGACATTATATTCCAGTTTTGAAATTATACTAAGGTTTGAAATTACATTAAAATTTGGAATTATATTAAGATCTGACACATTATATTAAGGTTTGACGTTATATTAAGATTTGACGTTATATTAAGGCCTTAAAATTATTCACGGGAATAATTTTAAGAAAAATGTTTTGTAAAACATTTTTTTCATAAGGGGGAAGGTGTCGCGTCTGCATCCAGACTTGACCTAAAATCCCCATAACTTTTGGAAGTTACTAGATTTTTGGCGGCGCATTCAAACTCTTTGTATTAACCTCTAATTATTGTCATTTTATTAAGCAAGTAAGGTATAGATGGATTGTAATAGAGAGAAAGAACGAGAACGTCGAAGACTGCGTGATAAGTTAAATAAGCCGCAGGCCACCGTGGTTTCTATTCGCGAGATTATAAACACCTTTATTGCGTGATGGACAGGGGATCTGAGTCGCGGGCCGCTGCGAGCTCCGTTTGTAAATATGGTATCCCCTTTCGCGGACCGATAGGTCGTAGTTAATTTAGCTAGCAAGAACAGTTCTCCTTTCTTTGAGTCACGTAGGCGTGCGCGCATAAGATTTGTTATCGATACGCGCTTCGGATTGCGGGAGTTCGTGCGCGGTAGACCCACGGTCAATGAGGGCATGTTTTCTTTCGAGTGCGTGGGATTGTGCGCGCCAGAATCAGGGTCGATGCGTGCTTTCTTCGCACGTGGACGCGTGGAGCGTGGATTAGATCATTGTGCGTAGACGAAGAAAGTGGGAGTAGAGTCCTTGACTACGACTAGCGTCGAGTATCAGATTGGTTCCCCACATTAGCGCTGAATATTTGATTGGTTCCCCGTTGTTACCGAGAGGCGGGGACTTTTGATTTAAAAGGATGCACTTTGCCGCTCGAGGTGCACTCAGATACCGATTTATAACGACAAATTATATTCCCACTATGTGTTAAAATATAATTCATTGGTGATCACCTAATTCTTGGATTAAGAGTTTTCATTTCTCCACCTGCAATAAAACTCTTCATCTCCCGATCCCGCTCTTTCCGAGCAGAGTGGTTCAGCACTCCACGGGCACGGACCTGCCCCCTACAAACGGACCAAGAAGACCAGCCCGGCACGCAACACTGGTCTTCTTGGTCCGTTTGTAGGGGGCAGGTCCGTGCCCGTGGAGTGCTGAACCACTCTGCTCGGAAAGAGCGGGATCGGGAGATGAAGAGTTTTATTGCAGGTGGAGAAATGAAAACTCTTAATCCAAGAATTAGGTGATCACCAATGAATTATATTTTAACACATAGTTGGAATATAATTTGTCGTTATAAATCGGTATCTGAGTGCACCTCGAGCGGCAAAGTGCATCCTTTTAAATCAAAAGTCCCCGCCTCTCGGTAACAACGGGGAACCAATCAAATACTCAGCGCTAATGTGGGGAACCAATCTGATACTCAGCGCTAATGTGGGGAACCAATCTGATACTCGACGCTAGTCGTAGTCAAGGACTCTACTCCCACTTTCTTCGTCTACGCACAATGATCTAATCCACGCTCCACGCGTCCACGTGCGAAGAAAGTACGCATCGACCCTGACTCTGGCGCGCACAATCCCACGCACTCGAAAGAAAACATGCCCTCATCGACCGTGGGTCTACCGCGCACGAACTCCCGCAATCCGAAGCGCGTATCGATGACAAATCTTATGCGCGCACGCCTACGTGACTCAAAGAAAGGAGAACTGTTCTTGCTAGGTAAATTAACTACGACCTATCGGTCCGCGAAAGGGGATACCATATTTACAAACGGAGCTCGCAGCGGCCCGCGACTCAGATCCCCTGTCCATCACGCAATAAAGGTGTTTATAATCTCGCGAATAGAAACCACGGTGGCCTGCGACTTATTTAACTTATCACGCAGTCTTCGACGTTCTCGTTCTTTCTCTCTATTACAATCCATCTATACCTTACTTGCTTAATAAAATGACAATAATTAGAGGTTAATACAAAGAGTTTGAATGCGCCGCCAAAAATCTAGTAACTTCCAAAAGTTATAGGGATTTTAGGTCAAGTCTGGATGCAGACGCGACAGAAGGCATGCGAATCGGTGCGGATAGGCAGGCAGTACGCATGTAGAAGAGCTGATTGGCTGACGGTGCTTACGCATTCCGCATTTCGCAAGCCTTCTGGATGCATGAGAACCCGGTGTTAGTTTGATGGTACCTAACGTTACTTAACCTAACTTAACCTAGCCTACCCAATTGGAATGTTGCTTCGTAACGAGTTGGTGTCATCTGGTTTTTTTATAATATATATAAACAGATTAAGAGAGAGAGAGAGATGTTGTCATTTTTTCGTAAATTATCACTTGGAGGGAAGATAAGGGATGGTATATTACCGAAAGGAGTGATTGCAAGCCCAGAAGAACTGTTAAATGCAAAAAACCAAAGTACTTTAATACTGATGGACAACGCACAGTTGAAAGAATTAATTTATGGCGAGTTTCATTTTTTATTTAATATGTTTTAAGGGGCGTTTTTTAGCATTGTTGGAAGTTGGCAAAATGTATTCAAATTAGTAGGCCTGTAATATCTCCGTTTCTGCTTAGTTCTATTTACTAAAATAAATTTTAATCCTTTATTTAATTATTTATGTACTGCTAACATATGGTTTTTTTTTTCATTTAATAGTCTAGAAATTTATTCAATTTAGAAAATCGCAGGAATAGAGCATGATGGCTAACGCGATATTAATTAGATTTGATAGGCACCAATAATTTGAGCAATATTAGATTTATTATGTACTTACAGTAAATTTGGACAATGTAGGGGCCTGTAAATTTTCTGTTGAATCCAGTATAATGTATTACAACGTCGTATCTATCACCTTTATTGAGTTATATTATGAGCTGTGTGATACATATAGCGTCTTTGATTTTGTTACTTTTAGGAAGTATTCAGTTTTATTCAAGGCACACTAGTTCAGCAGACATGGTTGTTCAGTGGAAGTTCGATGTTTACTGGATGACATTAAATATTAACTAATGAGGATTTGATACTAATTGAGTGATTCTCATCTCATGAATCAGTGTACCCTGACGATCACCTGAAAAATTCACAGGAGTAATTTTCAAAAGTCCCAGAATTGATAGACACCTCTTAGGGTAGAAAGTTAATTTTTTTTCTGAATTCGTTAATCAATTTAATCTGAAATTTCTTTTTTCAATAACATTGTAAGAGTAATGTGATCTGCTGTTTATAAATCTTACATATTTAGAAAGCTGACTAGAAATTATCATTAAAGTAAGCCTTATTATGTGTTTGTTAATCCATCAAAAAAAGGATCATATGAAGAGTTCAAAATGAAACTATTGGAGGTGTCAAAGATGTGCCAATGAATGTTTTTAAAAAACGTGTAGATGCGTTCTTATTATTTGCAGTCTGCTTTCTTTCTCTTCATTGTCAATATTTTATTTGATATATTTTAATCAGGAAACACTCATATTTTGTACGGTTAAAGTTCTAGTTAAATGTGATAGAACATTGTAAAAGTGATTAAGTGAGAAATATTTTAAGGGTCCAGTGTGGAAAAACGATGAGATTCCATTTTTTTCGAAATCAATATTTTAGCGGCATCTGTTAGCTTGTAACATGAAGTATCAACATACCAAACCTTACAGGGGACAAACAATGAGATTCCACTAAAAACTGTGGTTGAAAATAGGTGGCACAGTGGACTCCCGTGCGTCACATATGCGTGCGTTGTGAAACTTTAAATGTCATATTTCTCAACTTTTAGAAATATGGAACCTTATCGTTTTTCCACTGGACCCTTCCTTTAATATGAGAATAGTTCTCATATTAAATAGTTTAGAAATGAATACAAATCTTATACAAATCTTAAATTATTTTTTTTTATTCGCAACTTATTAGGCAAAAATATTTCACAAATTTTAGTTATAATAAGTTTTGACTATGTATACGGGTTTAAAAACTTAACACTAGAATTCATACCTTTAAATTTTTTTTAACGTGTCACTTTCTATTAGGTCTCAGGTGATGATATTTCTCTGAGAAACTGAAAATATATCTGAGCATTTCTAAAAATATTTAAAAATGTCAAAGAATTGGAATACTTAAGAGAAAATCAGAGAAAGGTACACCCAGAGACACGGCATCTGTCGCTGGTGACTTTTTTTAAACGTTATTTTTAAACGTACTAACCAATGAATAATTAATTCTCATGCGCTCATTAGCTACGGTGGCGTCTACTCTCGTTAATGAAAGCATGAGGATTATTAATTATTGGTTAGTATGTTTAAAAATAACGTTTAAAAAAAGTCACCAGCGACAGATACCGTGTCCCCGGGTGTACATTAGTTAAAAAAATGTTTTCAGTAATAATAATATGCAGCATTTCTCTGGAAACCTTCCTTTTTTTAGATAATTTCTGAGTAATTATTATTATTATTCAATATTAATTTACAGATTTGCTTCGTACGATTAAGGATCCAGAGAAACCTCAAACTTTAGAGCAACTTGATGTAGTGTATGAGGATTGCGTACATATTTGTGATTCTACGCCACGAGGAGTTTCTGTCATACGTGTAGAATTCAATCCAACGGTACCGCATTGTTCTCTGGCTACCCTCATTGGCTTATGCATACGAATTAAATTGGAACGAAACTTAATGGCATTGTTCAAATTGGATATATATATCAAAGAGGGAGCTCATGCAACGGAAGAAGAAAGTATGATATTCCTATTTTTCTTTTAATAATACATAATATTGCTTCGTATGAGGGATATTTAGTTTCAAACCAAGCAACAAAATTAACCAGTAATGCGCAAATTTTTTGAAAGTTGGTTGCGATATGGAGGCCCATTTCCTCAGGCAACTGGTATGGTAGTTGTGAAACGATATTCACGATTCGAGCAATATAAATGTTATAACGTCAACAAAGTTTGAGTAATTATCAATGGCAAATGTGGTAAGCTTTCATCTAAGATTTGAAGTGAGAAATAGAACATCTTGACTGGAAATCAAATTTATTGAGTAGTTATTTATTGTTAACAATTTACGTTCCATTAGTATCACATTTGAATAGCTTTCTACCTCAAATATAACCGCAATATCCCTTATTTCAATTCTGATTGATTGGGGTCAACACGTATAAATGTTTTTAATGCAGCATCGTTTTTCTTATAATCAGAATTCAAATAAGGGATATTCCAGTTATATTTGAGGTGTACATTTATTTAAATGTGATACTGGTGGAACGTAAATTGTTAACAATAAGTAACTACTCAATAAATTTGGTTTCCAGTCAAGATGCTATATTTTTCACTTCAAATCTTAGATCAAAGCTTACTACATTTACCTTGGATATTTACTCAAACTTTGTTGAAATTATAATATTCATATATTGTTCGAATCGTGAATATCGTTTCACAACTACAATACCAGTTTCCTGAGGAATGATGCAGTGCTGCTTCTGAGTGGCCGTTACACGTTTTGTATCTTTGAACCGACTTTCCAACTGTATCTGAACTATTTCCTAATGAAAAAAGTAGAAAGAAAAATTTCTCCACAATGAACGATTGCTTCAAATTGTGCCATTAAATTACGAATTTTTTAATACTAAGCCGGAAAAAAGAAAAGATACGCATTTCAAGATAATAATTTTGTTTTAATTTATTGAGTCATAGAAAATCCAGAATGATGTAAAAATATTTTTTTCACAGCACTTCAAGACAAAAAAACTCATTGATTTTGTCGGTAGCATTTTTTTATCGGAATTATAATCACCCGAAGTTCGAGTACTCATTTTCCCTCAATGTTTTATTATTTTATAACTCAAGAACATATTGGTCAAAGAATTTGAAAAAAAATTACAAAGGCTTATTTTATTGAGGACTATTCTACAAAAAAAATGGACGTAATTAAAAATGATCGGGTCAGAACGTGGCCGGTTATATGCGGAATACCCCTTATACATTTTATTATAATTTTACCATAAACGCAAAATGACGTGAAAAATATACAGGGTAGGCCGCTCCAGAGATTAATTTTGGGTGTAACTAAATTCATCAATACACCTGTTCTTGTCCTGAATCGGCGAGACAGTAATTGCTCTAAGTTTGAACTACCTTGCTAACTGATAATAAAAAAAAATAATGAAGGCAAATTTCAAGCTGTTTGTAAAATACTATCATTTTGTTGTCACTTTGTCGTTTCATTTACGCAAGCCGTAA
The DNA here is from genome assembly GCA_963678675.1 of Xiphydria camelus. Taxonomy (NCBI): domain Eukaryota; kingdom Metazoa; phylum Arthropoda; class Insecta; order Hymenoptera; family Xiphydriidae; genus Xiphydria; species Xiphydria camelus. The sequence continues at coordinate 12,090,441 of OY783195.1, forward strand.
ATCTATTAGTTTAACAGCAATACTAGTCTTGCCGCAATACTAGTCTTGCACTCGGATTAAATTTCATGTTAAGTAAACTTTGTTGTTTGGGTAGGCATTCTTGATTATTTCATAGATCCTCAGATTTATCATTGGTCGTCGGAAGAATTATTGACGAATTCAGTTACATCCAATATTAACTTTTGCAGTGGTTCCTCCTGTATATCTCTAATATAAAAATCGAAGTATCAAAAGGTCACTTGTCCTGATAAAGCAAATTCCCATGTCTGCAAAAGGTCAGGAAATGAATAAATAGGAAGTCAAGAGTAGTAATAACGATGAAAAATATCAACACAATACCTGATCTTCAATATTTCTAAAATCTACAGATATTTCAAATATTGCGAGACATTCCGCGATAGCTCTACGGTATCGTTTGATAGTTCTTGCTATCTGGGTATGAAAAAGTACTGACTAAAAAAAATAAAAAATGTACTGCTCCTTTTAATAACTAACCACTAAACACCCAAATGAATAGCAATGTACGAGGGGTGTTCAATAAAGACTGACACTGCTGTCGTTGTAAGCGAATTGTGGCGATCTACTACCTCAACCGACCGCCAGGCGGCTACTACACCGATCCGCCGGCTATCACGGCTCCCGCGCATCTCACGCCCTACCTCTTCGACTGCTCGCTAGTACTCGGACACGACCAGATTTCTATATATCACCGAGGCTCACCGACACCAGTGGCGGGTAGGCGAGTGGCATCGGCGACGCACACATCATTTAGCTCGCCGCCACATTGGTGACCCCGACGTGATGGACCAATCAGCAGCATTCAATGCCACCGCCCTCCGGCAGGAACACCCCTGAGCCGGTAAACTCACCCCACTGCAGCCATCACATGCACACGGCGCTCCACACACACCACGGCACGCACCGACATATCACAGCGCCGCATCATCATTGCTCCTACCTCACTCCTGGAATGAAGGACCTCTCTCACCACGGGACGCCTCATCAGGGACCAGAGCTCTCACACACACATGCACGGCTACGCTCGACCCACGCAGGCAGCAGTCGCATCCTCTCACACATGCACGACTACGCTCGACCCACGCAGGCAGCAGTCGCATCATCACATACATGCACGGCCATGCTCGACCCACAGCAGGCAGCAGCCGCACCAGCATCATCGCACACATGCACGGCCATGCTAGACCCACGCAGGCAGCAGCCGCAGTACCATCACTTCGGCACCACTCATCATTTCGCCTGCATCCTGCAGCCGTCACTGGGGGGGAGTGCTGTGGCGATCTACTACCTCAACCGACCGCCAGGCGGCTACTGCACCGATCCGCCGGCTACCACGGCTCCCGCGCATCTCACGCCCTACCTCTTCGACTTCTCGCTAGTACTCGGACACGACCAGATTTCTATATATCACCGAGGCTCACCGACACCAGTGGCGGGTAGGCGAGTGGCATCGGCGACGCACACATCATTTAGCTCGCCGCCACAGAATAAGTACCACTAGCGCCATCTTGTGGTACGAACGTGAAAGATATAAGAATTTGCTGTAAACATGTCAAGTTTGGCGACGATAGCACGAGGTCTCACGTGAACCGTGCAACAAAGTGCATGTGTAAAATTTCGCCTCTAAAATTTAGTGATGCCTGCGTTACGCGAGCAACGGTATGCGATAAAATATTATATTTTGCGTGGGTTAACAGCTACCAACACTTATGAAGAGTTGCGTACGGCATTTAAGGATACTACGATGAGTAAAAGAACGTGATGGCATAAGTCGTTCCAAAATGGCAGGGAATCGTGTGAATTGGAAGGAGGTCCCGGCAAACCTGTCACCGCTCTTCCGAAGAAACAATCAACATGGGGGCTGTAATGATACGCACTGACCCACGTTTAGCGGTAAGACAGCTCGCTGTTTTGCTTGATATTTCGATACGTAGCGTACACAGACTTTTAAACAATCATTTGCACATGTCTCGTGTGTGTGCACGCTGGATTCCACGCCTCTTAACACGGCTTCAAAAATAGGCGCGTCGACGTGTGTTAAGTGGTTGCAGTGCGTTCGCAACGAAGGCGATCTGTGGTGGAAAAACATTAGTACTGCCGATGAAAGTTGGATTTATTGTTACGACCCCGAGACAAAACAGCAGAGTACACAGTTGGTTGAGACAGGTAGAGCGCCGTAGAAGAAAGCGCGAGTGCAGAAATCTACGGCGAAAGCACTGGTGATCACTTTCTTTGATTATCGCGGTATGGTGTACACTCATACTGTCCCACAAAGGCAGATGGTCACTGCGGCTTATTACATCACCGTATTGAAGCAGCTGCTGAAGGATCACATCCCGAAAAAGCGACCAAAACTCGTTAACACTTCCCGGCGCGTCAGTCGCCTTCTTTGTACGATGCGCCCGACGCGTTGGTGCATTCAGTTCCCGTTCGAATTTCATTGCGCGAGGACGTGAGCACGTGTAAGATAAAGTTCCAAGCTTTTGAGAGCATTGTCTAAAGGCATCAACTATTGTAAATTTTGTGTGGTGCGCGAAAAGCTCTTACACTGAAAAGATACTATGGAGCTGAATGAACCTGAACCTTCTGGTATAAAAAAACCGCATACCTCATCTATACGGTGGAATCCACGCACTATACAAAGACACTATACAGAAGAGGAGCTGTTAAAAGTGTTAGAAGAATCGGATGACGATTTAGAGGATCCGTCTTATATTAATATGGACGTTGATGATGACGCGAGCTCAGATGAGGACGACAGAACTGTTGATGTCCTACAGCCGGTAGGAGAAGGTGAAGGTGTAAATATCCGAGAGCCAGAACGTGAAGATATGCAAGAGCTGGAAGGGGAAGGCACAGTGGAGGATCTGAACATTGAAGGTACACTAAATTGGGGTGATGTACCGAATTTGGTGACAACTGCCTTCACAAGAGTCAACGAACTTCTTGTAGCTACTCCAAGTGAAATCTGGACACTCTCTCTCTCTCTCTCTCTTTATTATTTATTATCTTACCTCAAGAAGGAATTTATAATTTCAGATACTTCGGTTGAATTGTTCAACATGCTTGTACTTGATCAATTATATGAATTAAGTGTTGAGGACACGAATCGTTATGCGGAAGAATTATTCTTGTCGAAGGCGAATTTCTTGCATGGAAGGATTACCACATGGAAGCCACTTACTGTAGCGGAAATTAAAATATGTCTGGGCTTGTTTTTTCATACCGGTACGAGCCAAATGATGCGAATTCAAGACTACTGGAAAACCAGCCGTTCATTCCGATAATGCGTTTCTGATTAAATGGGGAGGGACCGCTTTCTATTGATTTTACGATGTCTACATTTTACGAAAAATTCTTTCGAGGACATGCCTAAACTTACAGATCGTCTCTTCAAAATACGACCGATAATAAATTACTTCAACCAAAAAATGAATGATGTTTATTACCCTGGCAAGGAATTGTACATAGACGAATCAATGGTGCTATGGCGAGGTCGTTTAACATTTCGCCAATACATCACCAATAAACGTCACAAGTATGGCGTTAAATTTTATATGTTGACCGAACCCTGTGGACTTATACTAAAATTCGCAATATACAGGGTGGACCAGGTTAAACGTCATTTTTTTTATATGTGATAGAACAACAAGAAAAGAGTAGACTTTCATAAGAAAATTTTTTTCAGAAATGTTTCCTAACAAAGATACAAGGTGTCAAAGTTTCGAAAAAAAAATGGTTTTCTCATCATAACTTCTAAACTACTTGATCGATTTCCATGAAATTTCGCACACAGGCTAATGTAGAGCAGCTCTAAGTAATAATTAAATAATTTTTAAACATTCTCCAGTGGCGTAGATACTAGGGGCCGGTACCCCCCTTTCCCCCTCCCAATCTTCGGCGCCACTGGATATTTTGCAAAGAAAATTTAATTATTGGATTCCCCGTTTAATTTAGAGAAAAAAATCACCCTTGCGAATTTTTGATTTATGGCTTCGTTTTTGAGATATTTATTTTAATTTATAGGGTTGCGAGCAGGCCAAAGCTAGGTTGAACTCCATTAATTGTGATATGTGATAGAGCAACAAAAAAAAATAGATTCTCATGAGAAAATTTTGTTCAAAAATGTTTCCTAACAAAGATATAGGGTGTCAAAGTTTCGAAAAAAAAAATGGTTTTCTCACCATAACTTCTAAACTACTTGATCGATTTCCATGAAATTTCGCACACAGGCTAATGTCGTACAGCTCTAAGTAATAATTAAATAATTTTAAAAAATTCTCCAGTGGAGTAGATACTGGGGGCCGGTACCCCCTTTCCCTCTTCCCAATCTTCGGCGCCACTGGATATTTTGCAAAGAAAATTTAATTATTGGATTCCCCGTTTAATTTAAAGAAAAAAGTCTCAAAAACGAAGTCACAAATCAAAAATTTGCAAGGGTGATTTTTTTCTTTAAATTAAACGGGGAATCCAATAATTAAATTTTCTTTGCAAAATATCCAGTGGCGCCGAAGATTAGGAAGGGGGAAAGGGGGATACCGGCCTCCAGTATCTACGTCACTGGAGAATTTTTAAAAATTATTTAATTGTTACTTAGAGCTGTACGACATTAGCCTGTGTGCGAAATTTCATGGAAATCGATCAAGTAGTTCAGAAGTTATGATGAGAAACCATTTTTTTTTCGAAACTTTGACACCCTATATCTTTGTTAGGAAACATTTTTGAACAAAATTTTCTCATGAGAATCTATTTTTTTTTGTCGCTCTATCACATATCACAATTAACACGTTCGCTGCCGCGTGTATCATTTAGGATACACCGGATAGTGCTTTCCACAGGCCGCGTGTATCCTAAATGATACACGGACTATTTTTCAGTCTAAGTAGCGGTGTATTTATTTTAACACACCGCCCGTAAGAAATACATTACGTTGGGGTTTCTGCGGCCTGGCACTATAGAAAGGAACTTAAAGTTTTGGCCTGGGATGTTGTTATGAGGACCAATAATAAAATACATAAAGACATTGAAGAAATGCATTCCCCTCACGCACTGACGGAATTTCTGTGTCGCTTGCAAATTTTCATACCGTTGCTAAAAAAGTTTCACTTCAAAAAGAACTGGTAAAATAATGGTGTATCATAACTAATACACTCGGCCTGGAGTAACAAAATTCTTATTGTTCGGCGAGTGTATCATTTATGATACACCAAAAAAATAAACAAAAACCACAAAATACCAAAAACTATTATATAAGGTGTTTAGCCATACCAAATATGGGAAATGCTTGCAAAATATATCTTATTGGTGAAAATTATTTTGGCCTGTGAGGTCAGATTTCCAAATTTTTACTCGGCAGCGAACGTGTTAATGGAGTTCAACCTAGCTTTGACCTGCTCGCAACCCTATAAATTAAAATAAATATCTCAAAAACGAAGCCATAAATCAAAAATTCGCAAGGGTGATTTTTTTCTCTAAATTAAACGGGGAATCCAATAATTAAATTTTCTTTGCAAAATATCCAGTGGCGCCGAAGATTGGGAGGGAGAAAGGGGGGTACCGGCCCCTAGTCTCTACGCCACTGGAGAATGTTTAAAAATTATTTAATTATTACTTAGAGCTGCTCTACATTAGCCTGTGTGCGAAATTTCATGGAAATCGATCAAGTAGTTTAGAAGTTATGATGAGAAAACCATTTTTTTTTTCGAAACTTTGACACCTTGTATCTTTGTTAGGAAACATTTCTGAAAAAAATTTTCTTATGAAAGTCTACTCTTTTCTTGTTGTTCTATCACATATAAAAAAAGACGTTTAGCCTGGTCCACCCTGTATAATATACAGGGTGTCCGTAAAGTATGGAAACAGTTGAATATCTCGAAAAGTACGCTTCAGATCGGGAAACGAAAAAATACGTATCCGATATTTTTTTAAAAACTATCAAATGATACCAAGATTGATCCCACACCCCAACCCCTGTGGGTGGGGCAGGGGGAAGCTTCAAAATCTTAAATAGGAACCCCCACTTTTGATTGCATATTCGCATTCTACATTAAAAACTACATAACTTTTATTTGAAACATTTTTTTCGATTCATGGCAGATGGCGCTATAATCGACGAAATTCAATTTTTTCGGTTTTTGCAATTGAGAGTCGATTTATTCGATTCTGCAATACAATTGCGATAGAAATTTATATTTTTTATTCTCATACTTAATATTTTTGTTAAAAATTTAATTTAGTTTTGCAAATTTGAAGTGCAGATGCGTTTTGTATCTGGAATTCCCCGCGACGCACTAAGTTCCGTTAGAGGACATAAGCTAATTACTCAAGGATAATCCCTTTCGGAATACATCGAGTTTCGAGGGTCCGGAAGGCCCGGCAATTAGCGGTACCTGTTTACGTGTACTCAGGTTAACGGATATCATTAAAACGGACTACTAGTGAAAGAATAGCTACGATTCCCGGAATATACCGTCCGCCGGGGGAATTCCAGGTACAGAACGCATCTGCACTTCAAATTTGCAAAACTAAATTAAATTTTTAACAAAAATATCAAGTATGAGAATAAAAAATGTAAATTTCTATCGCAATTGTATTGCAGAATCGAATAAATCGACTCTCAATTGCAAAAACCGGAAAAATTGAATTTCGTCGATTATAGCGCCATCTGCCACGAATCGAAAAAAATGTTTCAAATAAAAGTTATGTAGTTTTTAATGTAGAATGCGAATATGCAATCAAAAGTGGGGGTTCCTATTTAAGATTTTGAAGCTTCCCCCTGCCCCACTCACAGGGGTTGGGGTGTGGGATCAATCTTGGTATCATTTGATAGTTTTTAAAAAAATATCGGATACGTATTTTTTCGTTTCCCGTTCTGAAGCGTACTTTTCGAGATATTCAACCGTTTCCATACTTTACGGACACCCTGTATAGTAAGGGGCATTCCCAAAAAGTCGCTTTTCATTTGCTGGAGGAAAAATTACAGGCAGGACATTCAGTTTTTTTTAGACAATTATTACAATTCTTTCTATTTATCGTCTCAGTTACTGGCGAAGAACATCTTTACGATAGGAATATTTCATCCTGATCGCAAAGGCTTTCCGAACGATATAAAAAAACAAAAGCTGAAAAGGGGAGAAACAGTTGCCAGGTACTGTCAAGGTGTAATGATAGGCAAATAGCGAGACAGACGTGAAGTCAATTATGTTTCCACAGAATATTCGAATGACATGGAGACATACTTAGATAGAGGAGGGCATGAAAAAACAAATTCTTAAGATAATACATACGTTGCCTGTAGTAGTTTAAAATTAATTTAACTTATCTAGGTAATTATCAGGCCAAGCAACTTTTAACAACAATCACTTCACGTCTGACGTTTCCGTTCTTCTTCGAACCCTCTTCAGAGACGTAATGACCCACAGATTCTGAAGAGGGTTCGAAGAGGAACCGAAACGTCAGACGTGAAGTGATTGTTGTTAAAAGTTGTTGGCCTGATAATTACCTAGATAAGTTAAATTAATTTTATGAAAAAACAAAGCCCACGGCTATTATTAAATATAACAAATCCATGGGAGGGATTGATCGTCAGGATCAGTTTATGTCCTATTATCCATGTCAACGAAAAACCATTTGTTGGTATAAAAAGATAGGTCTCCATATAATCCAGTTATTGCTGTTAAACTCCTATCAGCTATACAAGAAATACAAGGCACCAAGATATAGATTTTATGACTTCCGGTTGGATATCATTCACTATTTATTACCAGAAGAAATGGTACAGCCTTCGAAACCTAAGACAACTGAACATGTTTTGAGGCACCAACCACGAGGAGAAAACGGGAAAATAAAAAGAATTAGGTGCAAGGCTTGCTCAAAACGCGAAATAAAAAAAGATGTGCCATATGAATGTGTGGCATGTGCAGCAGGTTTTTGTGTTGATCCTTGCTTTGATCAATATCATAGAAATATGTAACTACATATAAACACATGCAATGTTACATTTTTAAATAGTTTTGAAAATAAAATACGTTAAGTTCAATAATAATTCGAGTTTTTTTTCGACGCGTCAGAGCGTCAGTAGCATAGTACAACAAAACTGTTGCGCAATGCTATCGACGCACCGGTGCGTTTTTGTAATCTTAGTGAAAAAAAGACCCCAAAAGGTCTTATAATACACATACCCCTATCACCATTTAAAATATTTTGAAGATCTGGAACAAAAAGTGCCAGCAGCTCCTAGGATTGTGACACTAACATTGTTAGCGTTCATAGTGTTAATCGCTGGAAATTGCACCACGATAATGCGCGGCCGCATGTGGCGCACGTTGTCCATGAGTTTCTGACCAACAAAAAATATTCCCGTTGTACCGCATCCGCCTTAAGATTGGGACACACATTACCGGGCCGTGCCAGGGCCGGGCCACGGCCGTCATTCGGCCCTGGCACGGCACGTTAAAGGGTGAGACATACATTACCGGGCCGTGCCAGGGTCGAACACGGCCGAAGAGGAAGAAATGGTCAGAACCCTTGCACGGCGCGTGTATCTAGGAACCACACAAGTCCGTCAGTCGTCAGTTGCCTTGGAAACTGCTAGGTTGATTGCACTAAAACACGTAAATTACTTAAACAAGAGAAGCGAGGCCGGACCGTCACCGTGAAAAAGTAAAACTGAACTAACTGGCCCGGCCTGGTGACGGTCCGTTAGCGACGCCCGGTCACGGCCCGGTAAAGTGAGAACAAAAGCATTTGATTCTATTGGACAGATCGTTCGCCGGACGACGGACGATACTCGGCCGTGCTCCGGCCCTGGCACGGCCCGGTAATGTATGTCCCGACCTTTATAGTTCAGGTCTAGCTCCGAATGGCTTCTTTTTCTCGTGCAAGTGCGGCTATAAAGGCTTTAGAGGCGATTTTGGAGCTGTTCTCCAAGGATGGCTTTGAACACGTCTTTAAGGAGTGGCAAAGAGGCTGAAACAAGTGCGTTGCGTTGTAGAGAGACTACATTGAACGTGATTCAACTGTTACATGCTAAGCTTGTAAATAAAGAGATTTATCGCAGTAGTGTCAGTCTTTATTGAACACTCCTCGTAATAGAGAAGTAACAATTAATATAACATACTAGGGGGCTCCGCCCCCTGCTCGCTACGCTCACGCTCGCCACCTCCCCGCGCCGCTTCGCGGCGCTCCCCCCCTAGATCCTCGGGAGCGAGGCGGGAGTATACACTAAGATGTTTTGCTTCTTCGTTTTTCGCCGATGATACGACGCATTTCGATACTTTCTCTTTTTTGCCACCGCATCTGAATTATTATTCCTTTTATGAGCAGCTGTACGCAGTTGTTGTTTTCGTCTATTGACGCGCTCTTCTTCGGTTAACGCGAGACGCGGTCGACCCATGACAGAATGTTCTCTTATTAATCGATACACGCGCTATAAAAACCGTGATAAAGGTAGTGTCAGACACGGCTACTTTTGCTACGCAGCACATTAAAAAACTGCGCAACTTGAACTACTGCAAGTGTGAACACCCATGCAACCTGCAACGTTGCGATCGCAGGCTGGTTGCGCGTGCAGTAATTTTAAGTTGCGCGCAGTTTAAGAAGCAGTCGTGTGTGAACAGCTATTGCGAAAGGTTGCAAGCGCAGCAGAAGTTTTCAAATCAGTTGAAGAAGTACTTTGGTGTGAACATAATATGTGCAACTTCTAGTCTCGACCTGCAACTTTTACAGGCAGCTGCACCATAAAAACTGCGCGTCTTGCGCTACTTTCGGCTGGTGTGTGAACACTGTACGCAACTTTTGCAGCCGCTGCACAAAACTGCGCAGCAAAAGTAACCGTGTCTGACACTACCTTAAGACTGCGTGGTGATTCCCTTCGCCCGGTGCGCCCGGATACGCGTGCTATCAAAATCGCAATCAGACAGCGTGTTGGGTGGACCCCAATAGTTTCTTCGACGCAGAAACAAACACCGCCGGCTGAGCGTCGTCGTGTTTACCGGCGCGGTCACCTCACCACGCAGTCTTATCGCGGTAATAAGAGAACATTGTGCCGGCGACGGCAGTGACGCACAGCCCGCGAGGGTTTTTGATGCATCTAAAAAACTTTTTTATATAATAGAGAGAAAGTGACCCCGGAATTACATTACAGTAACCTAACTTATGACTGATATGCAGGATGAAGATTTGGACCTGCGACGTAGCAAATATAACGTAGGCGATTTTACCGAAGTATACCGTATGTCCGCGATCAATCAGGCCATAGCAAAATTGCGAGTTTTTCATGAGCACCCCCGTGGGTTTCCTCGTCCAATAGAATCACCGGAGAAGCGTGAATGCGCATGCGTACTCATCCGCGGGTGTTGGCGTCGTCTTGAATGGGGTGGTTTTGAATGAAAACCGATCTGAACTTGCTGTCGACGCCAACGCGGATGATTAAGCATGCGCATTCACGCTTCTCCGGTGATTCTATTGGACGAGGAGACCCGCGGGGGTGCTCATGCAAAACTCGCAATTTTGCTATGGTCTGATTGATCGCGGACATACGGTACAACCTGTTTCCTTATATACACGCCAGAAGAGCGGGTTGCATATCGGTAAGGCGCACCCAATCCAAGATGGTTTCCTCTAATTCGGTGGTAATACCGACAGCCCAGACACGAACTAAATAGACGTTTCAGTCCGAAAAACATCGGTCATCTCAATAGTAGTGAATGTGACAGACGCTCCGTATAGTTTGATAATCGTTTGGACTTTTTTTCGAATAATCAAGATAGTGAACGGAAGCAATGCTATTTTTCTCTAGTTTCTTGTGCATAAAGAGCAGGAAAGGAGACATCAGTATCTCAGAAGAAGTGCCATGAGATAAGTTTCTTCCTAACTGACCGTTTTAACCTCATTTTGATTACGTATGAAAGACAAATATCTTTGTGGTCATTCTATTTTTTTGTTTTCAGCGTCATGTGAACGGGACGAATCGATGGATTAATCAATAAATTTGATTTTTCTTCACTGTCAACAATCAACCCAGATAGAAAAGAATTCTCTAGAATTGCGGTACAATGCCACGGTAGGAATATCAGGTTCTACCGACACGACGTGCTTCGACAAGGTCTGCATCAACTTTGGCGGTATATTGGCGGTACTGAACTAATCCTGTGGCATACTTTTCTATCTGGGCAGGCACATGCTAGTTTAAGAATGTCACCATTGACATTCTGCCAATGCCAATCCTGCTTCACCTCTCCTATCCGCCACGACCAATCAACGATGACGCTCATTGTATACACCTAGCGTCAATGATTCTGATCGACCCGCTTTGGGTGACGGTACTTTTATCGAGTCGACCGTAACTGAAAGATTCGAGTGAATATTAGTGTTTTGCGATGAAGGCTTTTGATTGGTGCTTCCTGGCAGAAGAAGAAGATCCGCTCATACCGTTCAGCTGCCGTCGGCTCAATTAATCCTTCGTCACTCGCTAGAAACCTACGACCTTAGGTGGTTGCATGGCGAGCGCTGAGCCGCCGTGCTAAACGGAGCACGTTGTTGCCACATTACCGGCTATTTTGCACTGAACGGGAGACGAATGTAAGTGCGTCGTGGCAACACTGTATCTCGAGCGTTTGTCGGAGAGCTACTCGCACTGGGCGGCTCGGACAATTATTTTTTCTTAGTTGTGCAAGTGTATTTTTTGAAAAATTATAGCCACGGGACGTTTCAGAAATGTTTAAAGGGGAAGCATTTATATTTTTTTCTTGAATTTTTCTAATAGTAAAAAATATACAAAATCACTTAAAATCTAAAAATGGCGGCGCCGCGCTCATATAGCGAGTGACGAAGGATTAAAGTACCGTCACCCAAAGCGAGTCGATCAGATTCATTGACGCTAGGAGTACCGTGTGATTTTGAGGTTGATGATCATAGACGATATGCGAGGCAAGTGAAAACGCCGATTAACGCGGGTGAGCGCAGAAGAGCCTCTCTGTTGTACATTCTCTGTCCTTTTCGAACTTGTCCAGTCCGAGTGTGCGATAGAGAAACTCTTCTGCGTTCACTTGGATTAATCGGCGTTCTCACTCGCACTCTCATATTGCCTATGATCACCATCCTCGAAACCACAGGGTGTAGTTCCACAAAATTGTATACGTTTTATTTGCTATACAGGGTGAGTCATAGGATCTGCGACATAGCAAATATAGTGCATACAATTTTGTGGATCTGTAGTAGGTATTGAGCGCGGCTTTTCATTAGTTCTGACAATAGGGGAAGGTTTACCAGATGGTGCACTCATCTGGAGCTAAAATTCCCAACTAATGGATGTGAGTTTCTAAACATGTGTGACTAGAATGCCTGAGACATGGCAGCTAATTTACCGACGGCTTCGATATTAATTAGGTTAGGAAATCTGTCGAATACGAGATGGATGTACTCGAAATATACGAAGGACTTTATGAAGAGCAGTTATCCAGATTTGTAAAGGTTAGTGATCAGACTTTCGAGTGCATCTGTCTCGTATTTGACAGATTTCCTAACCTACCTGACGGAAAAAATACTACAAATAATTATACCATTCTATTGGAGTTTATAAATTTCTACAAAACAAATATGAACTACTACAACTGTATAGAATTTCTAGTAGGTTGTAATTTGTTGTAGAAAATATCTACAATATTGTGTATAACTTTCTACAATTTTACACGTGAAATATGTATTAAGGTATTCCTTGCACTCAGAAGCGTTTTTTCAGTGTGCCACAGGCGGGCCCCTCCTAAATCAGTAATTCTACGTCATATAATATATTCATACTAGTAGTAGGTATAGCTAGATTCTTCTTTCTTTCATCTTCTTCGATTTGGTGGTTTGTTTACCAATGACTGGTTTTTTAGGTGGCATTCTTATAAACTGTAATCTGTATGTATATAATTTTTGTTAGGTTGTAGTGACTATGTTGGCCTTATCACAGCAATATTTGTTTTGCACCACACAAAATGAGTGTCGACATCAAGTTGCAAAAAAACGGAATAAAACATTTTCTGTTGATCCGATCGCTAACAAACTTCATAGGATCACCCGCTTTTGGCTCATCTGAAGGTTCCCCCAAAATTTCATTAAAATCTATCCAGCCGTTTTGGAGTCTATAAGGAACATACATACATACATTCACTTTTATATATTATATAAGAAAAGAAGATTCCCTACAATACCGATAATGAATAAATAAAATAAGGCTAATAAATATTCAAGTTTATTATTTACATTTTCATATTTTTGAAAAATATTCAAACTTGAAATTTGGCAACGTCGCATCACATGGTTTATGAAATGACAGGAGTACGGCCATGAGTAGAATAATCGTATATTCGTACAACTCTGAAACATAACCTCTATAAATGACCGAACTCAGTGTACTGCGAATTGCGTTTGTACACGGATGGCATTGAACGTTGCTTACTGTCGCGCCTTCACCCGGCCATGCACGAGCCCTATGATGCAAAGTTGCCAATTCTATTTAAGGTTATATTCTATCATCAAAAAACTACGTTTTACTGTTTACGAACATCAATATTTTTGTTAAACAGTCGGTGACCTTATATTTTTATGAACCCAAAAGATTCTATGCAATTTTGTGAAGATATGGAAATGGTTTTATTTAATGTATATAATCTTTAAATATGTAGACGTCGGCATTAAAATGTGGAAAAGTGGATTCTTCCATAAGGTTACATGTTAAATTTTCAAATTTCAAAATCAAAATTCTTTCTTAAATTCCCGGTGGCCGGACCTGAAACTTTTCAAAAATAATCTTACGATATTAATTTCCATTCTACAAAAAAATTTGCATTCTGAAATTTTTCATCTCGTGCAAGGAATACCTTAAGTTGTAGTACTAAACTAATTTTTAACAATGAATTAGAACTTTCTACATGTTCACCCTTTCAAAAATGGAAAAGTAGTTTTTTGTAATTTGTTGTAAAAAGTTACAACTCTTTATGAGAAATAATCAATTTTTACGAATTGAACAGTAATTTTTTACAAGAAATTTATTAATTTTTACTAATTGAGAGAGGTAATTTATAGTAAATTTTTGTAAAAATTATAACTCCACAATTATTTATACCTATTTATCCCCTTCGAAAAAATAACCATCTACAATTATTAATTAATTGATTGATTTTAATGAATTGAGAGAAGTAAATGGTTATAGAAACGACAACTCTTTACAACTACTACAAGAAATTGATTGATTTTAATGATGTGAAATTGCAGACACCTTTCTCTGTAAGTCTGATCAAGGGGCTGTAGGAGAGGTATTTTTCAGAATAAGGCTTTCCTCGTTATGTCACTACGGGCCGGCAGTACACCGCCCATTTTTTATGAATGTAAATTTTCGTAGATAGTAGTAATATCTCGATGTAGTTATATTTGAGAAACTCACAATGAAAAATAGAATAAAATCTGTAATTATTTACCAGAATCTATTTGCAACATTGTTACAATTTCATACAGATTTACATATAAAGCTGCAGCTTCATTGCTCCTTACCATTAATATATATAAATTAACGAAAAAAAACTAATACAATTATCGAAAATATTATTTTGAAAATCACATAATTATATGAAACCCTGTTAAAGGAAATTAATGCGTAACTACTTGTTAACTGAGTTACAATTATTCAATAATTACCGTTTAGGTAACTATAATTTCAAGTTAATAGTTATTATTTATATATATATTTATGTAATTTCGAGTTAATAGTTATTATTTAGTCGTCTTATAGTAGGCTTTTAAATAACTGTCTGTGATCGTTGAAAAAAAGGTCAGCTGGATTGTTTCAATTAGGTTCTTGTCGTTGTAGATTTTCCCGTATATATTCGTTATAAGTTTTAATTATAACTACGACGAAGTACTACTACCTACAAGAGAATCTTTAACTCATGCTAATGAAGAGGAGAAAATTAAGAACGATATTCCATAAAAAATCTATAACAAATTATAATCCTACTCTAAGCTTCGTATGTCTTTATAGATAGTTGCTATTTCCGGCGTAAATGACTGTAGTTAGTTGTTAATTTTGATGTAAATTTTCTTAATAAATTGTAGTTTAATTTGCGCCGAAATCTACAAAGAACTACAAAACTGTTCCAAATCTTGCACTTTATTGTAAATAGTTGTAATTTCTGGTGTAAATGATTGTATTAGGTGTACAAATAAGTTTTAAGACACTTGCAAAAATTCAAAATTTATTTAAAAAAAAAGGTGTGAGGTCCGTTGTACTCACGGAAGATGTGTAAACATCTTACAATTATCTGCGGTCCGAGTTTAATTGGGGAATATGACGTTGTAGTTCGACATAAAGAAGTTAAATTTTTTCTATAATAAAATATTTATTATTATTATATTAGATTTATAACTTACTAGCAGCCCGTCCCGGCTTTGCACGGGTAGATTGTGGATTGATTTTGTCCGTCCACCATTGTTTAAATACATTTTTAATACAAAACTTTTAGTATTTTTCCCGGGCTACGCAATGATCATAATGGATTTGACCTTGACCATGACCTTCAAGGTTATATCAAGGTCAAATTAATTTTTTTTCACGTTCAAATGTGTCCTTGACCATTTTTTTCATGTTACCTTTATTGTCAGCGGAGGTCAAATTTAGGTCATGTATAGTTCGACTTTTTGAACACCCTGTATAAGATTTACTAACTCAGAAACCTTCGCGGATATGCGTCCAACTGTTCCCCAAATTTTCATCGCAATCGGATGAACGGTTTAGAAAGGCATAATAATCATCAGTACCGGTACTTTTTGAACACCTTTTATAAGATTTACTAACTTAGAAACCTTCGCGGGCATGCGTCCAACCATTCCCCAAAGTTTCATCGCAATAGGATGAACGGTTTAGGAAGGCATAATAATCATCCGTACCGGTACTTTTTGAACACCCTGTATAAGATTACTAACTCAGAAACCTTCGCGGGCATGCGTCCAACCATTCCCCAAACTTTCATCGCAATCGGATGAACGGTTTAGGAAGGCATTTGATATTACCTTAAACGTCACGGTCAAGGTCAAATCCAATACGACCACTGGGTAGCCAAGGGAAAATCCTTAATGTTTTGTATTAAACATTTTTCTCTAAAATGTTTTCCGTTGAGATAATCCAGCTTGCGCGAATAGTATGCGCAGTAGCGCCACACACACACTGACGCAGTCACATCTACATGGCTTACGTCTGACGCTCAATTTCCTAGGAAGGTCCTACCGTAGAGCCATAGCATAGATGTTTACACATCAAAAAGTTCCTGTTCCCGGAACCAGACCAGTATATCTTTATGTTTTTGAGGTCGCTGAATCCAAATCCGATGTCTGTTTGATCCGACAAGGTCATATTCAAGGTCATTTCAAGGTCAAATGTATTTATTCTCCCAAAAATGAATTTTTTTACTGCAGATTCTGAAAGAACGGGAAATTTTACGTCTAGATATGTATCCAATTTTTTTGATAACATAACCCCTAAGGTTATTTCAAGGTCACTTTATATTATTGTATGGAAGGTTCATATGACAATTGAAAAAATAAGAAAATGTGTCTTCACGAGAATAAACTACCACGTCAATATGTTTTCGAGGTCACTGAGTTAGAATCCGAGGTTCGTTTGCCACCAGTATGTCAGGGTCAAGTTCATTTCTAGGCAAATCCAGCAAAAATGTTCAAATCTTTTCGCATCATCACTCCGTTATATTTTGTATTTCACTCTGCTACTTCATCGTTTCGCCTTCTTTTATAACGTACTCGTTTATTCTCAAAAGATCTGTGCAAGGGATTTCTCTTGCGTTTTTTCCTTTTTCCGCGCTTTCTCTCTGCAACATCCAACAGAAATCTGCCATCATGTTTTCATCCCATCTACCCTGAAATCTTCGTTCTACATCTTTAAAATCTTGGTGGAAACGTTCTCCTTGTCCTTCACTGAAATTGCCAACGTTATCTGGAAATTCGTCCACATGACTGTCCATCATATGTAATTTTAAACTCATGTTACATTCCAATCTCCTGAAATTCTCAACCATGTCAGATATTATTTTGTTGTAGTCCGAGCTCTTATGATTGCCTAGAAAATTACTACATACTTTCTTGAAGCTGACCCACGCATTCTTCTCAATAGAGCTCATTTGAGTTACGAAGTGATTGTCTCTAAACATTTTTCTGAACTGAGTAACTTTCATCTTCGCTATCAGTTCCACTCATATAGCTCTTATCTCTATTATTATCATCGTACTGTTCATCCTCATTCACACAATCTCTACGCTGATCTATATTTTCTCTGTCAACGTTTGCTTTAATCTCGTCTATTTCCATTTCATCTGAACTAAAATTACGTTTCTTTGTATTGTCCTCGTTGGAAATAACAGGTAGTATGACATTCGTAACGTTAGCATACTTTATATGTGATTTATTTTTCATATTGTACCCAGTTAGATATGTTTTGCAGGAATAACAATCTTTTCTAGATTGCGCTTTGGTCCAATGTATTGGTATAAGAAAATTGAGATATTTCTTGTCTCGAGATTTATCATAACGATGAAACATTGTGTTACAAGAAGCACAAATGATGTGTGGTACCCAATCATTACCTTCATCTATCATGTTCAAATTAAAACAATCCTTATACATATTCCTTATACGCTCTGAAATACGTTTGCGATTCTTTGATGCTTCATACTTACCACAAACATAGCAAAATGAATCTGGATCCTTATTGCATATGTGATCCGAACTTGTAGTGATAGACTCTACAGTAGCCAAATTTTCCACCAATGCAGAGCTGCGGTCGCTTGATGACGATTGCGGGCCCGCTTGCTTACCCAGACCAACTGCCGATACTGGGGTTCCTTGTGAGAATCCCTGTATCGTAACACATTTCCGTGTGTGCCTGCCATGACGGCTTGGACGCCTTCATCCAGGGATTTTGCCGGAAAAATAAACAATGAAAAAAACCGTTGCCCGCCGTCACCGCGTGGAGGTACCCTGGGTGCAGGCACACCACACATATTCGCTGTATCAAATTTACAACGATGAGCTCCAATTCACTTGAATTGAGAGATCACGTGACTGGATTTCAAAATTTATTTTGCGGTACAAGAACAGATTTATTCTCGCTCGGAACTGAGTGAGTTGATGCATGGAAAGAAAAACTTGGCAGATCTTCAAACAGACCTCCGCGTCTTTTAAACGTCAAAGACGTGTACCGCGGTAATGCATTGAAGACACGAGAGAGCTAGGAAACCGCCATAGGCGACAGCCTTCCGACTGACCGCTCCGTCACGGCCTCTCTTACTACAGACCCGAGCCGGCGCGATCGAAGCTCCGCTATCCACTCCACGCGCGACCCGGCGCCCTATGAGTGGAAACACGTCGACCGGCACTCCCATGGAGGGGGTCAGCTTGGACTTTAGATTAGAACATTTTTGCTAGATTTGACCTTGAAATGACCTTGGGGGTTATGTTATCAACAAAATTGAATACATATTTGATGTAAAATTCCCGTTCTTTCAGAATCTGCAGACAAAAATTCATTTTTGGCAGAATAAATACATTTCACCTTGAAATGACCTTGAATTTGACCTTGTCGGATCAAACGGACATCGGATTTGGATTCAGCGACCTCAAAAATATATAGGAATAATAATTTGAATCGATATGACTATTTTTCCAGGATTTGACCTTGCAATGACCTTGAACGTGACGTGATGGAGACAAACGGACACCGGATTCGGATTCAGCAACCTCAAAAACATAAAGATATGCTGGTCTGGTTCCGGGAACAGGAGCTTTTTTTGTGTGTGCCTGTGTAATTGATCGGCTGTAGATAGTGTTGATAAAATGGTGTAGCTGTCTGTGTTGGTTCGGTAATGACCGAACAATAGCTTCAACTGTTTTGACACCTCTGACTGATAAGGTTCTGCCAGAGTGTATTTCTAGATTATACCCACTCTCGCCAGCATTGAAAACGTTTTGCGGCCTGTAACGTTCTAGAAGTGGATTTACCTCCTTTACAAATGCATCACTCTTAAGTTTCAGTTAATCTGCATCTGCCCAGAAAGATTGTGTAATAGATTTCGTTATTTTGCGTGATATGATGTGATGCATTTTTTTAGAGTGCCATATCCACCAAGGTCTAGCCTTGAATGTAGAATACTTAAATCTCTCTTTGACTTCAAGAGCTCATCGCCGAATGTCCATATCGTGAACAATTGAGGGGATGAGAAGCCAAGGGGTCTAACAATAAGTAGAAAAACAAGCTTTCCGAGATAATCCACATTAAAGTACCTATTTTTGTTTTTTAAAATTCCTGCAATTCCATACTGAATAATTCATACAACTTATACACTTGTTTGTTTTTCTACTTAGACCCCTTGGCTTGTCATCCTCTCAATTGATCTTCTATTCGCAGCTTTGTCAAATTTTAATAATACGTGTTCTGTAATTAATATCACTTCGTCTCTAACAGATCCACCTCTATTTATGCTGACTTTCCACTTGATCAGTTGAGATAAGGATTTTATTTTCCTAGAACGCCGCTGAACACTTTGAAGGGATAGTGACTTCTTTTCCTCGCTTTTTCAGAATGCAATAGCTCGTATTGTGTAACTTAGACTTACTGTACCTCCACATTTGAAGAGTGAAATATGCAAAAGGGTCTAAGTGCCATTTTTCCTGACGCAAAAATATTTGTACTGCAAGTTTCACGTGGCACTTAGATTCCATAAAAGCAATAATCTCCATTTCAGGAAAAATGGCACTTAGACCCTTTTGCATATTTCACTCTTCATATAACCTTTTAGCGGCGGGGAGATTTCAGTTAAAATCGACATCTTGTTAGACGCCAATTTGGCCATCACATCACATTTTTATTTAAGGTTGTTCAACCGTAACTGGTCACGTCGACATATTTTTAAAAAATTTGTATGGTAGATAGTTCAAAAAATTAAGTACAAAATGAGCGAAACCCGACGACGATTGACCGTCTCAAACTGTAGTTATAAATTTTTGAAAATAATTAAATTTACATGTGTTTAGATAGGACTTCATCTATTTTAATTTTTTTTAACTCAACGGCTCGACATTTTTCAATGAAATGAAATATATAGTGTAGAAAAAGTATCAGTGAATACAGCAAAAAAAATGAAAGTAATTCACCATTTGGTTATCAAGAAATAATTTGTGAAAGTTCATTTATTTTGCTCAATGGCCGGGACGACTGATTTGAGAGCGCCAACTTGGCAACAGAACACAGAGCACAGCCTAAACGAGGTTAGGGAGCAGACGAAGAGGTTGAATAAAATCCGAGAGAGACAGACTGCGCGCGGCTGCCACGGTCGCCACCATCCGGCGTTAGTTGTACATATGCGTACGTATTCATGTATTATGCTTTTAGGTGTGCGTGAATGGAACGAAACTGTACCTCACCAAAACTTTTTGCTTCAATTCGGACCTTTGACTGAGCGTAACGCCAACCCAGAGCGTCCAAAATTTTTACGTGTATCGTCTCGGTTGAACAACCTTAATCTCAAAAAATCAGCAAGAGATCATGATTTTCAAAAAGTTAATGAACTTAAACCAAATTCGGTATAGGGGGTTTTTTGGGTCGCTGATCTCGAATCTAAAGTCGGATTTCAAAAATTCAAGATGGCGGATCAAATATGGCGGACGAGATTTTCGAAAATCGACGGATTCATGTTAAATTTAGCATAGGGTGGTTTTCTGGATAACTGATGACGAATCTGAAGTCAGATTTCAAAAATTCAATATGGCGGACCAAATATGGCGGACGAGATTTTCGAAAATCGACGGATTCATGCTAAATTTGGCATAGGGGGGTTTTCTGGGTAGCTGATCGCGAATCTCAAGTCAGATTTCAAAAATTCAAGATGGCGGATGCAATATGGCGGACGAGATTTTTGAAAATCGACGGATTCATGCCAAATTTGGCATAGTTTTTTTTCCGTCGCTGATTACGAATATGAAGTTATATTTGCAAAAATTCAAATTTTTTGAAAATTTCGTCCGCCATATTTGATCCGCCATCTTGAATTTTAAAAATCTGACTTAAGATTCGTGATCAGCAACCCAAAAAAATCCTCTATACCAAGTTTGGCATGAATCCGTCGGTTTTCGAAAATCTCGTCCGCCATATTGTATCCGCCATCTTGAATTTTTGAAATCCGACTTCAGATTCGTAATCAGCGACCCAAGAAACCCCCTATACCGAATTTGGTTTAAGTCCATTAACTTTTTAAAAATCATGATCTCTGGCTGGTTTTTTGAGATTAAAAAAAATGTGATGTAATGACCAATTTTTGACACCGGATTCGTGATCAGGAGGCAAAATTACTACGGATAGCATATATCGCATCAAAAGTATACTTATCCTACTTTTTTTTTGTGTGACTGTTATCGTTCGAAACTTATTACTCGGGGGTCTTTTGGGTCGCTCATTTCGATGCTGATGTCCAAATCGGTTTATTCTCAAATCCAAGATGGCGGATGATGAATTCCAGAAGTTTATCAAAATTTGAATATTATTGTCCACAATATTTACTTGAGGTTTTCCAGGGTCGCTGATTTTTTTTCGTATTCAGCGCATCAAAAAACGTGAGCATACCAACTTTGAGGCCAAAATAGTAATGACAACAAAATAGTCACTTTGGATTTGGGAATCTTGGATTTGAGAATAGACCGATTTGGACATCAGCATCGTAATGAGTGACCCCGATGACCGTAGAATAACAAGTTTTGGGCCATTATCTTTAAATTTTGAAAAATTTCTGGAATTCATCATCCGCCATATTGGATCTGCCATCTGGGATTCAAGGTCATTGAAGGTGAAGGATGGTTCCAGAAATTTTCACACTATTTTTCCCGTTGGAACGCATGAATTATTCCTGAAAACACATTAAATACACAGTAAATCACTAAATTGGGTATTGAAATCTGACTTCAGTTTATGTTTCGGGCTGGTCTACCATTAACAAAACTGATTTTGGTTTGGTTTTTGCTGCTCAGTTAAGCGTTTTTTTTTCAATTTTGTAGTTTTAGGAAATATGAAGAGAAAACGGTCATTATTAAATTTAAAAACAATGTTTTTTTTCACAAAATAGTTGTGGTGGGGGTTTTTAGGTATGAGGAATTTTATTTTTGCTAAAAATATCCGCCAGATGGCGCTACAGATAAGTTTCCTATAAACTTTACGTATTTTCTATGAAAGATCATGCTTGTTTTATATATTTTCATACATTTTCTTACTATTTCTGTTTTATTTGCTCCTTTTTTTTGCAAATAATAAAAATTAAAAAAAAGAAAAAATATTTTTAAAAGTGTTTATTATTTATTCTTAGTCGCTGTCGCTACTATAAATTACAGAGCGGTTTTCTTCTTCTTCGCCTTCAGCAGCCTCCGCTTCTATTTCACTCTCCTCGTCTTATTGTTAGTCCGTCAGATAGTGACAGATTCTGGTGCCCCATTTTCACATACAAGCCTCGAAGAGGGTTGAAAAGTACTTCGATTTTGAGTAAAATGAAGGGAAATTTACGAATGGTCCCTGGGGATAACATATGCAAAATTAAATTTTTCTTAACAAAAAAATAAAAGGTATCTCGCCCATTTTTTCACGCAAGTCTTGTTCACTAAATGATTAATTAATAAAACCTGGCTTCGGAAAACCAAAGGCTTGAGTGTTGCAGGTGGCTAAAGGATTGAAATAAGGGCGTAATCTTGTAAGGAAAAATCGAGATTCTGACCGATTTTCCCACACAAGCCTTTGATTTCCGAAGCCAGGTTTTATTAATTAATCATTTAGTGAACAAGGCTGGCGTGAAAAAATGGGCAAGACGTACCTTTTATTTTTTTATTAAGAAAAATCGAATTTTTCATATGTTATCCCCAGGGACCATTCGTAAATTTCCCTTCATTCTACTCAAAATCGAAGTACTTTTCAACCCTCTTTGAGGCTTGTATGCGAAAATGGGGCACCAGAATCTGTCATTATCTCACGGTCTATCTGTATCATATGCGTCAGCATCACGTCTGAAAGTCCTGCAT
Organism: Xiphydria camelus; assembly: GCA_963678675.1. NCBI lineage: Eukaryota > Metazoa > Arthropoda > Insecta > Hymenoptera > Xiphydriidae > Xiphydria > Xiphydria camelus. The sequence continues at coordinate 12,113,559 of OY783195.1, forward strand.
AGATTGGCGATCATAGAATTTAATTTCTTTCCTTGATAACGTGCTAAAAAATGTATGAAATATAAAAAAAAAGACAAAATTTATTACATTAATGTTATAAACCGTAAAAGCATTCTTTACCTTCAAAAGGCATGCACACTTGGTGAAATCTCTCACCCTGTTCATCACTTTCTGGTTTCGATATTCAAAATTTTATACTTTAAAAATGAGTAAATGAAACAAATAATGAGAAAATGATATTAAAATATATAAAACAAACATGATCTTTCATAGAAAATACGTAAAGTTTATAGGAAATTTATCTGTAGCACCCTCTGGCGGATGTTTTTAGCAAATATAAATATCGGAAATGAATTCCTCGTACCTAAAAACCCCCACCACAACTATTTTGTGAAAAAAAACATTTTTTTTTAATTTAATAATGACCGTTTTCCCTTCATATTCCCTAAAAACTACAAAATTGAAAAAAATGCTTAACTGAGCAGCAACAACCAAACCAAAATCAGTTTTGTTAATGGTAAACCAGCCCGGAACATAAACTGAAGTCAGATTTTAATACCCTCTTCATGACCCCCAAAATGACTTACAGTGATATTAATTGTCCCATGTGGCTGGTCGATATATCGACCACCTCCGGCGTTAAAAGGTTAATAGGCATACATAACTCGTTTAAAATATTTTGTTCAATCTCTTCTTCAAGATCCATCTCTTCCACATGCTGCACATCGTGTGGTCTAAAGGGGTATTCATATTTTAGTCCATTCACATTTTCAACATTAATAAAATTATTTACTAGATTTTCATCAATGACACTTTTATTTCCTTATTGTTCACTGCTGTCACAGCAATATTTGCTATGCAAAATGATGTTTTTAACATATTAAAAACATTCGCGGGATTTATTCGTATCATTCTTTGTGATGATAACACAGAAATTGAAAGTATTGTAAACGTTGACGATGACAACTAACTCCACGGATGTAGTATAGCTTTCATACGACATCGAATTTCTGGAAATATAGTTTCGCTCGTATTTCTCCTTAAAAAGAGTGACTAAAGACATCGGGATTAAAAATAAATACAATAAAATATGTATAGAGCTTGCGCTGAAATGAATCTTTCCTTGAAAAGTGCGACTATGTGCATCGAAACTGAAATTAAATATAATATAATAAAATATAGAATTTGCTGAAACGGATCTCTCCTTGAAAGGAGCAGCCATAGTCGTCAAGACCGAAATTAATCATGATAAAATATAGGATTTGTTAAAACGTATCTCTCCTTAAAAGGAGTGATTGAAGGCTTTGGAATTGGAATAAAACACGATAAAATTAGACTAGAATTCGTCAAAACGATTATGTACATGTAGATGTTTTTTATAATATCAAGTATTCGTATTGATTCTTGTTCACAGATGAGATAATATCAGTGTATACGAGTTACTTTGAAATCAAATAGATCGATTTAATATAGGATGCTAAATTTCAAAGCTTCGCAATTGTCTTAAAGATTGCAGTTAGTCATATTGGATTCACCAAATTTGTTTTTGTAATTTTTATCTCAAGTTCAGGATCGATCGAGAAAAATTAAAAAATATATTACCACTATAATTATTGGGTTGTCCGGAAAATTCGTGCCGACCCTGTCCTTACACCACCTACCAAAAATCGGCACGAACTTTCCGGACAACCCAATACAAAGTTCTCGAGATGTGCCATGGCTAATACGTCATTTGGAATTTATCAATTTTTAGCTTCAGTTTCGGAATCGAAGTAATAAAAAAGCCCTGAAAAGTAGTTTTTTCAAATTGCAGAAAAGAATCCCAATGTCAACGGATTTTTGGAAGAAAATAAAAAAATTAATGAACAATTTTTTATAGAACTTTATGGACCTCCTAAAACTATATAACTTCTATTTAATAAATTGTTTAATATCTCTTGTAGTTTATGACTTATAATCGAAGAAATTAAAGATCAGATTTTCGAAAGGGGGCGATTTCACATCCGAACAAATGGGCGTGAATTTCAATTTGATCTATGCATACATAGATATCCATCCTCTATGACACTACGACGTTTCATAAAAATCGAAAGTTTCCAATAATTATCGATGTTCCCTTATTAGTTGGGACCGTTGAGGTGCTACATACACCTAGATGGCCTGAAATAGTTATTTTCGTTATTAGGGCGTGAAGCGCTGTTTTTAACGAGTGTGAAGTTTGCCGCACGAGCGAAGCGAGTACGGCAATCACACTCGTTAGAACGGCGCGAAACAACCGAATAACGAATTCTATTTTTTGTCACTAAGTGTCAAATACGAGGTTGACGATTTCACGCACTGCGCAGGTTATTTCACGCACTGCGCAACTTTTCACGAATTGGTGTGTGAAAGATGATTTCACATGCGTCGAGGACGCCCATGAAACCGAGTATTTGACACTGAGTGACAAAAAAAGTATTATTATATTTTCAATAATTTTTTTTCCATATATTTAATTTATTTAACACTCATTTATAAAATGTTATTACAAATACACACTCTTAACAAAATTTATCAAAAAGAAAAACTTAAAAATATTGTGTTGTTTACAAGTTATTAGTCATTGAATCCGGCAAGGTGTATTATGGAAGGCTTTTACGGTGCCAAAAAATTCTCGTTCGGATTTCATCTGAAAGCAAAAAATGACGAAAATTCTTAAACTAGAAGGTTCAATCTCGTCCTTGTAACTGGTAGTTTTGAGAAATATTTATAATTAAAAAATTTTACAACAGGTTAAAGTACAAGTGTGATTTTTGAAGTAATTTCGTCCTGGTTTTGTAATAAATCTTTATAAAGCGATTGTGTGTGTGTGTGAGATAATTTACATTAAAATCGGTTCAGTAGTCTTTGAAATATATTTGGCACCGCATTTGAAAGAGTAGTTGTGAGAAAACAGCGTTTGAAGTTTCAGGTAGACCGGACCTGAAAACGCTAGGTCAGATATATAAACACTTGTAATTTTGCGAATTTTTGATTCAAATTGTTTGGAATATGTAGTGTTTGTTTTCTACTGCTAAATAAAAACACTTTGGAAAAATCGAGTTTTTGGACCAAACTACGTGTATGTAGCACCTTAGGCCCGGGCTAGACTTGTTGCGTATCCTCGTATCGTATCAGTGTCAGATTTCCTCTGTTTGACTTTATACACACTATAAAGATATCATAATTTGTATAGGTTCCTATTTCGAATGAATATTAGCCTGTTGTTTTTCTAACATTTCATTTTATATGTATTGTAGTATTCAGATATGCCAATTTAGGCCCTAGCCCCGAGTCAATACTATAGTCTGTTACTTTGCTAACATTTGATTTTATGTGCGATATTTTGATACCACGTTATAAGTGCCCTTTCTGACCAATATTGACTCGATTCTTTGCCAACGTTCAACTTTATACGCGTTATTCTAATATTTTAATATAGGCAGCATCTTCGAACCAGTGTTGGCCTGATTCTTCGTTAATACTTCTGCTGAACATAGCAAATTAATTGACCACGTTAACTTTAGCCTTATTTACTGATTATAGCAACATCGGGCCAAGCTTGGTTTGCTGAAGCACGACCATGTACATTTATCGAACGTTTAACCAATAGCCAGCATGTATACTGAATGTGTACAATGTATAATGAAGTTATTTCCGCCCTGCTTAGGTTTCAAATTTTCCTTTAAGTTATTCATTTTCCTTAATTACAGTTAATAAGCAGATTAATGATAAAGAACGAATAGCAGCTGCCATGGAGAATCCAAACTTACGAGATTTAGTCGAAAAATGTATTCTGGAGGAAGACTAATTCGACCAATAGATCTCTTTACAAACCTTGTATATAATTCGTCTATAAGGTAACTATTCGATTAGAAAATTTCGATCATTGTAATATATCATTATGATTTACTACTAAATGCGACATTGTATAGTTTTCAATTTAGCTGATTTTTTAATAATGCATCAAAATAAAATAGGTGTATACAATATTTCGCGAAGGAAATTTTATTATTTGTATTAAAAGAGAAGTAGTTTAATGCTTACTTGAGATCATTCTAAATTAATTCAAAATAAAATAGGAAAAATAACAAGAGCATATTGCAGGAAGAAAATTTTTATCGCATTAAAAGAAAAATAGGTTAGTGTTACTCAAGAAAAGTTTAAGTGAATTCTTTCGATTAACAGTAATTCCTTTGATTATGTACCCAAATAGCAATATAGCGACGTTATGCAATTATAGTACCGGTCAGCCCCCTGACATTACCTAAACTCTTGTCTCCACTATTGAAGCGCCCGTGCGCTGCACTGCGCACAACCTGCTCTCCTTGCTGAATTATTTGAAAATTTGAACGATAGAGAAACAACCATTCTTTGTAAATGAAAGGATGGAGGGTTAAGGAACAAATAAAATATCTTTATTCAGTTACGAAGTTACAATATATTTTTGAATTATAAAGTGTACTGATGCTTACTAGCTATTTTTGTTTGTTTTTTAAAAATAGTGTTATGTTTTTGAGAATTTTGATGTTTTTTACTTCAGTTGGTTGAGTTTTTTTGCTCGGCATTGAAAGAATAACAAAATTCTTGCATTCGAACGACAAGAAAAGTTCTAATGAAATTGTAAAAAATGTGTAGCATGTTCTTTACAAGGGAATTAAATATGCAAGTAGGTTTCAACTTCTTCGATAATTTATCGAATATGTAAGGAGAATGGATATATTGCTGAAATTTTTCTTCCAAAAAAAGAACAAAGCGGTAAAGTTGCTTGTTCGGATGAATTAAAGGACCATTTGTTGATTTGTCAGCGAAATCAGCTTCAGGGAAATTCAAAGTTTCATCAATTAACAAAGCTTTTTTACAAAAAAGACAAGTCATCGCGTTCATTACTTGTTTTGTTAAAGTAGCCGTGACATAATACATCATACATTCATAAATTGCAGGCTCCGTACAGTCATGAGAAAATACGTCTTCCAGCTGCCCTTCATGCTCAATAATTTCATCAAGTTTGGCCTTCACTTTTTGAGATGATTCAAACTTCTTCGGATTTTTATAGAAATATTTTAATTCAGAAAGCGTAATGAGAGGTTCGCTAGGCTTAGTGCTTGTTATAGTGCAGAGGAGCTATAGTGCAATAAGTAGAAAGAATCTTGTAGATTTGAAGAAAGGTAGGTGTCGATGGATGATCATTGCTTCCTCCAGTTTGACGAATAGAACCAAATAATTTCTAAATTTTAATTTAAAAAAAAAGGAAAAACCGAGTGAGACTCAAAATTTCAAATATGTTCAAATATACTCAATTCTGGTACTGGTTTCAGCGGATTTACATCGTGTGAGTTTGTAATATGAAATAAGATATTTCAAACAAAGCCACAAATACTAAAACCCAAAATAGATACGAAGAATCAAACCTCCAAACTATCCTAGTTTAATCTGCCCGTAAGTTCATCGGGAAACCCGCAATCTTTTGTGAGATAATCAATTAGATTCAACGCGTGGAATGAAGTGTAACTCGATGACCTTGTGCTGTTTGTGGCGTCAGAAAAAAGTCCTTCGAAATTTTTCTATCTTCAACTTGTTTCTCCCAAAGGTCGAGTTTCGTGATACTCTTCTGAATTATCTGTATTAACAAGAAATTTTTTAATTCCATTACTTAGTGAAATAAAAAAAATTCTGTACCTTATAATCCACATTTCCCGGTGACACCCTTGTCCAGACATCAGTACGGTTTAGTGCGTTGAACATTTCTCTTGACTTTTTTCAAATCCTCAGTTATTGCACTTGGTAAACGCGGGACGTTTCTCCCACTCAGTTTTTCAACTGATATTTGATTATCCAACACCACGTTGGAAGAGTTGGTTTCGGTGACTAGCAATATAAATGACGGGACTACTCCTGGTTTTAACCGTGGAATTTTTAAACGACTCTGCAATTAGGGGTATAAATCAATGTATAATTGTTGAAAAAAAAAACAGAATAATACGAAAATATAAAGAGAAATAAAATTTAAAAAAAATCACGTATCAACTCACCGTGCCCAGGATAGTTCCATCGGTTCCATCCGAATCCAGATGAACTTGTGTCCATTCCCAATCAGTTGGGTGCAAATGTTTTTCACACACTGCTCTTCCGGTAATTAATTTGTCACACTTCAAAGCTTCTTTCCATTTATTTACCGAATTTTTTGGCACCGTAAAAAATTATATTTAACAGGATTACTTTTATACCCGGAATTACAATTTGGTACTGTACAACTCGACATAATAGCAATGAATTAACTTAATACGAATTTAAAGACATGAAAGACGGTTTATGATACATTTGTTTATAACTTTTTTCATGAAAAACCTCTAAATTTTATGTCTCATAAGCAGAAATAACGTCGTGGTTTTCGCCGGTGCTTTTGCTGCGTGAATATCCACCGGTAGTACATGCAGGGGGGAAAAATACAAATGGCGCGGGAGCAGGTGACTATCAGCGCCGCGTAGTAACAGCTTGAGTAACGTAGACAGTATACCGCATGTCCTATGGCCAACCGCGCAGGTGAGCTGCGACCTGAATTCTTGACTTCGGCAGTATTTATAGTACCTACAGTTAGAGTGGGCTTCAGACGAGTGCGCTGCATAAGAACGAAAAGTGTCGACTGCTCTTCTAATAGCTGTCAATTTGGGAGATCGAAGCGTTTCGTGTAACCTCAAAACCGTAAAGTTTTGAATTAGTAGTGAATAATTTGTAGAAAAGTGATGAGAAATAATCATAAATAATCTTCCGAATTGACAGCCATCGGGAAATTAGACGACGCTTTTCGCTCTTACGCTGCGTTCTTACGAAAAGTGTGAAACGTCTGATCTCCCGATGGCTATCAATTCGGGAGATCGAAGTCTAAGCTCGAAATCGTGAATCTGAATAAATGGTAAGTAATGTTCAGAAGTGAGAGTTAACAATTAAGGTCGGGACATACATTACCGGACCGTGCCAGGGCCGGAGCACGGCCGAGTATCGTCCGTCGACCGGCGGACGATCTGTCCAATAGAATCAAATGCTTTTGTTCTCACTTTACCGGGCCGTGACCGGGCGTCGCCAACGGACCGTCACCGGGCCAGGCCAGTTAGTTCAGTTTTACTTTTTCACGGAGACGGTCCGGCCGCGCTTCTCGTGTTTCCGTAATTTACGTGTTTTAGTGCCTAGCAACGTAGCAGTTTCCAAGACAACTGACGACTGACGGACATGTGTTATTCGTAGATACACGCGCCGTGCATGGGTTCTGACCATTTCTTCCCCTTCGGCCGTATTCGACCCTGGTACGGCCCGGTAATGTATGTCTCACCCTTTAACGTGCCGTGCCAGGGTCGAATGACGGCCGTGTCTCGGCCCTGGCACGGCCCGGTAATGTATGTCCCGACCTTCATTCGGGTTTTTTCGATGTCCAACCGAATTACACGCCTCATGCCTATTTGTTTCAGAAATTATTTCCGCGCTAGCACTGCGCGTGTCTAGGAAGTAGTTTTACGAAGTGGCGTGAGCGATACCTAAGGTGCCACAATTCGGAAGATTATTTATGATTATTTCTCATCACTTCTACAAATTATTCACTACTAATTTAAAACTTTACGATTTTGAGGTTACACGAAACGCTTCGATCTCCCGAATTGACAGCTATTAGAAGAGCAGTCGACACTTTTCATTCTTATGCAGCGCACTCATCTGAAGCCCACTCTAACTGTACCATAAATACTGCCGAAGTCAAGAATTCAGGTCGCAGCTCACCTGCGCGGTTGGCCATAGGACATTCGGTATAAAGAGAATAGGTGTAGTGTCAGGGGGCTGGTACCGATACTCATGGGTAACAATCCCAACATAACACTGTTACGGTATGCCATCATTTTATCTTAATATTGTCGGCATTGATATACTTCTCGTATCAGTACACGTTACCATAATGCTAGCCTTAATAAGCTACACCTTCAATGAATATCAAAATGTTGGTGTACAGCTGGTCTTATTATGGTATATTACCAACGAGTGAAACTGTTTACGGGATTGCAAACTATGCACGTCGTGTTCCTCTGTATTGATTTTTGAGTTATAGGTACTGTACTATAAGACACTGTAATTTTTATAATTCGTAATCTATTTATTTTCGATACCAAATTATGAAAAAATAATGTTTGATGTACATATAAAAGCGATATTTGCGAAAATGGAAGTTTTAATATTATTCGTCGAATTTTATCACTAGTTAGTGTATGTAAATTAATCATCTCAATTGCCTTACATTAACGTATTGTATTTGGAGAAAATATAATTGATTTAACTTTGTAAAATAGGCAGTAATATGCGATAGTCCAAACGAGAACAAACAGTAGTTGTTTCAGAACACTTTTTACTGAATGTAAATTCTTGTATATAAGGACCTATTTAATCCTATCCTAATTTATCATAAAATAGGTTGGTATATATTGTAGACTTAACAATTATATACAGTTACCTTATTTCATTCCTCTCGGAGCAGTATAGACACGTTGGAAGTTTAAATCGCGCCGTTTGAACTCTTCGCTGTATTTCGCTTCAGCACAAAACTATAATTGGGTCGGCAATTTCGCTATACGTGCGTAAAGTTCACACATTAAGCTCCATTTTGACCTTTGATTTAATATCTTAATCAAGAGCCCCGATAGAGGCTCGCACCAAGGACTAAAAACGTAGCGCCCGGCACGAGGCTAATTATACTCCGCATTATAGTTTATACTTGTAATGAGGTCTCTATTTCTGTGTAACTAAGATGTTTTCAATTTCGAAACTATTTACGCAATAAACTTTCAATTAAACTTAGGCAGAATCAAATCTACGAACGGATTGAGAGATATAAGCGTTCAAATAAAAGCGTTGTTAATATTTAAGGAATCGTTTTTTCGTCGTCTTCGTCATATGAGGGGAAACTCCATTCTGATTTCAGAAGCTTCTTCCGGTCACTACTCCGCTAGACGGTAGGTACTATATCGTCATATATATCGAGGTGAATATAATGCTCAAATTGCCATGGATATGGTTGATTATTATTGCATCGTAATAATTATAAGCCAATTATACTCCGCATATAGTTTATACTTGTAATGAGGTCTCTATTTCTGAGTAACTAAGATGTTTTCAATTTCGAAACTATTTACGCAGTCCACTTTCAATTAAACTTATGCAGAATCTAATCTACGAACGGATTAAGAGATATAAGCGTTCAAATATAAGCGTCGTTAATATTTAAGGAATAGTTTTTTCGTCGTCTTCGTCATATATGAGGGGAACTTCATGCTGATTTCAAAAGTTTCTTTCGGTCACCATTCCGCTAGATAGTATTATATCGTCATATATATCGATGTGAATATAATGCTCAAATTGCCATGGATATGGTTGATTATTATTACATCGTACTTAATAACATTCGAATTTTGAGACATGATGATATTACCAAACAAAGTGAAATGATAATACAGTCCTACATTGAATCTGGATTAAGACCCAGACCAAGTAATTCTTGTAGATTGTTTAACGCTGAAAACGATTCCGTATGTAAAATTTGGCTATCATAAAAGATTTTTTAGAAAAGAGGAATTGAATGTCGCAAAAACGGTGTTTTTTGTGCAATATTCGGGTGGAAATATTTTTAATACTATACGTCATAGGCTAGTTTTGACTACGAGACTGTATTCAGCGTTAAATTATATACAGGGTGTTCAAAAAGTTCCGGTACGGCTGATTATCTCAGCAAGAAATCATTTTAGAGAAAAATGTTTAATACAAAACTTAGGATTTTTCCCTGGCTACCCAATGGTCATATTGGATTTGACCTTGACAATAACTTTCAAGGTCATATTAAGGTCAAATTGATTTTTTAAAATGGGAACCCCTATTTTTGATACCGGAAATGAAAAGAGCGGGAAATTTCACGTTCAAGTATGTCCTTGACTATTTTTTTCATGTGACCTTTATGGTCAGCGGAGGTCAAATTGGGGTTAAGTACAGTTCGGCTTCGTACCATGAAAGCTATGGGCCCTAGAAAAATTCTTTTTGATAGTAGGGTTTAGGATTTTTCCATGGATATTTTCGGGGTTGCTGTCTATGGGTCTGAAGTTAGATGTAAGAAATTCAAAATGGCTAATTCAAAATGGCATATCCAATATAATGCGGACGAAAACTTAAACATCATTCTGTACGGAAGTACGCACTAAGGGGTTTTCGAGGTCACTCATTGCGAGTCTGATGTCAGGTGTAAGACTTTCAAAATGGCCTATCCAAAATCGCGGACGAAAACAAACGATATGCAGCTGCATGAAAGTTGGCACTAAAGGGTTTTCCGGGTCAGTGATTGTGAACTTGATGTCAGATGTAGGAAATTCAAAATGGCCGATCAAAAATGGCGGATCCAACATGGCGGACGAAAATTTAAGAAATATGAAGCTGCATTAAGGTTGGCACTAAGGGGTTTTTCGTGTAACTGATTTGGAATATGATGTCAGATGTAAGAAATTCCAAATGAAGGTCATGATCAAGGTCAAATCCAATATCACCATTGTATAGCCACGGAAAAATCCTAAACCCTACTATCAAAAAGAATTTTTCTAGGGCCCATAGCTTTCATAGTACAAAGCCGAACTGTACTTGACCTCAATTTGACCAACGCTGACCATAAGGTCACATGAAAAAAATGGTCAAGGACCATTTGAACGTGAACATGAACACGAACTATTTGAACACATATTTGAACGTGAAATTCCCCGCTCTTTTCATTTCCGGTATCAAAAATAGGGTTCCCATTTAAAAAAATCAATTTGACCTTAATATGACCTTCAAGGTCATGGTCAAGGTCAAATCCAATATGACCATTGGGTAGCTAGGGAAAAACCCTGAAAGTTTCGTAAACATTTTTCTCTAAAATGATTTCCCACTGAGATAATCAGCCGTACTGGGACTTTTTGAACACCCTGTATAAGAAACGCGTAATCCAGTTTTTGATACGCTACGAATCTCCAACAAATAGTACAAAGTTCACGATGGTGTTCGCAATGAAAACGACCTAACATGACCAAGGACCTAACACTGCGTCGTTTCCGATTTCGATGTTACTTCATTAAGACCCGACACCGGTAGTCTACGTTCCATCTATCGGATACGCGGTTCAAATTCCTAGAACGGGGGACACGTGCAGCGATATTACAAAGCTTGTAGCCGTTCATAGCCGTAGACAGATTTTATAAATTGCAGGTGCAGCAACGGGCATTCCTATATTGTAGCCGATTGTAGCCTGCATTCTAACAAGAGTGGACAAAGCCGCTCTGCGCGAGCGAGGTCACCGCAGCGATATGTTGCCAAGCACTGATGAAAAGTAATACAGTATGCCCTCGTTAATTTGAACTTAGATAATACGAACACCCTGTTAACCAGAACAAAACGCGAAACCTCGGGTATAGGAATGTCATCGCTTAAATCTCAAATAACACGAATTTTATTAACATGAGCACTCAATTTTTCCCCTTTTCAAGTTCGTATTAATGAGAAGGTCGATTGGCACAATCGATTCAGGCTTTAAATGCGATGCAAATAAAAATCCTAGCGCGATATCAATGCACGGGCCCCTTAGTACTACATTGCTCCTTATTAAGGTCCAGCGCCCACGGTGTGACTGTTTTGGGACAAAGATTGTAAACTAGTTTACCCTACAACCAGTTTACAACCAAAATGAAACTTCGGCGCGCACACGGATGCGACTCATTGTGAATCAGTTTTAATCAGTTGGTGTAGCAGTGCAGCTAAATTTTCACAATGTCAAATTCTGAATATTCAGAATCAGATGAGAAAGACATCATTGACTATTATCAATACTGCACAGGACACAGAAGGAGTACTGGGTCCATCCATACATAAGGGAAAATTTGAATTCTAGGCTGTTCGTAGAAGCAGAAGAACTGTCTCAGACAGATAGAAAGCTTATAGCTTTTTATCGAATGTCGAAAGAATCTTGTACCCGAAATATACCGCTAAGCGCGCGTGCTGACGGTGAGCAGCTTGAGATTTGGGGCAACTTTAAACTTCAACGCAACTGCGACCGCGGGAACATGGTTACGTACAACCGATTTGTGACGATTGCAAACTAGTTTCATTCGAATCGACTCGTGTGCGACTCAACACTTCTATACGCTGCCGAGGTTAGAAGACAGTTGCAAGCTCAATTGATTTGCAACCTTTGTCTCAAAACATACCGTATATTTGTCTCAATACATAACGTAAACAACTCAGAACGTGATCAATTAGTAATTTATAAGACGTGGATAATTCCTTTAGTTTGGACAATTTACGTGTTATGTGAATGACAGCGTGCCCGCTAACAGTCACGAGTGTGCTGAGTGATCGGTGTAAATGACATTAATTATGGAGGAATTAATTGGCTTTTGTAAATCTGGTCTATGGCTGTTGAATGGAAAGGTTGACAGATCGTACTTGGCCGAACTCTGATTATTATTTTTTTTTCTGTTTACATACTTTTCCCACCTAAGCTTAGCACTCAGTATCTGTGTCCATTCTCTACACTGTTAAGATAATGATATAATACGTTTTATTATTGCAAAGTTATCCACATCCTAAATATCGAATCATATTCAAGATGGCGGACTACTGGTGTCGGGCCTTAAGCTTTCTTCATATCTAGTTTCGTGTCCGAAATAGCCGAGTTATTTCACTTTAGGAATTAAACAACTTTTGTAATTAAGTTTTCCTCGTATCTAGTTTCGTTTTCGAAACAGCATTCAGAGTGCCAAATTTTGGAAGAGTGAATGCACACCCTTAAACCAAAATTTTACGTCTATAAAAAGATGAAGGGTTCGTCTTAAGATTACAATGGTGGGCAGAATATTTATTGGCAAAGTTAGTGAATATGCACTGAAAGAACGTCGAAGTAGCATTTTAATTCATTAGCTTTTCTTCCAGGTACACCAGACCCTTATTGACCAGCTTGATAATCAGAGTAACACTTGGTAGGTACTTGGTAATACATTCGGATATCAGTGCTTTATTTGTGAAACGAAATACGGCGTGCAACTGTCGTTGGCATAATTTATAGCAAATACATTTTTCAAGGTATAGGGTGAGCCAAAAATATCTGATGGTTTTCGTAAGGGCTTGGCGAGAAGAGAGGGCGTCGAAGGAAGGGGCGAGAGTAGTCATTGAACTCAATATGGCTTGCCATTTCAGTCACCATGGAGCAGTGGAGTGTGGCACATCGCGCGTTTGTTGTGGAAAGATTTTTTAAAAACAACGAATCGGTCGTGCTAACCCAGCGTGCATGGGGACATCGTAAATCCAAAGTTTTTATTGATAAACCCCGCAATTTGGATGAGCTAAAGGCAGTTATTGTTCATGAAATAGGAGCAATACCAATGAACATGCTACAGAACGTGATGGGAAACTTCAGTACCCGACTGCAGCTATGCAATGCATTGATGGAAGGGGAGGACATTTGCCAGAGGTGGTTTTTCACACTTAAATTATGTTGGATACGATTTCTTTTGTAAAGAATTCAAAATGGAAAAACATCTAAAATTAAATAGTGAAAAGTTATCTTTTTTCTGAAACAATAAAAGTTTTATTAAACTTTCAAAACCGTCTAATATTTTTGCCGCACCCTGTACTTTCTTTAGGGAGAGAGGAAGGGGAAAGGATACGATGTTCAGTTTATGTTTGGATCTTTGTCGACACAAGTTTTAGTGGTAGGTACTTAGCGTTGGAAGATATTCACGATTGAAGAGTACGATGAAAACACAATTTTTTAACTGGTAGGTATACCTTATTCTTACCAGATTTCACTCCAGTTCTGGTTAAAATTAGGCATACCTACTTCATTACAGAGTTTCATCACTGGCTTTTGCCGATTCCGCTTAACCTCTCCTATCCACCATGACTAATAAACGATGACTCTCTCTCTCGCCTACGTTATGTTTGCTATATCGCAGGTCTAACAAGGGGAGGGCTCGACCCATGGGACACCGATTTGAACGGCGTTTTGGTTAAACGGTAGCCAAAAGGGTCACAAACAACCCTCTAAAGCGATTGCTGCCAATGCGGCTTCGTTTATTTATAAACAGTATTTTAGTTTTTACGCTGCCGGACCGGACGATAATGGTCTGATTTTAAAAAACAGTTTCCACAGCGGTGCGGTGGCGCAGTGATTAAGGGTAAGTTACCTACAGGGGGGGGTTACCTACAGTCACGAGCTTGCTCCAGACCTCATTTTTCACATTTTTTTTCTCTGAAAGTATGAGATAGATTGAAACAACTATTTGTACATTCAAATACTTTATTCTTAAACTTTTTTCGTGAATTTTTATGAACATAAATAATAAAAAATGGCGGAGTTATAGCCTGTCGCCGGGAGCACGTTCTCGCGGTATGGATGCGTGGTGGACACGATTTCTCGATAACCGTTTATCTGAAACAAACAAACAAAATTGCGCTTTATTCTACATTGAATGGACTAGTGATTGAATGTAGGAAATTAACTTATGGTGATTCTCGACACAAAATGGCGACCGTGTGAAGAAAAGAGCTGTTATTTGGCCTAAAATTTAGCCCTTTTAACCTGCGAAAAAAATAGTAATTTTTTGATCAGAAATTAAAATCCTACGTTCAATCACGAGACAATATTATCGTCAACAATTCCCCAAAATTTAATTAAAATCCGTTGAGAAGTTTGTCTGTAATCCTGTCCACCGATTTGAAAAATGTTTCGAGAAAAACGCGTTTAAAGTTTCGGAATGACATAAAATGTACATAACATTCATAAAAATAGACTTACACCGAGTCATCTATTCCAGGACCATAAAGTAATCCCTCTGCATCCATAGCAGCTTCTAGCGTGGTTATTCGCTTCTGTCTTCGATGCATTCTTTCCTCCCGCGTAGCGGCGTGCGCGCGCTGTTCGGCCAAGGAGATCCTGTCTCCGTCCTTCTCTACAGCAAAACCGTGCAAATTTGGGCCACAATGTATACCCATTTCCTCAAATATCATCAGTATACTGAAGAAACCTTCATTAAATAAACAAGCTGCTATGTAAGAAGAAAATTGTACGATAGTACAGCTGGCTGGAAGGATTTTAGGGCAGATTTTCCAAATGAGTTGATTGTAACTCTCATTATTATTTTGAGTGAAACCACCCACACAGCGTTCAAGTAATTCTTTCTTACTTAAGTCTGTGTAAATTGGTTTAATAGCTTTGGCCACTTCATCGGGAAGTCGTTGATAATCGTGCTCGAATAAATCCGATTCACCATTAGCGGCCGCGCACTGCCAACAACACCAAGAGTCGCGTCCCACTGGACATTTGTTGTGTTTGTAGTTATAATGGTCAAACGTGGCCCAAATTGCATTTGTCATTTTTCAGCCGGATCGCAGTTTCGTCTAATTACCAATCCATAATAAACAGCCAATTTTTCGATAAGTTTGCCAATCAATTTACCGAGTCCGCCGAGAGTCCACGTGTATTTTTTTTACACACACATAATCGGGTGCCCATTCTCTTTTGAACGTGCCCAATACATTCCTTTTTTGTAATAACTATTTCAGGACCGTAAGGATAAGCATCGCGAACATTTGAGTACGTTTTGGAGTCCCCATCGCCGATGTAGTTCACGTATTTAACATCGTACTTTTCTTCAGAACGTTAGAACATTTCAGTTATAGCTGTGACTTCCATTTTACCTGCTGAACCTTCATGATTGATTGAATATTCTTCTTTATGAGTTTCCATATACTCTTCGTAACCTGCTGTATCTGTGTTGTCCTTCCAAACTTCGCACATTTTGCAGTATGAACTTTTCACGAGAACATCGAGAACTTTTCCACTATAATAGCCAATTTTTGATGCAACGCCATAAAGAGACGTAAAGCCGCGCTTTTGCCACGTACCATCAGCTGAGACAGTTAGTTCATTTTCATTTTCGGACTTCGTTGCTTCAGCGGTTTCTTCTCTTTCTTCTTTCGCTGCCCTCTGAAATAATTTTTCCGCCACTGCCTTTACCGATGTTAACATGCGCTTCATGAGAAGGTTATAAGTTGAATAATTAAAACATTTTGGCATATCCATGAAACCACAAAACTTTACACATCCTTCATAGCCAAGTCCCAGTAGTCTCATTGTGAATATAAAACGTCTATATTGATTTACTAACTGTGTCCAATAAAAGAACAAGACGGAATGGATACAATCGGACAGTTATCACAAATCACTGTAATTTTAAAACCAAGTCCACGTGTACTAGCAGTTTGAAATTTAACATTTCCGTTATACTGTCGACATTTTACTAATTCACATATTGCTGCAAAAACAGTTATAAAATTGATGATTCGATATTGAATCGAATCATCTTGCGCCACAATCATTTCCTTTTGATCCTTCAGTTTTTTCGCCGACGCACTGAATACACTTTCCTCGGTTTCTGCTGTTTGCGGATTAAAACTTTGTTTTCTTTTTCGCGGCCAATCTTTACGTTGTTGTCCTTTATCGCGTGCCTGTCGACTTGTTTTATGTGGATTCATCGTTTATATACTCAATTTTATACAGGAAAGCAAAGTTTGACACGTAGCGTCCGTAACAGTTCACGACTCGTAAACCACTGATACAACGGCATTTCTATTCCTAATTGTACGAAAATATTTCTTAAAATAATTGAATGATAGATAATATATAATACGCGTACTTCACCTTTTAAATAGGTCGGCAGGCTAACGGGAATAATAGACTAAAGGATGATTCTCACTATACGTTCCGTTTCCGTTCCATATCGGTTCCGTTCCGTTTACATAAAATATTATGACATGAAAATAAGTGTAGGTATACACACTTTCCGTTCCGTTTAGATACCGTTTCCGAACACTTCCGTTCAGTTTAAGGTTGATTCTCACTATACGTTCCGTTTCCGTTCCATATCGGTTCCGTTCCGTTTACATAAAATATTATGACATAAAAATAAGTGTAGGTATACACACTTTCCGTTCCATTTAGATACCGTTTCCGAACACTTCCGTTCAGTTTAAACGCAAACGTATTTTTGACGGACAGACTGAAACGTGTCGGAAGCGGTAAGGATAGTGGGAACAGAGTCTTTGCGGGTCAGTTACATATTGTTTGACGGATAGCGCGTTTGCTT
Source organism: Xiphydria camelus (assembly GCA_963678675.1). Taxonomy (NCBI): domain Eukaryota; kingdom Metazoa; phylum Arthropoda; class Insecta; order Hymenoptera; family Xiphydriidae; genus Xiphydria; species Xiphydria camelus. The sequence goes on from OY783195.1 coordinate 12,130,766, forward strand.
TTAGTTTTGAAATATGAATGACGAGAAACTGATTGAACCGGTGAGGCAAAATCCTGGAGTGCTAACGATACATTACTCGCAGGATCGACTTTTCTCAACGGCTACCGTTTCTTCATTATTATAGAGGAGCAAGAGGTCACAATGATCTCGCGCGTTCTAGATCTCCCTCGACTTCTATTCGTCCATATAATATAACATATTCTCTATCAATATTTCTTTTTTTTAACATTTCATGCACCCAAAATCTTCGTTTTTTTCTTTTTAAGCAAGCTTTTTCATCTAATGCAATAGCAGCTATGATTAGGTTTTCATCTGACCACATTTTAACACCATTGCATACAACACCTACTATTTTGATGGAAAGGAAACTGAACACCGACGGAAAAATGTGAACAGACTAGAATTTTACTGAACGTATATGGAACGGTTATGAAATGGAAACGGAACGTATAGTGAGAATCAACCTTAATTAGGGACAGAGTATCTGGCGGGCCTATTGCGACCGCCGCACAACGGAGTGCATCGTTCCCTTTGATGGTCGAAAAAAATAGGTTCCTAATCTCGTATCGACTTAAAACTTTGGAATTGAATAGTCAAAGAACCATACATTCGCCTGGTGACATTTTTCAAAAATCGATTTTTTCGAGTTTTATAACTGTAGGTAACCCCTTAATACACGCCAGTGGAGCGGGTTGCATATCGATCGGCGCTACTGATCCGCTGCGGTTTCCTGTAATAGGGTCATCCCGCCCATCCCAATTTTATAAAAATAATAGTTACATTCGGAAACTGAAACGTAATAAGATTCTCTCATAAAAAAAAACGATTTTGTTGATATTTGCAAGTAGGAGAGCATAAAATATGAAAATCTTCAATTAAATTTCGCGCCGGATGTGACGTGTTATATCCCAATGCCGAACGCACTGCGCGCATGCGTTTTCGGCAAGCGTCGAATGGTAATGGCGTTTGTTTACATTCGTAACCAATCACGGCTTTCGTCGCTTTCTAACTAATCACGGCAAGGCAGGATATAAGACGTCATATGAAGGCGCACTTTTTAACTTTCTTGTTAATTTCCATTTTTTTCGCGTATTAGGAGGAATAAATTTGAAGAACGAAAAAATAGGGGTATTTTAATTTTTCCTGAACTTTCATAATCCGAGAAAAAAAATTGACGGGATGACCTTATTCGGTGGTAATACCGACAGATAAGACTCGAACCAAATGGAACTATCAGTCCGAAAAACCTTGACTATTCGAAAAAAATGCAAACGATTATCAAACTATATCGGAGCGTCTATTAGTTTCACCACTATTGAGATGACCGATGTTTCTTAGGCTGATACGTCTATTATGTTCGAGTCTTGGCTGTCGGTATTACCACCGAATTACAGGAAATCGTAGCGGATCGGTAGAGCCGACCGATATGCAACCCGCTCCACTGGTGTGTATTAAAACAAACAGATTGTATGTTTAGTTGGCGAACTAAACTAATGATCGTCTTTACCGACTCTGTGACGTTTCTTAGTGTAAATGGATGTACAGTCGGTACGATATTTTTTGAGCCAATATTCCCAGAAATTACAAGGCGGTATTCTCGGAACGCAACGGTCTGACGCTTTGCAAGCAGTGGCGTACCTTCAAATTTTAATTCTTTCCTTTTCTTTTTCGCCTCCATTGATTTCTTTTAATAAGAAATTAAACTGAAAATTCACTTTTCATTCATTTTTATTAAACATTTATAATCGTATGACCGATTCCAACGTTCAAATGTTTTGAATTAAGGTATTTGTAGCGCAATAGCACCTTTTACAAAATTACTTGAAAAGTGCTATAGCGCTACAAATACCTTAAGGTAGTATGGTCACTCTCCAGTGATCTTTGAGTGTCCGTAAAAAAATATTTAAAAATTCATCAAAAAACTGATTTACAATTGAAAATTCTCTTTGTGAATTATAAAATTTATGACCATAAGAATTAGTCGATTATTTTGATTATTTTTCACTTCTTATTCAAATAATGTGCCTCTTTTGACTAGCGCCTTTTTATGTGTGGCAACGCTGTAAACTTCGAAATATTTTCCTCTCACACAATAACATGAGCGCCATAACCTAAATATACTCTCACCATGGCCAGTCAGCCACGACATAAGGGAAAATTTGAGAGGAAAAGAAAGACTGAGTGGCGTGAAAATGTCATTCTAAAAAAAACGTAAAACTGCACCTGAAACGTCAAAAGAAACCGCTCCACTGATGCGATGTTGCCGCATCTACTCGACACGCCATTTCCGAACACCGAGAAGCAGAAATTATTTATAACTAAAGTATCAAATGGTCAATAATTTTCATCGATGGTTGTAAATTTTTGTTTTTTTCCCCTGTTTTATGGTATTTTTTTTTATATTTTAATTTTGAATCATACATAAAACTCTAATAAATGTGATTTGCCCATAAGACTCTGGGTTATTTCCTAATTGGTAATTAATTTTTATCAAACATACTAAACGATCAATCTACCACAAATTACACCAGGAAGTTTCTATTGATATTAACTTGCATAAAAAAATTATTTCATATTTTAATCTTGGAAATCGATTCGTTACCATACTACTTTAAGTTCTCTAGACTTTAAGGGTGGATTTGTTAACCCTATCGTCTTCTGCCCTGAAATCTCCATCGTTCTTGATCGGTGCTTCATAGTTTTTGGTGTCTAGATCTTCCGCTCCATAGTTTTCGATTTCCAAGTCTTCCGCTCCATAGTTTTCGATTTCCAAGTCTTCCGCTCCATAGTTTTCGATATCCAGATCCCAAGTAGCAAAATTAATTTTATAAAAGCTGTTAGAACTACTATACAACATATCTTATATAAACGTGAAAATCTTATAATGTGGCTATAACCCACTATACAATGTCTTTACAACCAAAAAGGGCCCTGGTTTATACAACAGTTCAGTACTTTTAGAAAATCCTTTAGTAAACTATACAACCGTTATAAGATAATCAATGTGATGATTATAAAACTGCCCTATAAGTATGTCTTCAGGACAGAGAGAGATTACTTATACAATACATTTACAAAACTGTTTGAGACTGCTATAAAATTATTGTATAGTAGTGCTATTATTCTGCGGTTTAAGTGTATTTTACTTTTTATCGCCTCGAGCTGTGGCGAAAAAAAGTGATGTCGCCATCCGTCGGTATACGTCCACAGGCCTGCCAACCCGCCCTGCCAACCCGCCCCTTAGTGGTGTCGGTTTTTTTTTGCATACCCCACCGGGACTCGAACATGCGGTCTTTAGAATGAGCTGCTTCGAAACTGGGAATGCTTTCGCACTCTACCAATTGAGCCACCGACTCTTCAAGTGGTGTCGGTCGACTCCAGTTATATATGGAAACCGGACATGACAATGACTGCTCTCGAAGGTTCTTCTCATTATATTTTATAAAATAATTTGATACTTTCTTTTTCAAAACAGTAGCGATTATGATAATTAATAATTCATTATTTATGGAATAATTCGGTACAATTTGCATTGTTTGAAACACAATTCTTATATCAATTTCGTTATTTTTCAATTTAAAAATTTTATGAAGACAGTGCATTCACGATAAATTTACGAAGTATGCACGTCGTTAACACGTTCCGTGCCGGACCAATTTTTGAAGACTTTCCGTTCAGACCACGTGGGGCGTATACGACTTAATCTATTCTAGTATTATTAGGTTATGTATGTATAAACAGATTTTATAACGCAGAACTTGAGATAACTTTATTCCTGGGAACTACATTTTTATTCTATAAGCTCTTTATAAGAGAGTACACTGTTGTAGTTATGGGGGATGATTATAAAATCCTTTCATACTTATTGTGTAATGTGTTTACTTCTGCGTAAAGTAACAATCTTATTACTTTTCTTAAGGAACCTCAATATAACTGTTTATACAACTTCCATTACACAACTAACTTAACGTCGCTAATACAATAGCTATGCAGGTGTATTACAATTTGTATAAGATAATAAAGAATAAGCGTCATTTGCGGGAACTTTTGATTTACTTCTTTCATTTGAAGCAGTCTGCAGCTGAGGCGCATCGATTGCTTGTAGAAGCATATGGTGAAGCTGCTTTAAGTGAGAGAAGTTGTTGTGAGTGGTTTCAAAAGTTTAAAAACGGTGAGTTTGACATGGAAGACAAAGAACGCAGTAGAAGGCCGAAAGTGTATGAAGACACCGAATTGGAAGTATTAATTACAGTGGTCAACAGTGATTTTGTTACACGAACCAGACCAGGTGATTCTTATAGATTTATGTGCGCTAAAAACGAATCTGACTCTCAAATTTGTGTATCACGTCAGGATTTTGAAATACTTGAGATTAAATATACGAAAACGGGCGATTTTGGCCATATTCACGGGTCTATTACAATGAAACTAAAAAATTTTTCTTAATTGCACTTACAGCATTTGAAAGTGTCGTTTTTGAACTTTTCAATACATTACTTGATTGTTCCTAAACGATTTTACAAAGCCAAATTTCAGTACGACAAGTCGATCGTTTAGGTCCACCGCGCCACGCGCCTAAATGTATCATTGCAAAGTTCAAAAACGACACTTTCAAATGCTGTAAGTGCAATTAAGAAACATTTTTTAGTTTCATTGTAATAGACCCGTGAATATGGCCAAAAAATCGCTCGTTTTCGTATATTTAACCTCAAGTATTTCAAAATCCTGACGTGATACGCAAATTTGAGTCAGATTCGTTTTTAGCGCACATAAATCTATAAGAATCACCTGGTCTGGTTCGTGTAACAGAAAAAAAATGTAATTTTGTTGACCAGTGTTATTATTGAAGGAAGATTCGTCCCAAACGCAAAAAGAACTTGCACTTACATTAGAAGTGACTCAACAAGTGAATGTACCGTTCCTTCAGAATAAATTCATAATTTTTGATAGAAAACGGCGGAAACTTATTTGTACTCCTAATATAAAATACGTTGTATCGCTACAAGTATACATACCCTGACATGCACACTGACCACATAAGTGAAATGACACTTGCTTTCTTCTCGCTCATCCCTACCCTTACTTCCCGAAACATGTATCTCCTTATATAATCATATAAGTATTAAATACGGATTGATCATTGTGAAAGGCACAAAAGCAAACTTTTTCAAAAATAAATAAATGATTTAATTATTTTTCGACATAGAGAAACAGAAAATTGTTATAGAAATCAAGACTCAGTAAACACCTTTTTTTTTAGTTGACCGGTACTATCGAAGGGTAGACCTGGGAATCGGAAATTGTGGAGTGGAAGACCTAGACACCGAAAATTATGTAACGGAAGACCTGGACACTGAAAATTATGGAACGGAAGACCTGGGGACCGAAAACTATGGAGCGGAAGACTTGGATACCGAAGACTATACGCCTGTTGCGTATCTCGAAAGTGCGCCGAAAGCGCCGCGTAGTGGCCAAGATTGGCACAAATGGGTTACGCTGTCAACCACTCAGACCTTCCGGCTTGCGCTTATACAGGCAAACCTGAGTGTACGTGTAACCACATGTATAGTCGTACACCCCAGTACGGCACTTTTTGCTCACCAGGTAGCGCTACCACCGATGCGCAACAGGCGTATAGAGCGGAAAACCTGGACACCGAAATAGGAGCGGAAGACCTGGATACCGGAACTGTGTGGCGGAAAAATGGTTTTCGTGAAAGTAGTAATCACCGTGTACATACACAACATTGAACTTTGATTTCAAACATTTGACACGCTCCAGAAGAGAATGTTTCTGGAAAGGGCATTTGTACTCCTCATTTGTACGTCGGATTGCATGCAACAGGCGTAAACGAGTGAGAATTCAACCTGGATATCTCGGACTTCTGGTTGCGCAAATTGAATCTTCGATGGCTTTTTTTATTCGCGTTGATAATTGTATTATTTCTGTATTATAACAAATAATGTTATAAGTCAAAACTTAATGATGCACGCCGATTCTTGAAATCGGAAGTGGATATTAAAAAATTATTAGGTAGGGGAGTACGGGGCAAGTTGGCCGCGGGGTAAGTTGGCCGAGTGCGAATAATTCTGTCGAAAACCAGTCTCTGGCGCTATCTGCCACATACTTTATGTACTTTTTAGGTACCAACTTTTTCACCAAAACCGAACGCTGAGTCACGTATTTTGTTGTTGTTACACGGATTTGTTTATTTCCAAGACGGTAAGTAAAATATCGAAATTTTTTAATTTGAGTCATTGCTGTTGATCAATTAGAGATTTTCAAAAGATTCTCTACCTCGCCATGTCTTATAGTATGCAATCATTAATGTGTCAAGTGCATATAGTTTGTAACCTATTGTTGTCGTCATAGAATTCTGATTTATTTACGGCATGTCTGAATGGGGTAAGTTGGCCTAGTTTTTAAGGGGCAAGTTGGCCGAGTTGTAAAAAGAAATTGGTGTGATTTGGGGGCTGTCCATGTATTACGTGATCACGTTTTTGATATATACGGGGCCGGCTTAAGGATGTGGAGGCCTCGGAGCCCCCACATACATACAGGGCCTGATTAAAAAGGGGGCCCAAGGGCCCCACGTTCTTAATTATTGAAATACACTCCTTTTTTAACAGATATGCTATGAATACTTTGCAAGGTGTACAAAATCTGGAAATTTGAAAAATTACAAAATGCCAATAATTTCGTGAATTTTCACAATTTGCTTATTTCCCGAGTTTTCAAAACATCAATATTTACAATTATTAATGATTCTAACAATTATGAAAATTTAAACAACTTAAGTAATTTTTTTACTTTTAGAATTTTTAAATTTACTGCAAAGAGGGTTTTTAGAGTGTTTGGGGTTATTCTAGGCTTTTGGAGTTGCAGAAAATGCCTGACAGACTCGCCTATAAAAAATGCGTTGCGAGAAGAACAAGAGGTCTGAAAAAGGAAAGCGATGAAAAAATCGCGATAAAATTTGAATGTTCATGTTATTGTTCCCAAAAATACAAGTTTATGATAAAATTGAATTGACAATTTTAATAAAATAAAGTGTGATAAAACATATACGCGCAGCAATCATTTACACCATGTTTAATCAATTTCAGTAACTCGGCCAACTTACCCCTAATTATCGGCCAACTTACCCCGGGGTCGGGGTATGTTGGCCGATTTTCCGCGACGTGTTCATAAACGAATAAAAATTTCAATTATTATTTCAGGGTCCTCAAAATTTTTCAATATTGAGCCAAGGGTTGCTACCATAGAGAATAGGGGCAAAAGCATTTTTCAAAACAGAAAAAGAAAAATTAAAAAAATTCCCATATGAAAATTCGGCCAACATGCCCCGTACTCCCCTATGTTTTGTGCGCCAAGTTAAACGGTACAACTTTTGTTAAAGAAGTTTTTCTGAAATCACGCTCGTTTGGGAGATAAACGAAGTATGCTACTGACCACGGTGGTAGAGACACCTGGTATATCTGCCCAAGTTACAGAACTTTTTTACCGGGTGTTTACGCCCAGGCTCCGAGACTGGGTGGAGCTTAATTCAAATATGCCACATACGCGGACCAATTGGGACCATGCAACTGCTTGGAGGGGAGGCGGCGAACGATCGTGCGCAATCAGTGGTGAAGGCTTGAATTTAATGGTCACGTCTCTCCATATAATATCAATTGTCTAATTGTTTAAACATGGAGCATGCAAATTCTGTGTTATTAGATGTCAAAATACATAAAAAAAATAGCAAGCATCAATTCTATTGTTTTCCAAAATATCAGCATATAAGTTGGTTCAAAGAGAAAAGTTGATTGCCATCGTGAGACAGCAAAAGTAAGTATCAGAACCTCAATTGAGTGGCTCAGTGCCATACTTGCCTAAGCCTCCTCCAAATATAACACTTTCGCACTGACATATTGTTGCATATACTTGATGTTAAACAATAAAATGCCAAATTGAAATTTTCGTGGGTTAGGCAAGTATGGCACTGAGCCACTCACGCCTTTAGCACTGACATATTGTGTGTGTGTGTGTGTGTGTGCGCTGCATATAATATGATTTTGAGCAATAAAACGCCAAATTCAAGTTTTCGCGTGGGTTAGGTAAGTATGGCACTGAGCCACTCAATTGTTCATTCGAAAAATATATACACGATAAATAATTTAAAATGATTATTAAGTTTTATTAAAATATAGAGTAACAGTTAATTTTTTACTTTTTAGTGGATATGAATCCAGTTGGAATCCCAAACCAATAGATTTAATCTGCAGTTCTCATTTTATTGGAGATAAAAAGGCAAAAGAAGAACTGAGTCCTAATTATATACCGACGAAGTTTTCTTCAACTAATCTTTGACAAAACTTGAATGAACTTGAGTTAAACCCAAACTAATAGAATTAAATGTAACACTTGACAAATAATTTCAGACCCAGCGTTTCCTAAAGCGTAGGCTACCAAAAGGATTATACAGTCACACAAAAAAAAGTGGGGTATACTTTTGATGCGATATATGTTATCCGTAGTAATTTTGCCTCCTGATCACGAAACAATTGTCAAAATTTGGCCATCACATCAATTTTTTTATTTAATCGCAAAAAACCAACCAGAGATCATGATTTTCAAAAAGTTAATGGAAGTTATTTGGTTAAGTCAAACCAAATTCGGTATAGGGGTTTCTTTTGGTCGCTGATCACGAATCTGAAGTCGAAATTCAAAAATTCAAGATGGCGGATCCAATATGGCAGACGAGATTTTCGAAAATCGACAGATTCATGCCGAATTTGATATAGGGGGGTTTTTTGGGTCGCCGATCACGAAACTGAAGTCAGATTTCAAAAATTCAAGATGGCGGATCCAATGTGGCGGACGAGATTTTCGAAAATCAACAGATTTTTACCAAACTTGCTATACAGTGACAACAAATGTTTAATTAATCAATCAATCCATCTATCTATCTATTAACTGATCCTTAGTTCATGAAGTAGCCTAATTACTAACTTTTTATTGTACTATCCTACAATGTCACTTAATTTTTATCTCAGTGTCTCACTAACACCATATCTTTCTATCTCCTTCCACCGGATCTTCCACCATTAGGTTGCAACTCTGAGCGTATACCCTTTGTTGACTCTGTCAAAAACCTCGGTATTATCATCGACTCCAAACTCACTTTCAAAGAGCACGTTCAACATGTCACCTCCAAAGTCAACCGAGCCTTCTACCAACTGCAACAAATGAGGCCATATACCAATACAGACCTACGGAAAACTTTGATTAACTCTCTGATTTTACCTCATTTAGAATACTGCTCAATTGTTCTTAATGGCTGTGGAGCCACCCTTGACCTCAAGCTACAACGACTCGTAAACCGTGGTATTCGCTACATCTTTGGACTGCCACGCGATACCTCAATCAGCTCCTACAGAATCAAGCTTGGCTGGCTGTCAGTTGAAAATCGGCGCAAACTACACCTGGCAATTCTCACTTACAAGGTTCTCAACACGAGGCAACCTGAATTCTTAGCTGATTTGCTCTTTTACTACACCACACGAGCTACCAGCCGTTCTACACATGCCCTTACACTAACTACTCCTCCTCATCGGACCGACTCTTACAAAGCTTCCTTTGCCGTTGCTGCCCCCTACGTGTGGAATGCCTTCCCTAGGGAAGTTCTCGAGGCTCCCTCACTCGGCTCCTTTAAGAGTAAAGCTCAACAGTGGCTACTGGATGCGGATAGAAACCGTAGTTAATTATCGATAGGCAATATTAAATTAATTGTCAATATTCTATGTCTTCACCTTAAGATACTGCTTATTGATTTGACTTCTTCCTACTTATTTTGTTTAATTGATTTTACTTAAATGTTTTTGTTTACCAACGTGTTTATATCATTATATTATGTACATTATTACTTGTTATTATACTTACACTCTTATTCTGTTACTATGCTTGCACTACGCCCACGCTATTTTTTACATACTCGCTTATATTATTATTACTCGTTATGCTTTATACCCCTGCGCTGCTGCAGTTTGATTTTGGTATTGTTTAATTGATTTTACTTAACTGTTTTGTTTATCTGCGTGTTTACGATTGTTAACTTTAAATGAGAGAGAACGCTCTTCATTATGCTTACACTATTACTATTTTATTGCGCTTATACTTTCTACCTACCCGCTTAAAGTCTATTATATTTGCTTACGTTGTTTTAAAATTGTATACTATACGCTTGCCCTGATTTCAGGGCATTATGATTTGTTCTATTTGAACAATAAACATTTCATCAATCAATCAATCAATCCTTCCTCACAAACTCACTATCGCACCTACAATCTGTCTTCCTATTCCTCTATCTTCCCATCTCGATATCTCACTATCTGACGATCTCACTACTCCTTCGTCTCGCTAACCTACCTTCTTTAGATCCTCTAATGGCTTCTGATCTACCTTCTTTCGGCTATATCTTGTTTTTTTTTGTGAACGACCTTCTCACAGATTTTCTGCCCCATCGCTTCTTCGGTCCTTGCGTGTCTCTCTTTTAAGTAACCAGCAATAGTCCGCCAACATACGGTCATCCCAATTTCCTTGGTATCGATTTTCCATGACTTTTATGTCTTGGTCAAAGCGTTCACCTTTTTGCGGTTTTTTGTCAATTGAGCCTCGAGACGACTGCAGAGTGTATGTTGTAACAATAAATAAAGATCAGATTCGTGATCAGCGACCCAAAAAACCCCCCTCACCCAAATTTGGCATGAATCCGCTTAAATTAAAAAATCTCATCCGCCATATTGGATCCACCATCTTGAATTTTTGAAATCTGACTTCAGATTCGTCATCAGCGATCCAATAAACCCCCCTATACTAAATTTGTCATGAATCCGTCGATTTTCGAAAATCTCGTCCGTCATATTGGATCCGCCATCTTGAATTTTTGAATTTCGACTTCAGATTCGTGATCAGCAATCAAAAAAAAAAACCTATACCGAATTTGGTTTGGTTTAAGTCCATTAACTTTTTGAAAATCATGATCTCTGGCTGGTTTTTTGCGATTAAATAAAAAAATTGTTGTGATGGCCAAATTTTGACAATTATTTCGTGATCAGGAGAAAAAATTACTACGGATAACATATCGCATCAAAAGTATACCCCACTTTTATTTTTTGTGTGACTGTGTTATCAGTGGTGACTACAAGTATTATCAACTTAAAAAGTGCTGTAAATACAGAGCTTTTATAATGGATTCAAGTTCAAAAAGAGAAGAACATTTAGTGAATGAAAATGAGAGGAAATAGCGCTGGATGAGTTGATGTTTGATTCGTGTAGTAAAAGTAATCAAGCGTGTCAAACTCATATTTGTGTTCCTTGCGATTGCGTTGAAAAACTTTTCTGTTGTAATAGATTAAGCTTTGGATCTAACACTTGTGAAGCTGAAACTCAAACAGAAATAAATATGCCAACTGGTGGAATAAAAATAAATTGTCTTAACTCTTCTACATCGACAACATGATTTGCCTCAGCTAGAGCTTTTCCCTTTGGCACAGTTTGCGGTTGAAAGGTTATTTTATGTTCAATTTTCTCAAACCCAGTTCTTAATATTGTAACCATACTGAATCTGAAATCACATTTTAATGTTTACATTTTCATTACCTCAATTTTGAAAGTGAAAACGATAAATTATACATTTAAGGGCTGGTTTATTCATCTCCTGATAAGTTTATCTAAAAGATAATTTCCATGGAAACAATTGTTAGCACAATTGTATCCGAGGTAATTATCTGCTGGATAAATTTAACTGAAGGGGTGAATGAACCGGCCCTAAATGTTATACTTGCTGTTTATTGCAATTCGATACGTATAAATAATTGTTATAAAGTACACCTGAAGAAAAAAATTCGTATTGTTGTTCACTAATTGATTTTGCCGAGGATTTTTATGTTGCTATCGTATTTGGTACTGTATGAAACAGCCACTAGGTTCGCCAACTACTGACAACAGATGTCACTGAACGGATCTTGCACATAGCGAATAGTGGCCCTGCCGTCAGTACGGCCATCTATTGAACGGTAACCGAACTGCATAGATCTCGAGGAGCTGGAATTATCGACGTCTAATCGAATAATGCAACCTGTCAATAAAATATCAACATATAACCAAAAATCATAAGCTGTACCTACTCAGTGACTCTCAGTGGTTGTTTATATTCCCCGAATACGTATCTGCTGCGAAGTTAATAAGTTGTAATGTATTTCTTTCTAGAGCATTTGCCATTTGCTCTTCTGTCGCATCATTGTTGAAATACACTGTTTGCTTATTTTCGATATGAACTGGAAGCAATTTAACGTGATGGCTCTTATCTTGAATCGAATATGTCATAAAATGCCAGCTGGCCTCATATGGACCAACATATCATGCGTACAAATGACGGTTAATTTCGTTATAGATGGGTTTTCTATCAACTCTTACTTTTACCATATCAATTATGGCAGCATTATATCCTTTATGAATATATTTGTGAATATATTTAATCGATTTTAGGGTGTTTACAATCTCTGTGTGTACATGGCTTCTCATTAATTTCACCAAGTAAGGTGAGTGTGCTACCACCATGCTATTGTCAATTGCTCGTTTACCAACAGTAGCCGTTTCATCTTACGGTCGTATAAGTTTCACATAACCTTGGCCCCTGATAAATCCGTGGTATCACAAAAGTCCTTTGGGAATCCTTTAGAACATATTTTACCCAAATTATATATTGCAGTCATTGCATTCGACCGGCCTGTCGTTCTTTGACTTCAATTTACATTCGCCACACATTTTGTTTTTCAAACATGGTGCATTTAACCCCTTACTGCATGGTGTGCCATATATGGCACATGAAATATTTTGACATAGTTTGCGCCATCTATTGAACTATAGCCTAAATTGAACCACAAATATCTGTCCATTTACATTTGAAGGGTGCCATATGCAAGAAGGTGTAAAGGCCATTACACGTGGAAAAACGTTAGCAGCAACAGTAAGACAGTACGCCGTATAGCCGAGTGCTCATTTTTAGTAGCGTGGTATACGCATGCGCTGTTCGAAAGTTGTATCTGAAATCATAATCTAAATGTTTAGTGTAATGTGCTACGCTTGCACTTGAGATGCGTGAGTATATTATTTAAATGAAATACAATACAGAGAAAAGTATGAGTGCGGTTATCAGAATCGATAATAATTATTGCAAGTTGTAACTTTGCATTCCGTGTATATTCCAATCGCGTGTTGATACCATTTACTAATGAACTCGTGTATGATTAAATGTCTCAGAAAAATGGATTTGGAAGAGTTTTATCGTTTATGCATATGTCCAATTGGGTTTGATGTACATGATTTTAAAACGAAGAAGAAAGTGCAAGCGTCGGGCAAATAGAAGATGGTTGGTGAGACCAATAAATACATTACGGAGGCAACAACGAGATTTCAGGAATCTTTTTCAAGAAATGAAATTAGATCACAATTTATTTTTTCATTATACACGGATGGATAGTGATATTTTCACTGCTTTATTAGATTTACTAAAACCTTACCTTACAAAAAAGGAGCCCGAAAGCTCTACCACCAGAGCAACGCCTTGCGATAACCTTGCGAAAATTTGATGGAGTTATGAAAGGTTTTGTGCGAGTAAGCGCAGATGCTCGAACTCGACCGCGCGGCTGTACCTCGGCGTTCCGCATTGTTTAGAATCTACCGTTATGTGATTAATGTTTTGACAATGTCGAAACTTATTAGTTGTCGAAACGACCGTCCTCGGCATTCCGCATTGTTTAGAATCTACCGTTATGTGATTAATGTTTTGATAATATCGAAACTTATTAGTTGTCGAAACGACCGTTACAGTCAGTTCGTCTTCAACTATCAAAACGAATGGCTGCGACTTTATAAGGTCTTGAAAAATTTGTAGTGCGGTTTATAAGTTTTCAAGAATTGTTATACTTAATGGATCGAAAAGGAAAACGGCATTCGTTACCTAACAAAAGAAAACACCATGCATAAAAACAGTTTTTATAGAAAAATTGTTAGATGTAAAATATCGAAATTCTTCTTTGTAAAAAGTATGCGATAGGAAGGATGGACCACGCGTCCGTCGAAAGAATACGTGTGCCAGTGCGCATTTGTATTTATGACTGTGATACAGGGTGCGGCAAAATGATAGACACTATTTGGGATGTCAATAAAAACCAAACCACACGAAGCAAAGAAAAAAGTGTTTTATTTTTGGAAACTACATATCATGCCATTTTGAAACGTTATGTTCGAAAAATTACATCTCTTAAATAACAGCCATTATTGTCGATACACTCTTGAAGGTTTTCACGGAAGCGCGCTATTGCTCTACGGATCATCTCTTGCGGAATCGCGATGCGCTCCTTTCCAAACCATGTCGATAACTGAAAATGGCGCAAACTTAATAATGTTAACTAACTTAAGTAACTTAAGTTTGTGCCATTTTCAGTTATCGACATGGCTTGGAAAGGAACGCATCGCGATTCCGCAAGAGATGATCCGCGGAGCAATAGCGCGCTTCCATGAAAACTTTCAAGAGTGTATCGACAATAATGGCCGTCATTTAAGAGATGTAATTTTTCGAACATAACGTTTCAAAAAATGGCATGATATATAGTCTCCAAAAATAAAAAAACTTTTTTCTTTGCTTTGTGTGGTTTGGTTTTTATTGACATCCCAAATAGTGTCTATCATTTTGCCGTACCCTGTACTATTAAACGGTATGAACCGTTGTGTCTAATTCAAAAACCGCATTTAGTTTACTCTTTCTTAACTCTGCCATCGGTCGCTGTTCCGTCTCGCGATAAACGGAATTCGACACAACGGTTCATACCGTTTAATAGTATCACAGTCATAAATGAAGAGTATAGGGGAAAAACAGGCTAAGTCAGTTGGTCACGATTTTTTTTATTTTTACACCAAATTGCAGCCAATTGAAGGACAGTTCGCGTGAACATGTGAGACTGGGGGAAAGCGAATAAATCAACTGTATAAAAGGATTGAAAAGATATCCATACAGGGGAAAAATAGGCTAAGTCCTTGCATTACAGAGGAAGAAGCAGCTAATTGTAAGTCATTTGCAACGTATGATTTCGAAATTCGTTACGATGCAATATTGCCAGTCGTGTTTGAGCCTGCACGAGAGCTGTATCGTAATAAAGAATGGCAAGTAGCAGTAGCGACGACAGTGGCAGTACCAGTGCTAAGAAGCCGCTTGGTTCGAAGAAGAGACCTAAATATGGCAGATTAAAAGAAGTTAGCAAAAAGTTACGGTTACAAACGCATGAAATAGGGAAAGAATGTTGTTGCGCGCGGTTAAAATGCAAGGAAAATATCGATTAAAGAGTTCAACAGCATGGGGTCTGTCAATGAACAGAATTCTTACTTGTGCGGGCTAATCAGCATTGTCCCTATAACACAACGACGGCCTCGTAAATCTGAAGAAGATGCATCTCTAAGAGATTGTGCGGTGGCATACAAAATACGGTATGCATCTGATGGAAATGTAGTAGAACAAAGCGTTTGTCATCAAGAATTTATTGCTTTGCATGGAGTTACGAAAAGTGAGGTAGAATATCTCGTAAAATCATTGGTGTGGTGATGTTGCTCCTAAAAATCTCAGAAGGCGGCATGGTAACAGACCTAAAAAACTAACGCAAGAAACGGTCGAATTTATTAAAAACCATATCGCGTCATTTAAAGGGCGTGCAAGTCACTATAGCTTATCCAAATTTCAGAAAACGTATTTATCAGAAGAACTAAACGTTAAAAAAATGTTTGGAATGTTCAAGGAACTTCACCCGAATCGTACAGTATCGTATGAAAGTTATAGAAGTATTTTTAACACCCACTTTAATATATCCTTTGGATATCCAAGGACCGATACGTGCGCTATTTGTGACAGGTATCTGGCAAAAATAAAAAGCTTAGAAAAAGATCTGTTTAGCAGTAACGACGTAACTGAACAGAACCGGTTGCAAAGTGAGATCAGGCGTTTGACGGTGGAAAACAAGGTGCATAAGGCGCGTGCTCAAGAATTTTATAACCGAAAGAGGAAGTCAAAGCTGGCAAGTCGTAAAGATAACTCTCGAGATTCTATATGCATCGATCTTGGGAGAAATTTTTCATTGCCGAATATTGCAACAAACGATGTATATTACAAACGGCAACTGTCAGTGTTTCTTTTTAATATTCATACACTTTCCACATCTGCAAGTGTATTTTATGTGTACCCAGAAACTGTTGGAAAAAAAGGTAGCGGCAACGTTTCTTCCCTTGAAAATGACTTCCTATACAACTACCTCGATCCTCAAGTTAGAAGCTTGGAAATATTCTGCGACTCATGCGGTGGCCAAAACAAGAATTATACCTTCTTTCGCTTCCTGCATTATGCCGTTCATTTTCAAAAAAGGCTGGACTACATAAAAGTGATTTTTCCTATCAGAGGACATTCATACTTGGAAAATAATAAGAACATGGGCCTTATTAACAGTAAGGCCAGAGTGGAGACACTTGATGAATTTTGTAAACTCGTACAGTCGTCCAGATGTAAACCATCCCCGTTCATTGTTAAGAGCATTGAAGAGGACAACCAAACAGTCTTTCGTCAGTGGACCCAGCATTTCCATGCTTATTATAGAAATAAGTATCCCTTTCCAACATGACCGGTGAGAGAATTATAGGTCATGAAAGAACACCCGAGGCTTTTGCGATACCGATGTTCTTTCAATGGACCGTGGGAATCGGCGGTCATTACTGACAAGAAAGCGAAAAATAATCTCCGTTGTCTGGATGAAAATGAATTCGAGCTGCCTGAACCATATTATGAAGGTAATTAGTGGTACACATCGATAAAAATGAATGTTTTAACATTTTATCACTACAGAGTTGATCCCAGTTTCCGCTGAGAAGTATGCAGATCTCCAGTGCCTGAAAAGCTTTTGTGCATCTACAGCTCAAGATTATTTTGACAATATCCCGTACCGTCAGCGTTAATGCGATTCTATTGTATTGTTATGAAGGTAATTAGAGGTACATATCAATAAAAGTGAATTTTTTCTCATTTTGCCATTAGCAAATTGAAAAGTATTTGTGGACCTACGGCTCAAGATTACTTTGATTATTTGTACCGTCAGTGTTGATGTGACGCGATTATATTCAGTTTACGTTTGTTTTTCAAATAAATGCTTTGAATTACAATCTCCGATAATCTACTTGACAGACGGAAAGCATTTTTGGACAGCATTGTGGGGAAGAAACAGCTAAGTCCAGATCATTTTTTCTGTTTTGTTTTCTAAACTCAAATTGCAGTGAGGATAACATTTTTAACATACAAAAACATGAATAGAACACATAATTAAACCCTTTTTCGTTTGAATACTAACAGTAGTGATTCACATGGAACATAGATATCCGGTTGAAGATTAAAAACGCGTGTCACTCGAAACTAAGAAAACATGACTAAGCTTGTTTTTCCCTGTACTCTTCAAATACAAATGCGCACTGGTGCACGTGTTCTTTCGACGGATGCGTGGTCCATCCTTCCTATCGCATACTTTCTACAAAGAAGAATTTCGATGTTTCACATCTAACAATTTTTCTATAAAAACTGTTTCTATGCATGGTGGGATAAGGACATTCTTCGAAACCACCGAGCTGGAGCATGAGAATTGGCGCCGGGAGAGTACGCAGATTCGGCGCCGTCCGGTTGGTGCTATCCCCGAATAAGTGCGCGTGCACCGCAATAGTCGAATTTATCGCGGGTCTGCACTTTGTCCGAGGAGAGCGAAAGGCAGAGGGTTTCTGTGCCCTCGCACGAGGCTCCTGAAATCTGAGCACACGGTCGAGGGGCCCTTCGCTTGCGACCCGGCGCCCGTCACTCTCACTAGACTGTGTTACTATCTATTTAGCCGGTCAAATAGACTGAAATCTCTCTGGTAGCAAATTTTTATCGTGTGTCCACTGCAATCTAGCTAGATTTCTTTTTCTCAACCGAGATTCTAGACTAACTCTCGCTAGATTGCTCTCAATGCTGTGTCCACTTGTGAGTTCGGACAGCTCTAGCGAGAGTAAATCTAACTAAAAAAAAGAAGAAGTATGTGGCATACTTTTAAATCTACTTTATATTTTTATTCGTTGATACTTGTTTGCGGCAGCACTCTGCCTATAATTATGGAGCATTCGCCGGGTCGTTGTATTTCAACAACATTTCTCACATGATTCTCATCAGATAGTTCTTTTCCTTTCGTCCTCACGGGTTCACAAAGGAAATTTTCGTTAATTGGAATAAATCCGAAAGAAATAAACTTTTCTACTTGTTTATAAATAATTAATTTCTTTACTTCACTATGTACACAAATTTTTTAACTGTTATTTTCAAACGTGCTAACCAATGATTAATCAATCCCCATACTTTCATTAATGAGGGTAAATACTGCTTCCTTTGCCGATACAGTGAGCGTGTAGTAGTAAGTGGGGAAGTTAGCACTCGGTGAAAGGGGACCACCGAGTCGTGGCGGAGAGAGCCGATGCGTCCCGAGTTTAGCTTATTGCCATTCCAGCGTCTGGACCCACGATGTCATCGCCACGCTAACAGCCGTTCTCACCGCCGTAGCGCGGCAGAAGATGTTTCACATCAAAATTGTAGACGGCAGAAAGCGTTCACGTCCAAAAAATCGGTTTGAAATTGAGCAGGATGACAATGTTACAAGTACGTCAGCTAAAAAATTGAAATCATCCGACATGGGTATTAGTATTAATTCAACAATCGGTTACAGAATAATAAATTTGTATTCTGTGCTTATGGCTATAACTCAATTAGTTAGCTGCAAAAATTGTGGAGGTGCTATTACATTCCAAGAAAGGAGTATGCGTGGTCTTGGATTTCAATTAGTTTCCAAATGTGAAAAATGCTCGCCGCAATATATTAAAGCTATCTGGGCCACTCTTTACCACAAGCAATTTACTGACAAATCTCCTAAGCACCACTATTGCCCGAAAGGTTCGAAGTCTTGGTGCTCTTGACCAAGAGCAAAAGCTACAGGAGAAGATTACCACGACCAAAATCCATTCCCGCATGACGTTATATAGGGTTTTTCAATTGGGACGGGTCGATGTTGGCAGTCTGTGGCGGCGTTTGTCTAACCTATTGCTTATTATTCAGTCACTGATACCAAGTCACCATGACAAGTTATACGATTGAGCAGCACGTCCAAATGATAAAACTTTATTATCAAAATGAGTGGTTGTTAGTGCAAACTTTTCGCGCGTTGCGCCCATTTTACGGCAGATGCGGTGACCCTTCAAAGTCGACTCCAACGTTTGGTGGCCAAATTCAAGACGACCGGTCCGGTAAACAATCAGCCAACACCCGTTCGTCAAAGGAACGTCAGATCGCCGCTATCCATGAAAGTATGCAGGAGAACCCGAGGCAGTCGATTCCTCGTCGTGTACAAGAACGATGATAACAGATTTCTTTTGGCCCAAAATGAACGATATGGACGTGGACGACATGTGGTTCCAGCAGAACGGCGCTACGTGCCACACAGCGGGCGACACGATGGATATTTTACATGAACGATTTGAGGGTATGGTTATCTCTCGCAGAGGTGACATGAATTGGCCACCAAGATCGTGCGATTTGACCCCGCTAGACTTTTTCTTGTGGGTTTTTCTGAAGTCTCAGGTTTATGCCAATAAGTTGCAATCGACTGATGCCTTTAAGGAGATATTCTTGTGTAACATCGGTCTTTTCAACCACTTTCTCGAGAATTTATTGTAGTGAACCTGAAAAAGATAACATCTTGAAATTTTTACTATATATTTATTGAAAATGTAACGATAATTTCAAATTTTGTGGCGTTAAAATATCGAATTTTAATAAACTTTACAGTGCTGTAACTATACACAAGTAAAAAAAGAGTTGATTGATGGTTGCCATGATTCCGATTGTTCTCCTTATCTAAAACTCAAAAATAATACGTCATTCTAATCTGTAGACCTTTGGCTACAGCCTGAACTAGAATGAAGACAAAATATAAAAAATTGCACTTCTGGTGGAGTTTTGAATATTGAATTCCGATTTTTGTCATTTTTTTCGACTATTTGAGTTAAAAACAAAAAAAACTATGACAGATATAACGATGATTCTAGTTCGGGCTACAACTGTGAATGTACCGAAGATATCATAAAAATTTCAGCGTAATCGGTTCAATAGTTTTTGAGATATCGTGGCAACCAATTTACAAAATGTAGTTTCGAGAAAAACGTGTTTGAAAGTTACACTATAAACATCTGTAACTTTTCAACGTCTTTGCATTTTAAAAAATCCTCTCACACACGTCTTTAAGAGATGTTATAGAAGCGATTAAGCGAGAACAATTTTTTTCGATTTTTTTGACCGATTACACAAGAATACCCCCGTAAAGTCAACATCCCAGGCCGTCGCTCAAATTCAGCCGGATCTATACGGTAGAGTCATTGAAAATTGGACCACTCTCTCTCTCTCTTGGATCCGTGCCACCGTGAGAAGCCGCGGTGGACATTTGAACGGTTATATTCCACGCATAATGGCATACATGGGCCTTTCAAATAAAAAAAAAATTTCGTTAATACTGTGGGATTCCAGTTTATTAACAAACAGCACGACCGATTCACCTCGCGGCTTCCTCATAACAACGCATCAACAGCATTCTTCTCCTAGCGATGTCTTCGTTTTGGACTCTTCATTGATCCCTTAGCAACGGGCGCGTCGCATTGGCCCGCCGCCTCGTCATGGCTCGCACCCTACAACTCGGCCATCCTACAATGACATACGCCCTCGGATGTCTTCGTCCTCGTCGATATCGTCGGCCTCGTCTTCAGCCTCAAAGTCGCTATCTTCGACCAACCATGGCTTCAAAAAATCGGCAGCAGTTGACGTTCGCTGAGGGCCTTCGTGTTCTCCTACCTTGAGTACGAGATATCGATTGTTACGCAATACTTTAACAATTTCATATGGACCAAGGAACTTTGAAGCTAGTTTTAGTCCTGGACTTTGTTGCGTCCGCTTTACGACAACTAGATTGCCCTCGCGATATGTCCGGGCTTCTTTTCGTTTCTTATTATAATATCGTTGATTTTCTTCCTGCATCCTCGCGATCGTCTACGTCGCTTGCTCGCATAATTCGTCTCGACTTTCTTGAAACGATGTAGCTCACTCGCCCTCGAGTAGTTCCCGAACGTTGCTTTCTTCACGTAGTTTTTCTTTGTTGACATCAGTGGATCGAGGTGATCCATATGATACGTGTCAAGCGGAACGTCACCTTTCTCGATCGGAGACAGAAAACCTTCCTGTTTCCCTTGCTTCTTTTCGGCTAGTATACAATCGATACAATTGTTTACAATTTTTTGACTTTAGCGTGTAGATTCTGGATATGATAGTCTCGTTTGATTATCGCTTCCATTTTTGCCACTGCGAAATGTCCCCTCTCGTGGGACTTTCTGATCACCTGTGAACTCATCGCCTTCGGGACGACCAATCTAATGTCGCCTTCAACATCCTTAAACAACAGCCCTCCACGAACTATGTATCCGTGAGTCTGTCCTTTTTTAACTAGCTCGATCACTTTCGTCACGTCGGTATCGTCTTGCTGTGCTTTTTTGAGTCTTGCCGTTAATCCGTCGTGTCCCTCGTCAATGAGCAAACATGAAGGCAGAGGGTTTCTGCTCAATGCATCTAAGTGGGACATACTCTTCCCTGGACGATGTTCGATTTCATAGTGAAATTCTTCGAGCAACAGTACCCATCTCGCTACACGCACACACAGATCTCTCTTTGACATTGTTTGGGTGAACGCGCGACAATCGGTAACGATCTTAAAATCTATCCTTAACAAATAAACTCGGAATCGTTTCAGCGCTTTGACGATCGCAAGTACCTCAAGTTCATAACTCGGGTATTTCTCTTCGGCGGGCTTGGTCTTACCACTCGCGTAATATATCGGATACATTGCACCATCTTCGCTGTTACGTTGCAACAAAATCGCACCGTAACCATGCATTGATGCATCTGTATGCAACTCAGTTTCCGAACCGATCTTATACAGTTTCAATACGGGTTTGTCGACGAGCATTAGTTTCAATCTCTCGAAAGCTTCTTTTTCTTTTTCCTCGAACTTAAATGGAATTGCGGCTCTCAAAAGATTCGTTAATGGTCGCGCGATTACAGAGTACCCCGGCATGAATTTTCTGAAATACCCCGTTAGTCCCAAAAACGATTGAACCTGTCGAACGCACGTAGGCGTCGAGAACTTTCTTACGGCTTCTGTTTTTCGCTCGGATGGACGAATACTACCATTTTCGATAATACATATAACCTAAATATTCAACACTCGTTTGCAAAATATTGCACTTCTTCCAATTTATAATCAGGCCATTCTCGCTGGCTACTTTCAATACTTTCTCAAGTCTTTCTATTCCGGTTTCGTAGTCAATCGACGGCACTATCAAGTCATCCATGTAGACTAACACATCTCTGTTACGCATAAGGTCTTTAAACACGGCATTTACAAACTTCTGAAAAACGGCGGGTGAGTTACAGAGTCCGAACGGCACCCTGAGAAACTCATAATATCCATCGGGGACTATGAACGCTGTGTATTTTTGACTTTGTTCATCCACTCTTACGTGAAAGAATCCGTTCTTTAGGTCTAGTGTACTAAATACCCTCGCATCTTGCAACGCGTCTAACTGATCCTCGATCAGCGGGAGAGGATATCGATCTTTGATAATTTTTTTATTAAGTAATCGATAACACAGGTTTACAAAAAAAAAAAGTCCGGACTATTTGACCGGACCATGGTATTCCGAGGTATTTTTGCGTCCTGAATCCGATCCCGAGGTCATCTGAGCCCCACCACGTCAGAAAAACGAGATTTCGAAATAAATAAATAAGGAAATGGGACTGCCCTGAGCAGCACCCAGAGCATGACTCCAAGGTTCTAAGGCCATTAGGGTCAGTGCTGGGTCCACTGTCACAGTGAACGGATCGCCGGAATTGGATGCCTTGACAGGGAGATCGTAATCCGTGAGATACAACGATCATGGCAACATTTTATCCACTGGGGTGGTTCTGTGATAGTCCCGGTCGAGATTTAGGACTCCATTCCAATGTTTCGAAGGTATTCAAGACCTAAACAGCTACCCTCCAACTCAATAGGTCGCTTGAGAAATTGTCCCGGATCCAGTTCCAAAAAATGGTCATTTTAACCTCTAAATGACCTTGAAATCTCATTTTTCTGACGTGATGGGGTTCAGATGACCTCGGGATCGGATTCAGGACGCAAAAATACCTCGGAATACCATGGTCCGGTCAAATAGTCCGGACTTTTTTTTTGTAAACCTGTGTAATCAACACAGAGTCGATTAGAACCGTCTTTCTTTTTTGCCAGTACGACTGGACTCGCGTAATCAGATACAGATGGCTGTACTATACCGTCTTCTAACCATTCGTCTATTTTCGCATTTACTTCTTCGCGCTCGGCCATCGCTAATCGTCTCGGTCTGCAGTAAATCGGTTCTTCGTCTTTAATAATAATCCTCATTTTTATGTCTGAATCATGCGTCGAGTTCGGTTTATAGCTTTCTATCATTGACTGTACAGTTTCGTAATAGTCGTCGTCGCGTACTCGCGTTATATCCACGGCGTTAATGTCTACTTTGTGAATTACATCGATTTTGCAAATTTCTCTGAAACCGTCGTCTTCGTCGTTCGGCTTAACGATGGTTGGCTTACCGCGTCTCAGAGTTACATCAACCGTGTCGAGAAAATCGTTACCAATTAACAATTTGTATCGCGTCACTTTGTCTGCTACGACGTGGATCGGAATTACGTAACTATTATTGTCAACCGTTAGATTCCCATAGAATCCACCATTCGTTATACCGCATGTCCTATGGCCAACCGCGCAGGTGAGCTCCGACCTGAATTCTTGACTTCGGTAGTATTTATGGTACAGTTAGAGTGGGCTTCAGACGAGTGCGCTGCATAAGAACGAAAAGTGTCGACTGCTCTTCTAATAGCTGTCAATTCGGGAGATCGAAGCGTTTCGTGTAACCTCAAAATCGTAAAGTTTTGAATTAGTAGTGAATAATTTGTAGAAGTGATGAGAAATAATCATAAATAATCTTTTCCGAATTGTGACACCTTAGGTATCGCTCACGCCACTTCGTAAAACTACTTCCTAGACACGCGCGGTGCTAGCGCGGAAATAATTTCTGAAACAAATAGGCATGAGGCGTGTAATTCGGTTGGACATCGAAATAACCCGAATGATTGTTAACTCTTACTTCTGAACATTACTTACCATTTATTCAAAGATTCACGATTTCGAGCTTATACTTCGATCTCCCGAATTGATAGCCATCGGGAGATCAGACGTTTCACACTTTTCGTAAGAACGCAGCGTAAGAGCGAAAAGCGTCGTCTGATTTCCCGATGGCTATCAATTCGGAAGATTATTTATGATTATTTCTCATCACTTCTACAAATTATTCACTACTAATTCAAAACTTTTCGATTTTGAGGTTACACGAAACGCTTCGATCTCCCGAATTGACAGCTATTAGAAGAGCAGTCGACACTTTTCGTTCTTATGCAGTGTACTCGTCTGAAGCCCACTCTAACTGTACCATAAATACTGCCGAAGTCAAGGATTCAAGTCGCAGCTCACCTGCGCGGTTGGCCATAGGATATGCGGTATTTTCCTCCGTACCTACTCCCCGAAACGGCGTTACTTCGATCTCAATATTCGCGGAGATCCTAACTTTACATACTCATTCTCACGCATTATAGTGATATCGCTACCGTTATCTATAACCGCCTGCATTTCAACGTCGTTAATCCGAACGTCTTTGTGATGTTTATGGCCTTGTGGCTGAGCGATCGCGCAACTACTCTTCGTTATGTTTTTATTTGTGCATTTAGAGGCTATGTGTCCATACTTATTACAAGCAAAACATTTCACGCCTTTTTCTTTTGATGGACAATTCGTACTTACGTGATCCCTCAGTCCGCAATTGAAGCAACGCTTTGACGAACTTCGATCTCTTTTCTCGTTTACATAATTCTTATCGCTCGGTACACTCTTATGATCTGTAACAGCCCGTTCACACGATACGGTTTTTTCCCGTTTCGGTATTTTACCGAATCCGTTTTTTTACCGTGTGCTGCAGTGGCGCATACATTTAAATGGGCGCGTTCACACGGTACGTCTTCGAAACTCATACGGCAATTTCACCGATTCGGTCGAGACTGGCGTTCGGTTTTCGGGGGTCGTGTTCACACGATACGGTTTTTTCCCGACTCGGTAAATTCACCGAATCGGTTTTTTACCGTGTGCTGCAGTGGCGCATACATTTAAATGGGCGCGTTCACACGGTACGTCTTCGAACGCATACGGCAATTTCACCGATTCGGTCGCGACTGACATTCGGTCTTGTCACTGAAAACCGAATGGCCCGATTCGGGAAAATAATCAAATCGGTTGCTAGTGGCAATGTTTATGCATCGAAGTGTTCAGACAGGATAGTTTTCGTACTGATAGGGCTCATGCATGGCCGGGTGATGGCGCGACAATAAACAATGATTTTAACCCTTTTAGTACCGGACGACGATATATCGTCGTTCTCTGCACTTGCGAAAAGTGCCAGCGACGATATATCGTTGCGTATGCGATGGCGCCATGTTCTTCGCATTACGAAAAGCTCTATCTGAAAATAAATTTATAAAACGTTATAAACGATCTAATAACATTGCAAAGTAATGTAATAAAAATTGTTTTTGAGTATCCTTTGCATTCGCTCGAGCGGCACTGTTTCGACGCCCGGGCGATTGGTTGACACGTCCACTCGACGTGTGCGAAACACTTGCCAGAGCCGTAGCCGAGATAGGTATAGTGTCAGGGGGCTGACCGATTCGGTAGAATTTTACCGAAACGGTGAAAAACCGTATAGTCTGAACGGGCTGTTCGGTAAAATTACCGAAACGGTGAAAAACCGCATCGTATGAACGAAAAAACCGTATCGTGTGAACGGGCTGTAACGCTCCTACCATCTTTGTCGGTCATACGCTTCGCGGCATCACCCGTGTCATCGTTCTTCGAACTCGTTGCCGTCGGTGAGTACGTCCTGTCTTACAGTGATATCTCGTCGAATGCTTGTAGTATCTGGTCCCTCGTCGTAAACCCGTGTATTCTTGCTACATCGCGTAGATTCTGATCTGGGATGCCATCAACTATGCACCCCAAAATTTCCTCATCCGGTATGGCGATTCGATTTGCCATTATCGTCTTCTCGTGAACGTAGTCGTGAAACGTTTCGTTCTTCTTCCACATTCGCTCCTCAAACGTCGTCTCATTACTATTTTATTTGGCCGATGGTAGAACATGCCCCGTAGCCCGTCGAGCAGCACATCTGACGTCATTCCGATGTACTCGGGTTTAGAATGGAACCATTCTAGTGCACGTCCTTTAAGCCTCGTTCCCCAATCAGAATTTTCGTGAGTTTGTCGTTAAGGGTGTACGTATCTCTGAGGAACCTCACTTGTTTTTCCCATATCTCAAATGTTTCAGCATTTCCGTTGAAGTTACTTAATAAATCTGCTATCGCCGTTACGTTGACTTTTAATAACTGCGTCGGCACTTCGTCGTTCCCAGAATTTCGCGTCTGATTATTTACGTCATTCGTAGTTCCTGCGTGTATCGTCGTGTCTTGTACGTCTGTGCGTCGGACTAGACGTAGCATGTCGATCTCGCGTCCTGCTAGGGCGAGCTCGCGCTCGACCAACTCTTTCTCTCTTCGGTAAATTTCGACCTCTCGCTCAAAAACTGAATGTTCCGTGTGTTGTTCCAGCTCTTCTCTGCGTCGTCGTATTTCTTCACTATCACGAGGTAACTCGAAATTGCCACTGTTGTTAACACCACCGGAAGCACCATCTTTATTTTTCCCGTTCATGTCCGCGTCTTTTTCACCGGTCGATTTCGTCCACTTCGCACTCGGATCGTCGTTTAATAATCGTTTTATAAGGTCGGTTTTAACCCCTGCTGTGCTTAAACCCTTTCGTTTAAAAATATTCTTTAGTTCCGTCACAGTAAATGATTTAGATCGACTTCATCCATCGATCATTACTTCACTTATTAGACGCGTTTACACGCGTCGTTCGTCATTTTCTTTTCAACGTTTAACGTTCGTCTTACGTTGTACGTCGATCAGCGTTCGTCGTTCGTCAGTTAAAATTCGTCGTACTTTCTTTGACTTCTTTCTTTTAACACTCTAGTCACGTCTCGCGTGTTAAAAGCCGGACGAGCCCCCAAAATTGTGGGATTCCAGTTTATTAACAAACAGCACGACCGATTCACCTAGGGACGTGCGATTTAAATCGATGCTTCAAAAGATCGATCTTTTTTTCGAAAAATTGCAATTTTTGGATCGATTCTTCAAAGTCGATTCTTTGTTTGGATCGATTCTTTACTGGCGAAATCGATCCACATATTTGCCATTTTTGACGTTGATTTGAGACAATATATTAACGAAAGTGTCGAAAAATTCGAGACAGATTCTATTAAGTACTGGCTGGTCCAACAAAATAACTGTCCAAATCTTGCTGCAATAGCATTAAAGTATTTGTTGACCATTAGTACTGAAGTGCCCTGCGAAGGATTGTTTTCGATTGCAAACAACATTGTCCGTAACGAAAGAAACCGTTTAACTTCTGAACATATTGCTATGTTGACCTTCTTGAGATCGCTGGAGTTTCATCACTGGCACTTGGAGTAAACTGACTCTACTAAAGTTTAACATTTATACAACTCGATTTGTGTAATCGCATTTACATAAATATGGTAATCAAATAAGAATTTTTTATTTAAATTAAAATTTTTTTCTTATTTATTAAAGTTATATACTTGAAGTGTTTGAAAATTAACATTCTTCCATTCAATAATGTTTTTTTTATTTAAAAAAATCGATTTTTTTAAAATCGATTCTTTTCGGTCGATTTAATTCAAAATTGCTCTATGAATGCTTCATTCGATTCAATCTCGAGAATCGATTCTTTTTGAAGAATCGCACATCCCTAGATTCACCTCGCGGCTTCCTCATAACAACGCATCAACAGCATTCTTCTCCTAGCGACGTCTTCGTTTTGGACTCTTGATTGATCCCTTAGCAACGGGCGCGTCGCATTGGCCCGCCGCCTCGTCATGGCTCGCACCCTACAATACCTCACACACTGCTTGTTTTATTCTATTTCAAAATCGACCCGTCCTTATTGAAAAACCCTTTAAAAGCAATCACTGCTATTTATGAAGATTTAAGTAATAAAGAGCTTTTGGAAAGATGTTTAGGTGGTTTTACGCAAAATAAAAATGAGAGCTTTAACGCTTTGGTTTGGAAGTACGCACCAAAAACGTCGTCGAATGGAGCTAAAATAGTTAATATCGCTACAGATTTAGCTGTTATTGTATTCAATGAAGGAACTACAGGCCTCTTAAAAGTTATGGAGACCCTAGGAATTAAAATTGGAGCCAAAGCAGCTGCATATCGAGACTACGAGGATGAGCGCCGAATATCCGTTGCTGAAATGAAAATGCAAACAGCTTCGCGCGAGGGCAGAATACTCAAACAACAAGCCAGAATAGATGCAGAAGAAGCTGCTACTGCTGCTGAAAGCTTATTATATGGACCTGGATTGGATGCATTATAGTTTGTTATGTAATTCTGGACTTATCATATAAGTAACTTGTTGTAAAACTTTAAAGGCTTTTATCTCGAAACTACGTTTCTCCAACTGGGCGCCATCATAACTCAGTCAATTTTTATCCGATTGCCTTGAAATTTTCGCAAAATACTTATAAGACAATTATATCTTTAGTTAAGCGTATGATTTTTTCGATTAAGTGATTACTTGTTGATATATAATTAAAAAACAGAGCAATTTTTCTATAAATTTCGAAGTTCGTTCTTTAAACATGCGCTACTTTGTTAAAAATTAAAATTTTTATAAATCCGTACGCTTAACTGAAGTTAGACTCATGTAGTTTAATGAAATAATTGATTTTTTTGGTTTGGATGTACTGTTCGGACACAGCAATGGCGCCCATGCGCCAAGGATTTTTCAGAGGATCTTTACGGCATCGCGTATTAGAGTGTAATTTATTGATATTTTATATTGTTTTTTTTTCTAATATACAAAAATATAATATGTACTTTCATGTAGTTGTAAAAGTTTTTTCCCCCGCTTTTTATTTTAATCAGAAAAAATTCACAAAGTTATCCTACATTTTCCGGTTGTCACAGTGCCTTTCCCCCTTAAGGTAAATACGTGTATACAATTACCCCCTCCCCCCCCAAAAAAAAAACATCGACGATGTATGATAGCACGAATTAATTAAATTGCTCCCTTTCCAAAGTAATCATGTAACAACTTACTTATTTATATCTAAGCAGTTTTACTATTCAAAAACTAAAAGGGTTCATTTTTAAATAGCATTACATGAAAAAATAAGCTATTGCATGAAAAAAGTAATCGATAGAGAACGTGACAGGAAAAAAACAGCGGTATACGAATCACGAAAGATAATGAAAAAATTATGATAAAAAAGTAATGAAATCATTACCGCCGAATTAATGAAAGCAAGTGTGTAGTCAAGGTATGTTGAGCTAATGAGAGAAATAGTACATAATTCCATACAATGGTAAACTTTGCTACAGAGACTAAAAAACAATATAGAAGAAAAAAAAACCAAGTTCCACTGAAACTGAGAATATATTAACAGTTCCCCTTGTGTGCACAGACATGAGGGTCTACTGTGTTGCTTAAATAGTGAAAAGAATATTTTTGGTAATCGTATGATCTTCATAAAAGTAGGGTACAATTAATTCGTGGCTTACCATACAAGAATAATTTGTAATTTATATGATTACTTTGGAAAGGGAGCTATTTTATTAATTCGTGCTATCATACATCGTCGA
This sequence comes from Xiphydria camelus, assembly GCA_963678675.1. Taxonomy (NCBI): domain Eukaryota; kingdom Metazoa; phylum Arthropoda; class Insecta; order Hymenoptera; family Xiphydriidae; genus Xiphydria; species Xiphydria camelus. The sequence continues at coordinate 12,160,817 of OY783195.1, forward strand.
TGTTTTGAGGGGGAGAGGGGGGGGATTTAATTTCTTTTTTCGTTAATTTTCTTTCATGTTCTTTTGCCAGATAAATGTGAAAAAATTTTTTTTATGATAGAATGTGGTCAGTTATTATTATTGCCGAGTTCGGTTGTACATTAAACTGAAGCGTGTTATGAAGTTTATTTCAGGCGTTGGAAAAACATTATGTATATGTTTTTTCCATTTTTCGGCCATTTTGCAGTAATAACTTTCTCGTTCTCAACTGACTTCCATTTTTATTTTATATCCGATATGAAACTCGTGTACACTCCGCTGTCTAGTTGATTCCCGTTATGAAATATGGCTGTAACTACTTTATATTGGACGCTCTGTATTGTAACTTTTTGAGGTATTGCTGATATTTTATAGTTTCCCTTAGTTATAACTCCTAACTCATCACGCTGAAACAGCATAAGTTGTGCTATAATACATGTCCCGGCCTTTAGTTAAGTTTTAGTAACTAAGTTTCCAAAACAGTTAGAGCATGTTTTTTCTGATACCGGTTTCCAACCCAATGGTATGACGTGATCAATTAACACTTGTAAACTCGTCGCTTTGCGACTCCTAGTTTTTTATCTAAATGTTCGACTGTTAATGGAAGGACCGAATGAGTCTTTTTCTTAGAAACTTTATATGAACATTTCCTGTAATACAGTGGATTTGCTACACATTGCTCTAATGAATTCTACCGCATCAAACTGAAGGTTTTCTGCAAACTCATCACCTGCAAAGTTTCTTAATGTCGTTGCTATCAGTGTTTGTTTCGGATCTAAATAATTTTTAAGAAACATGCAAACTGCATCAGCATTTCTAGCGTTAAGTAGTCGATCTCTTATGGTATCGCAGTGCACGATGCATTGCATTGTTGCGTTACCAGTATACAATAATCCACTTTACATTTTACGCTTTTCGTTCACAGACATTCCCGATATTGATTGATCACTTCACTTTCCACTTTTTTTTTTCATTTCCGATTGACTTTTCAAAATTTTATATTTTGACATTCTTGATACTGTTTTTGTTTGATGACTGATATTGACATTTCAATCAATGGAAGGTGTCACGTATGCAACTAGATTAGATCCTAAGGCCGAACCACCTTCAAGGGTTTCTAGATTTTATAGCGGTAAAATCCAAATATTTTATACTAATCGCACTGTTTAATAGTATCACAGTCATAAATATCCCGCCAACTCTTAGCTAATCTTAAGTTCTCCGAAACGGCATATTCCGGGAATGTAAGCTGGGAACACACTACAGTTATATACCTTTCCTGGAAATCAATTATCGGACGGATCGTCGCGGGCCGTCCAATGCAGTATCCAGCTTATCCAGATACGAGAGAAACAATTAACCGTTCAAGATAGCCTGACGCATCCTCGCGGTCGACATTCGTGATCCGCGAGTGCGGCGCTCGTGAAACCGTTAGCAACGGTACCTTCGACCTTCGGACACGGACTCCGACAGCCCCAGCGTCATCGGCTGTTCCACCACCCTTCTCTAATTAGCCAATCAGAGTGGATAGCGTCACCAACGCTATCCCCTCCGTTGATCTAAAAGTCGCCACGTTCCGAAATATATAAGACGAAACCATGAGGCTTCCGCGGTCTTCTCTTGCCTTGTCTTAATTGTATCAGTCGTCAACGCATCTTGTATCTCTTGAATCTATCTATATCAGTCTCACAGTGAGTGCAGTGTTTAGTTTATTCATTACCCGTTTCCACACCTTTGAAGCAGAGTGGTTTAGCGCTCCACGGGCACGGACCCGCCATCTACAGACGACCTGGACCGGCTCGGTACGCAACAAAGGCCGGACGGTGGCGACGCCAGCAGACCAGTTGCGAAAATATGAAATGCCACAAAACTCGTATTGATTGAAACCTTGAACGCAAAGGCGTTTCAATTACTGTATAGATACTCTCGGTCGGTTGTTACTTTGCCGCGCAACTTTATTATTTTATTAATTCGATAATCTCGACCGAGAGATTACTAATTTTCCTATTTCTACGTTATATACGAGAAATAGTTGTTTCAAGTAGCTATGCATTCATTGTTTTAGGTACCTTGCTACGGGTGATCAAATGCTGTCAATTGCTTTGGCTTACCGTGTAGGCGAATCAACAGCACATGCTATGGTAAAAGAGACATGTACTGTAATAGCAAATGTATTGGCTCCTATTTATTTATGTGTACTTGATGAAGATGAGTGGAAGAAAATATGCGCTGAATTCTTGGAGGATTGGAATTTCCCTAATTGCATAGGAGCGATAGATGGGAAACATGTACACATTCCAGTACCGCCGAACTCCGGAACTTTATATTATAATTTGTAACGACGCTACTCGGCGCTACCCGGGTAGTCGCACACTTCGGCACGCTCTCTGACTGGCCCCGCTCGGACAAGGTATTGAGATAATGAAATGTTGGACGCCAGGTGTTCCGAAACACCAAAGAAAGTCGAGATCGATAACAGTCAGATCACGTGAACCAGAAACGGAACTCCGCTAGCTCAGCCCCGTATCGGCAAAGGAGAGGGGCGGGGTCTCAAGACAAAGAAACGAATTTGAGGCGATTCATAACACGAAAATAACACTAAGCTTTATTGGAGATCTTCTTATATACTACTAGTTAGTCTAAGAGCCTAACGGCTACGGCAAGGTCGGGCTTCAAAACAGTCCTTATCGCGAAACTAACAAGCAGAATAACCGACAATAATTCGCGGGAGAGATAGGAACGGTAGCCGCGACAAATTCGCGGGGGAAGAGGAACGTTAGCCGGAGAAATTCGCGGGAGAGATAGGAACGGTAGCCGCGACAAATTCGCGAGGGAATAGGAACGTTAGCCGGAGAAATTCGTGGGAGAGATAGGAACGATAGCCGCGAAAAATTCGCGAGGGAATAGGAACGTTAGCCGGAGAAATTCGCGGAAGAGGTAGGAACGGTAGCCGCGACAAATTCGCGAGGGAAGAGGAACGTTGGCTGGAGAAATTCGCGGGAGAGAGAGGAACGATAGCCGCGACAAATTCGCGAGGGAAGAGGAACGTTAGCCGGAGAAATTCGCGGGAGAGGTAGGAACGGTAGCCGCGACAAATTCGCGAGGGAAGAGGAACGTTAGCCGGAGAAATTCGCGGAAGAGGTAGGAACGGTAGCCGCGACAAATTCGCGAGGGAAGAGAAATTCGCGGGAGAGAATCAACCACCCTGAGCGGAGAACAGAGAGTCGAGCGCACGAGCTATTTTATGCTATATTTTGCCGCACTAAGGGCAGTCTTCTCTATTAATCGATAACGCGCTCGATAGCGCACGGAACGAAACGAAAACGGTATTACCGCACTACCGACGCGCACTATCCTGCCGACGATAACGCGGGCTAAACTCGTCTCAGGGAATTCGGTCGCCTCGTGCTACCGAATTTCCCGAGCATCCCCTGATATGACAACCGCGAACTAAATCGCTAAACGATAAATGATTACTATTAACGCGCGACACAAGATACTACGAAAAGAAAACTCTAAGAACGCCACGGGTCCGTCACCCGCACTCACGGAACGAAACGATAGGCCCGTCGAGGGCAAGGGAAATCTAAATCTCTACTACACACAGTATCGGCCACGTGTCGCGAACAAAGGAGCCGGCTTACCGAAACGGAGGATCTGCTGCTGCTGTGGCGATGGGCACGTGGGGTCGCTTCGCTGGTCCGCACGAGATAGCAAGAGTCCAGTGATCGCTGCGGCTCGCTAGGCGGCGAGGGCCTGTCCCCACTCCTAGTAGACCCTTTCCGCGATTTTAATTGGTGATCGATGTCCCCCATCGATTTGCATGCGCGACGCTCTGGTTTCCGCTGCGCGCCCGCTCCATCGATTGTCAATCGAAGGAAACTAGTTCCTTCCTGGTTGGCGCGGATGCGCGCGCAGCTCGCTGGATTCAATCGTGGCTCCAGAACTGTCCCCTCACGGATGACGGCTTATGAATCCCTCCGGAACATTCCCCTGCGGGATCACGCGGAGGATCCCGATACGAGGCTAGCTTCTGGAGATTCGTCCGGAACATTCCCCTGTGGGATCACGCGGAGAATCTCGAGGTGAAGCCTAGCCTCCAAGCGGTCCATTCGTGCCGAAGAAGCGGGGTGCCTGTCTAAACAGGGTACGTTCCTCGCCGGGTACGCTGCTCGGTTGCAAGTCCCAGTCCTGCGCCTGGCAGGGAAGTCGTGTGCATTTCGCCGCACGGCATCTGGCGCTCGTTGCAGCCCCTTGGTCCTCCAGCTCCAGCGTCTTTTAGGTCGAATTACTGATCTCGCTACGGTATTCCGCTATGTCGCCCCTACTATTACAAAAGTTTCTAACTCGCTAAAATATTCTTATTCTAAATGCTATCCTGGGGATGGCGGGATCAGCGAAGCGACGTTAGGGAATCGGCCAAATTGTAACGTGCACGAAGTGCAACGTTACAAATTATAAAAAAAATGTCAGCATGGAATTACTAGCTGTTTGCGATCATAGATACAAATTCACATTAGTAGATGTCGTCTCATACGGTAGTAGTAGCGATGCTGGAGTCTTTGTAGACTCAAAACTAGCTTCCGCTATCGGAAATAACACTTCAATTACCTACCGAAAGGAATCACAAAACTGCCTGGATTTGATTCTGCAATGCCTTGTTTTTTTGTTGGTGATGAAGCTTTTCCACTATCAACAAGAATGATGAGACCATACTCTGGAAGACACCTTTGTGGTGAAAAATGTATTTTCAATTATAGATTTCCTCGTGCGAGACGCACTATTGAGAACACCTTTGGAATTATAGTTTCTCGATGGAGAGTACTTAGAAAACCAATTTGTATGCATCCCACTTCAGTTGATAAGATTGTCATGAGTGCATTATGCCTCCATAATTTCTTGAAAACAGTTAACGATAGAAGACCTGCAGGAAATAGGACATACTATCCTCCAAATTTTGTCGATAGCGAAGATAATAGTGGTAATGGCATACCAGGAACTTGGAGATCTACTGAAAGAACGGACATGCAGAAAATCTCAAACACTGGTCCATGTCGGGCAACACGAAACGCATATGAACAACGAAATACATTAAAGCAGTATTTCTTAACACCAGAAGGTGAAGTACCATGGTTAAATGGATATATTCTAAGAGGACGTAATGCAGATTAATTATTATGCTCTAAGGATATCTATAAGTCATGAATTTTTGAAAGAAATATGTACACTCTTATATATTCATTGATATACTTCATTTTATTGAAGGTGTAATTTTGGGAAATGTCATACAGGAAATGTGGAATGTTATACATACTAAATTTCGCCAATATTTATTCCCCCGACGAATGACAGTTACAGCCTGTGTATCTTCAACTGTATATATGTATAATGACAGCAGTTGAGATAATAAAACATTTTTGTATTTGTCGTAATTTTAAATGTAGTACATAAATTGAATATTATTCATACTCTATATAATATTGCAATGAAACTTTTCTTTGGTTCTGTAAACAATAATGAAAATTTAACTTTGTATACAAAGAAACGCTAGCAATAACATACAAAATAAAGTGTCATGAGCATGTTTGAAATAAGTGTTGAAAATCTATCGACACTTAGAAGCTATTTTATGAATACGTAATGTTGTACATACAGTACTACCTGTAATATGCTGTTCCCTGGTAAAAAATGTTTAAAACAAATTCTTCACGAACTATGGCAATGTCTGAGAAGTTATGTGAGTCTAAAAATCAATGCGAATTCCTGTAATACTAATCTTTTCCGGCTTTTCTTTAAGTGTCTATTTAAACTGGAATACCTCCAGTTTTCCGACTTTCCAAGAATATTTCATACGTTCTTCAGAAATTGTCAGTTTTTGAAACATTTGTATGAAACAATTTTAACCTACATTATTGCAACATCTTTCCAATAACTACTAATACTCGATACATTAGGAAACGGTACTTCTTTAAAAAAGATTAATAAATCATCATTTACGATCAGTTAACAATATTAAAAATATGCATATATCTATATCTATATCTATGAAGTGTTTTCCTTCAGACTGGTTCTAGGACGATTTGCAGTAAAGGGATAGGCTATACAAGCGACACTTCCCGGTATGCAGCCAATCGTATAGCCTATTCATTTACTGCAAATCGTTCTATGATTAGCCTGAAGAAAAACACCTTGTATGTTATCTATATATTTTTGGTTTGGCCAATACCTGGAAGTATTCGTATTTATGGATAATGTTAATTAGAAAATAATATGTTGAGTATTTGCTTATTTTTCTCCTCTTTTTTATCTTCAGTCATGCTTGATAAACGTGATGTTATTAATATGGCAAAACATTCATCCTCAGATACAATATTTTCTTTGCCGTCTGCTTTTTTCCGTGCATATTCCATAAATGCAGTTGCGACATTTACAAATGATGCTTCAAGTGGATCCGTTCTAGATTGTGATTTTTTTCTGTGAGTGCCGTCAAAAAAGCATCTCTTAGGCGGTTTTGGCTCAGATGACTCGATAATTTTACATCTAGTATCTGTACATGTGTCACTAGACGTTTCTGACAGTGGAAATCTCGGGAAATTACGTCGAGCACCAGATGGGGCAGCAAAAATGGAGTTTAAGGAGACGATTTCGCAAGGCTTTGTTTAACACGTTCGGAGAGGTCAACATGTTTTGTCGGCCATTTTCGGAACTACCACAAGTTTGTCTTGAGAAGGTGTGTGCCGGACGGCTTGAAGAGTTGGCATTGGCTGTTGTGGAAGATGATCCATCAGCTGATGATAATGTTTGATAATCATCTTGCAAAAAATCTGACGTACATGTTGATTTCAAAAAGTTAACTGCCCGACGAGGGGAAGAATTATGTAACATATTCAATTCTGAAGCAGATGAAAAATTGTCCCAGTCTTTTTGAGAAGCAAAACCATCTGCTGTCTCTGATTGACCTTGAAAACTACATGAATATAAAAATTGTCATCAATAAAGGTTCTTTACAAAATTCATACTTCATAGAAGGCATGGCGAAGTAATCGCAATAAAGAAGTTATATTATTTGCTTACTCGAGAGGATAATTTAATCTTCACTTTTACAACTTTTTGCTTAGAAATATATGTATACTTTACTAATACAACTCACATTCTCCATGATTCATTAGTTTCCTGGCACATTGATTCATCCAAATTTTGCACTTGCTTCAACGCTCAGAGTGACTGGTCAGTCCGTGCACTATAGTACACGGAAATAGTACTTTTTAGAAGAAATAATTTATAAAGTTTTCATATTACGTAGATTATGTTTCTAATGGGAGTAAGAATAAACCCCCAAAAAGTTCCCATGTGGCCGATGTCCGCAACATCCCTTATTTTGCAAAAAAACACCCCCGGATGGTACATTGTACCAGTTTTTCTCAATTTCCTCGTAAACTGTTACTCAAACGTAAAAAATGTATAGAGCCAAAATTGTTCGCCATTAAATTCTACACAAAAACTGTTCTATAAGCATTTTAGCTAATCCTCTCTGAATTTCCGCAAATAACGTTCAAAGTTATAGTACACGGAAATAGTACTTTTTAGAAGAAATAATGTATAAAGTTTTCATATTACGTAAATTATGTTCCTAATGGGAGTAGGAATAAATCCCCAAAAAGTTCCCATGTGGTCGATGTCCGCAGCATCCCTTATTTTACAAAAAACCACCCCCGGATGGTAGACTGTTCCGGGTTTTCTCAATTTCCTCGTAAACTGTTGTTCGAATGTAAAAAATGTATAGAACCAAAAATGTTCGCCATTAAATTCTACACAAAAACTGTTCTATAAGCATTTTAGCTAATCCTCTCTGAATTTCCGCAAATAACGTTCAAAGTTAGGTGTAGTTTTTAGCATGTAAAATGTGGCTTTAATTGTAGTGATTTTCATAGTTCTCTCTCTCTCTCTCTCTCTCTAGAGTGCTATAATATCACTACATAAGTATTATCGAAGTCAAGTTTTAAAATTTGAAAGGGATTTTAGAGCATTATAGCTATGCATTTTCTAATTTCAGCTCGTTTCCACACCACCCATGCGGTAGAGCTCCCGGCGCGTTTTTTTTAAAGTGATGTCCCCAATAGGCCTAATTGATGTGTAAACATCTTTAGGCTCGCTTGGAAGTGATTTCATGGAAGTGGCGGGGGAAATGTTAACGACATTAGTGTGTCCGTGTGAGCTCGGTGCAGGATCTTGATATTTACCGGGTCGGGCTTGGTCGGTATTTATACCAGTACTTATCTAGAGATGGACAAATGATGCCGAGGTGATATAACCGAAAATACGATTTTGAATTTTGTTATAACAATAGAAACTTCTTGTAGAGGGGTTTCAGAGGTTGGACGCAAAGGAGTACGGAGACTATATCTAGAGATGGACAAATGATGCCGAGGTGATATAACCGAAAATACGATTTTGAATTTTGTTATAACAATAGAAACTTCTTGTAGAGGGGTTTCAGGGGTTGGACAAACGACGCAAAGGAGTACGAAGACTGTATCTAGAGATGGACAAACGATGCCGGTGTGATATCACCGAAAGTACGATTTTGAATTTTTTATAACAATAGAAACTTCTTGTAGAGGGGTTTCAGGGGTCGGACAAACGACGCAAAGGAGAACGGAGACTGTATCTAGAGATGGACAAACGACGCCGAGGTGACATCACCGAAAATACGATTTTGAATTTTTTATAACAATAGAAACTTCTTGTAGAGGGGTTTCAGGGGTCGGACAAACGACGCAAAGGAGAACGGAGACTGTATCTAGAGATGGACAAACGACGCCGAGGTGACATCACCGAAAATACGATTTTGAATTTTTTTGTATAAAAAAAAACTTCTTGTAGAGGGGTTTCAGGGGTTGGACAAACGACGCAAAGGAGTATGGAGACTGTATCTAGAGATGGACAAACAATGCTGAGGTGATATCACCGAAAATACGATTTTGAATTTTTTTGTATCAAAAAAACTTCTTGTAGAGGGGTTTCAGGGGTTGGACAAACGACGCAAAGGAGTACGGAGACTGCATCTAGAGATGGACAAACGATGCCGAGGTGACACCACCGAAAATACGATTTTGAATTTTTTTTATAACAATAGAAACTTCTTGTAGAGGGGTTTCAGGGGTTGGACAAACGACGCAAATGAGTACGGAGATTGTATCTAGAGATGGACGAACGATGCCGGTATGATATCACCGAAAGTACGATTTTGAATTTTTTATAACAATAGAAACTTCTTGTAGAGGGGTTTCAGGGGTCGGACAAACGACGCAAAGGAGAACGGAGACTGTATCTAGAGATGGACAAACGACGCCGAGGTGACATCACCGAAAATACGATTTTGAATTTTTTTGTATAAAAAAAAACTTCTTGTAGAGGGGTTTCAGGGGTTGGACAAACGACGCAAAGGTGTACGGAGACTGTATCTAGAGATGGACAAACGATGCCGAGGTGACATCACCGAAAATACGATTTTGAATTTTTTTATAACAATAGAAACTTCTTGTAGAGGGGTTTCAGGGGTGGGACAAACGACGCAAAGGAGTACGGAGACTGTATCTAGAGATGGACAAACGATGCCGAGGTGATATCACCGAAAATACGATTTTGAATTTTTTTTTAACAATAGGAACTTCTTGTAGAGGGGTTTCAGGGGTTGGACAAACGACGCAAAGGAGTACGGAGACTGTATCTAGAGATGGACAAACGATGCCGAGGTGATATCACCGAAAATATGATTTTGAATTTTTTTGTATCAAAAAAAATTCTTGTAGAGGGGTTTTAGGGGTTGGACAAACTATCTAGAGATGGACAAACGATGCCGAGGTGTAGCCGTATATATATATATTCCTCATATAATATCTATGCGAAAGCGGCGGCAGCAAAGTTGTTACCCTAATAGTGTCTCCCCCCCTATATCTCCGAAACGGTGAGCTGGACAAAAAAAAACAAAGTGATGGTCAATCATGGACAAACAAAGGACAAACGATCACGCATTTGAATTTTCGAAATTCCGCCATGGGGGTGCTAACTTTACACAAGTATGCATATTAGCATACCCAATGGCTGGTAACAGGTAACGACCAAAAACCAAAATGTGGTACAATTTAGGAAACTCCCCTAGGTACCTTTTATTTGCAATGCTGGTATTATTATTTACAAAAAAAATGTCAATAGAATATTGTCATTTAGAAAGCATTGGAAATTTAGTGACCGCTATTACCCGAAAAGTTAGGAATACCGGTCAATGTCATGATGTTGCTAAAAATAAAATTAGATAAATACTCGGTTGCTTTTAATTTTTTTTAAATATTTCCTATAGCAATCAAATAAACTAACTATATTAAGCTTTCAGTGTAACTATTTATATGCGATAAATAAATAACATTTTAAAAGTTATAGACTATCTCGTTTAAGTGACCGCCATTTCCCCACTCTCCCCTAAGTTCCTTTCGCTTTTCTATTGAAAAGTAAACATATTGAAGTTCCTATTTTGCAGATTTAATTTGTTTATTATGAGCAGTTATCATGAAACAACCTTTCTTTCCTTAAAAACGTCCCTATCTTGCCCCGTCTTCATCTACCTACGTACCTAGGTAGGATGTAGTGAGCTGTAGAATCAAATGAAAGTGGTAAATTCATCGATTATTTACTACAAGTGTGTCTCTTTCATTTCATAAAGAAATGTATTTTTGAACTGATATTATCTATAGGGGAGCCCGGGACTAGTTGATACAGTTTTCTGTTATTTAATTTTATTACTTTTGTTTTTATAGTTATAAAATAAAATAGGTGATGTTCGGTAAGTAATGTATATTATATACATTATGTATACATATTAATAGTTAATATTAATATTTTCTAAGCAATTCTTATAAATTATTCGATCAATGCACAATGTAGGTATCAAGTTGCCCCAGTGAGGGGCAACTTGATACGCGCTAGGGGCATTTTGATACAACTACCAAAATAAATTGTATAAGAAGGGGAAAAAAGCAAAAGTCTATACAGAAAAGCGAAACATTTATTCTAGTATTCTTACACAGGAAGATGTATTTTAAAAAACAGTTAATCTAAGTCACTATCGCCATCAGATTAACAATTAACGCACACATAAAAAATATCCTTGCTGCTGCATGCGACGTGTGCCCACCTTTTACATTTTGTGCATTGGATCCAATCATCCCCTTCTTTGGATTCTGAATATGGCTGCATGCACATCAAACATAAGCATTCTTCATCTGCATGTTGATACACTGTATCCATATACCTACTCCGGTGGAGACGTATCAATTTGCCCCAAGTGTAGATTTATGATTCTAAAGCGATTTTTTCGTGTTTAGAATAGACATAATAAATTTCTATTAGACGCAAAAAGCCGGCCAATAACAGTTAAATATGCAGTAAAAATAATTTACATACCTACCTTCAATAATGCCTATGATATATGGCCACTCGAACTGAACCAATAAAATTTACTTTTTGATGTAAAATTTACAAATCGCGTAAAAAACGGCGACCACACGATCTGCATCAGTGAAACTACAATGGCAAGTAGACAACATCCAATTGAACCGCAGGCCGGCTAAATGGCGTTGTGAGTGTCGCAGCAAGTTTAAAAACTGGATTGTATCAAGTTGCCCCTGTATCAACTAGCCCCGGTATACTGAGAAAAAAATTCTTTGGATCAAAGACATTTTATTCGGGTTGAAAGAAATATTTCTTTGTATAGCTCCGAAACTATATTTTTTAGTCCAAAAAAATCTTTCATCGAAAGCAAATATTTCAATGGAAGATATATTTCTTTGGTCCGACAGAAACAGTTGTACAAATGAAGGAGCATTTATTTATTTTGAATCCTTGTACCTTCGATTTGAACTGTGATGTTATTTGGCAAAAGAAGTGCGTTTTTGAAACAAAGAAATATGTCTTCGGCGTAACAGAATATTTCTTACTAACTGAGATATCTATATTTGCCTCGAAAAAAGTTGTATTCAAGACAATTACTTGCGTCTTTCGCGGCAAGAAATAGGTTATCTAGTCAAAGAAATATGTCTTCGGCATAACAGAATATTTCTTACTAACTGAGATATCTATATTTGCCTCGAAAAAAGTTGTATTCAAGACAATTACTGGCGTCTTTTGCGGCAAGAAATAGGTCATCTAGTTAAAGAAATATGTCTTCGGCGGAACAGAATATTTCTTACTAACTGAGATATCTATATTTGCCTTGAAAAAAGTTGTATTCAAGACAATTACTCGCGTCTTTCGCGGCAAGAAATAGGTCATCTAGTCAAAGAAATATGTCTTCGGCGTAACAGAATATTTCTTCCTAACTGAGATATCTATATTTGCCTCGAAAAAAGTTGTATTCAAGACAATTACTCGCGTCTTTCGCGGCAAGAAATAGGTCATGTAGTCAAAGAAATATGTCTTCGGCGTAACAGAATATTTCTTCCTAACTGAGATATCTATATTTGCCTCGAAAAAAGTTGTATTCAAGACAATTACTCGCGTCTTTCGCGGCAAGAAATAGGTCATCTAGTCAAAGAAATATGTCTTCGGCGTAACAGAATATTTCTTCCTAACTGAGATATCTATATTTGCCTCGAAAAAAGTTGTATTGAAGACAATTACTCGCGTCTTTCGCGGCAAGAAATAGGTCATCTAGTCAAAGAAATATGTCTTCGGCGTAACAGAGTATTTCTTACTAACTGAGATATCTATATTTACCTCGAAAAAAGTTGTATTGAAGACAATTACTCGCGTCTTTCGCGGCAAGAAATAGGTCATCTAGTCAAAGACATAATAATTTAAAGTAAAGAAATATTTCTTCAAGTTGAAAATATAATATTCCTTTGGTCCAAGTAAAATTGTCTCCGATCAGATGAACGCCGTATTTTGAAGAGAGAGTTAGATATTTCACTGGAAGTAAAACGCAACTGATAAACGCATGCGCAGATTGTTAAAAGCGCCGCTTGCCAATGGTTTGTGACTGCTGTGCGAAAAAAACTAATATTTACAAGAGACTAATGGGCCGGTCCTGGAAGCACTGTAGTACCAAGCCAACCAGCGGCAAGGCTGGAGCGAGTTCGCGACACCTCACGCACTTCCAAAACCAGCTGATCAAAGCCCCAATTGATCCATAAAGCGACAACTATTACACTTTTCAACGTTGCTCTTATAAATACTAAAACATAAATTTGCATCCGAGAATATTCGCCACATAGCGGGCAAACGGGATATTAGCACAGCGATTTTATCTTTACCGACAGCGACCGATTTTACCCTCGGTGACGCGCGGTGTCCTAGTCCCTCTGACTTGCAATTATTCTGGGTCCTTTATACCCATTTTTAGCTTAGATTTAATTTCTAGTCATTCCTTCAGTCACACAAGCCTCTTACACTCGCTGAAGGAATTTTATAAGTATTGATCATAGAGTTCGAGTTTTCACGTTTTGATCTGACGCTCTGCCAGTAGCGATCAGTACCTAGGTAGTTAGGTTCGTGTTCACTTTCCCTCAATGTTACGTGTTAATTCATCTGTTGATTTAGAGAAACGATTTATTTCAAAGAAATACGTAATTCGTAATGTGACTATACTATACTTCTTTCAGTTAAAGAAAAACTGCGTTAGCATTAAAGACGTCAGAGTTATTGACGGAAAGACGTTTCTTGTTGATTTGAAAGAATATTTCTTTCGGGGAAAGACAAATATTCAATGAAGTCATTTCTTTCAAGTGAAAAATGCAGTCCTTTCACATAAATAGTAAAATCATTGACTTAAAGACGCGTTCTTCAAGTGGAATGAAGCAAATTATTACAACGATTATTCTGCGTTCTTTGGTTCTAACAATTCATATGTTGATTTAAAGAAACAATTTGTTTCAAAGAAATACGTAATTCACAATGACTATACTATACTTCTTTCAGTTAAAGAAAAACTGCGTTAGCATTAAAGACGTCGGAGTTATTGACGGAAAGACGTTTCTTGTTGATTTGAAAGAATATTTCTTTCGGGGAAAGAAAAAAATTCGATAAAGTCATTTCTTTCAAGTGAAAAATGCAGTCTTTTCAAATAAATACTAATATCACTGACTTAAAGACGCGTTCTTTAAGTGGAAGAATTGAAAACCAAAGAATTCGATTTCTTTGATCCAAAGAATTTTTTTTCTCTGTGTACCTACCTACTTGTTAATCTACAGTCAGCGATCGAACAAATAAAATCCTGTCTACGACAAATTGAATCGAGCCCTTTCTTCTCTACTTTACCGTACAATTCTGTATCTAACGCATAATCATAGATATATCAGTAGACGTAACAAGAATACAAGTGTAGGAGAAACGAGCCAAATCAACAGAGCGAAAAAGAAGCGGATGCCCCGCCTCTCTTTATGAAAATGTACCCCCTCCCCTTATTATCGTCTTTAACTCTCCCTCTTTTCTTCCTCTCGGTCGGCCTCCTCTTGTGTGCTACACGTGCTATCATATCCAATCCTCGCTTTTCTCGTTCGGAAGTGCTTCGAAGGGAGGTCTTTTATCCGGCCAGCGTCTCTTCCCAATTGGACGGAAGGCCGTACCTATCGAAACTCAAATTCAATGAGTGGATCCGAACGGCCAATCGGATGGAATTTCCTACGGAGCCCGAAGTGGGGATGACTGTCGCGCGGGGGTGTGGGGATGCTTGCATGGCAGTAATCGAAAGGCCCTGATCGAGAAAACTGGGCTTCCCCTCTCTCCCTCGTTCGGAAGTGTTTGGTAGAGCGCCGCGATCGTTCATCCAGTGATCGCCTCTAGTGACTTGAAGTGAACTTTGCACGAGTGTGTTGGTGATGCGAGTGCGGGGTGGTTCCGACGGGGTTGATGTGGAATCGATGACGTTTTCTCTTATTGTGACTTTCTAGTTTTTGATCGTACATACGTAGATCTTGGCGAGAAGGTGAGCAGTTGTTAGTTGCATGAGAGAAAGAAAGAGAGCGAGGGAGAATAAGAGCGAGGGGAGGAAGAGAGAGAAAAAGAATGCCGAGGCGAGAAGAAATAGGTATTAGGGTTCGATTCTCCTTTCTGGAATTCCAGGGGACGACGTTAGATCGCCTTCAGAGCATCCGCTGGTAGGTGGAATCGAAACAGAATTCTGTTATTCTGAAGAAGATCAATCAATCGAAGGGGCGAATAGGTATAGGAACCAATGTCGATTGGGAAGGCAGTAATCTTAACGAGCGTGCTTTGAAAAACGCGCGGCTACGAACGACTAGTATGATTTCGTAAGAAACAAGCCCAGCTGCGATTTACGAAGCCACCGCTGTTCAAACGCTGAGGATGCCACGACCGTCGCGCGATTCTTACGGCGACCAGAAGCCGCCTTTCTCCTACATTTCGTTAACAGCGATGGCGATATGGAATTCGAGAGACAAGATGCTGCCGCTCGCGGAAATATACAAGTTCATCGCCGACCGATTTCCCTACTACCGTAAAGACACGCGGAGGTGGCAGAATTCACTGAGGCACAATCTCTCCTTCAACGACTGCTTCATTAAGGTAAGTCCTCTTTCGCGATCCTCTCATCACAGGACTATCAGACAACTTTGTACCGCTCATCGGTTTCTTTCTTGGCGTACTTTTTTCAGTACACAACATTTCGATGAGATGCGATACGATAATAATCTCATTTTTCATAAAATATATCTTTGATATAATTATCAGTTATACGTGAAAATAATGGAATTCTCCGATGAATATCTATCCTTTCTTTTAACGGCGGCTTCGTCGCGATAAGTTCTTCTTCAGTGTAAAAAAATTGTATTAAATTTAATAGATACAATTGTATAGGTACATAAAGCTTTCATCCAATACATGTTTATAAAAATAAGTATAGGTAGGTACTCCGTTACATAATTTATAAGGGCAATTTTATAAGGAAATACATTGAATTTCATAATTACGTAGTAGGATATTAATTTGCATAATCACGTATTGGAAAAAAGTTGTACCTATACCTATAGAAGTTGGGGGAGTTCCCCTAGCGCCGGACGGTACCTAATACCGGACACTCTCTAGCAATATCTCTTAAAATGAGCCTAAAGAAACGAAAGTCTACACATGCACGTTGATATCTCATAAGTAAACAGTTCTATAGGTGCGGGGTGTCAATTGCTAGTGTCGTTATGCTCGTGAAGGGGAATCTTTTCTTTATTTCTTGTCCTAGAAATTGATGTAGGTATGCGCTTAACGGACTGCGTTGTAATTTCGATAAATTTGCAAATAAATGCTGTTCTGTTATTCTCTGTTAACAAGACGATAAGCCTTGTTTCGCTTTTCATATTTATGCTATCATTTGAAATACTAGTTTGATAGGAAATTTAATTTGAAACAACCTCATAGAGTCTCCTAGGTCCGGGTAGTAGGTTATCTCCTAGTACTAAATAAATTATTATTTAAATTATATCTTACTAATTGCAAATATTTTGTTGAAAAATAGTAGAAAGCATTCTTGAGAGACATTACATCAATAATTTCGACAAAAAGAATCAGCCAATTCAACTTTGTGCGTTGTGTGCTTGAAGGATACAAATTACCGAAACTAGTCTTCTTTTGTAAATAGTAAGAAATAATTTTAAATAATAATTTACCGTGCCTGTTAAAAGGGGCACACGAGGGGTAGGCTGACGTTTCAAAGTGTCCTGATAATTATAATTATAATAGATGTCATATATTTTTAATTTATCCAGTGTTAGTGCAATTCTTTTGATGTGTCCGGTATTAGGTAGCAGTTTTAGAAACACTGAAAAATTAAGTGCTTATTTGTTGTAGTTTATTGAGTTGAAAAAGATGTTTAAATTGATGGGACTCATTAATTTTGTAGGTAGTAAGTACCTATATAGCATACTTCTATATAGAAAATAATAATTATTGAGAAACCAGTTATTTAATTATTTATGGAATAATAACTTTAAGTGTCCCTCACTAGGAGAACTCCTCCTATATTAAAAATATAAATTTTTTTACAGTGTTGGTCTGGAAGATTATTGTGCAACTTTGTTTCGCTTAGCGGTACCTACTGCATCGTTCATTTCATTTTAGTACCTACCTACCTACTTATTTCGCTATACAAAGTTTCGACAAAATGCGACTTAACAATAGTTTCGTCGAGCGTATATTTACGACTTGTAGTTTTTTATATATCCGATATACAGTTCTATGTGAGGATGATCGAATTCTCTGTGTGTGTGAGGTGTCTATAGTTTCTTTATTATTAGTGAGTGCTTAGTTAAAATTAGTCCTCTCCTTAATCTTCGATGCTAGGAAAATAGCGATTTTTTTTGCACTATCCATCTCGGTAACTAACCATTTATACCAGTTCTATAACTTATTTTGATACGTATTATACTATCATCGAGTACCTATAGGTAGGTACCTACTTCCACTGTATTTATATATAGTTACTAAAGGTCGGGACACACATTACCGGGCCGTGCCAGGGCCGGGACACGGCCGTCAGTCGGCCCTGGCACGGCACGTTAAAGAGTGAGACATACATTACCGGGCCGTGCCAGGGTCAAACACGGCCGAAAAGGAAGAAATGGTCAGAACCCTTGCACGGCGCGTGTATCTAGGAACCACACATGTCCGTCAGTCGTCAGTTACCTTGGAAACTGCTAGGTTGATTGCACTAAAACACGTAAATTACGGAAACAAGAGAAGCACGCCGGACCGTCACCGTGAAAAAGTAAAACTAAACTAACTGGCCCGGCCCGGTGACGGTTCGTTGGTGACGCCCGGTCACGGCTCGGTAAAGTGAGAACAAAAGCATTTGATTCTATTGGACAGATCATCCGCCGGACGACTGACGATACTCGGCCGTGTTCGGCCCTGGCACGGCCCGGTAATGTACCTATGTCCCGACCTTAATAAAGACCTGCCGTTTGTAAAGTTTTTAGACGATTAGTATATATATATATATATATATATATATATATATATATATATATAAAACCGCGTGACTTACCTACTTCTAATGAACTAATTTTTTTCTTACCGCCTAGAAAACTATAAACTAAAATACCATACCTTTTTTATCAACGGTATTAACCAGAATTAACGTTCGCTGAGAAACTTTGGCATGATTTACCTACTAAAAAGCATTACAATTCTGAAATTCTCATACCTATGTAAACAGTATAGGTACCAGTAATTGGCCAGTGAATACGTCAGCTGGGGAATCTGCATCTGAATTCCTTAAGCGTTTATCAGCAATTTTTAATGTCGTTAACTGTGTTACGCGTGATATTTTATACCTACTTCGAAAAACATACGCAAAAGAGTTAACGATATTGAACATAGCCGATAATAGTGTACAAAATCCTCGATAATTATCTAAGGCATAGCAAGCGACTTTATAGTTACTAATATTATTTTTGTCACTCAGTGCCAAATACTCGATTTCATGGGCGTCCTCAACGCATGTGAAATCACCGTTCCCACACCAACTCGTGAAAAGTTGCGCAGTGCGTGAAATAGCCTGCGCAGTGCGTGAAATAAGCTGCACAGTGCGCCTCGTATTTGGCACTGAGTGAAAAAATAGATATTTTCGTCATTCAGTGCGTAAAACTCGGTTTCACGGGCGTCCTCAACCCCGTCAACCTCGTATTTCACACTTAGTGACAAAAAATAGAATTCGTTATAAGGGCGTTTCGCGTCGTTTTAACTCGTGTGATTGCCGCACTCGCTTCGCTCGTGCGGAAAACTTCACACTCGTTAAAAACGGCGCTTCACGCCCTTATAACGAAAAATAGAATTCGTCATTCGGGTGTTTCGCGTCGTTTATAACTCGTGTAGTTACCGCACTTGCTTCGCTAGTGCGGCAAACTTCACACTCGTTAAAAATGGCGCTTCACTCCCTTATAACGAAAATATCTATCTATTTCGTTTGCTACACCTCTATACGTCGAAGCGGCCATACTGTTGGGTACATTTTGTTAAAATTATCATCAATTAATGTAGATCACTTTGGACCATGTCCTAGTGTTGAAAATATATCCATGCAACGGTGTTCGTTTTCATTCCGTTTTCTATAGAAAATATAACATTGCACGATACCTATGTAAGTGCATATTGCTAACGGCCATTCCGAATTTTGGGAGCTATATCTCTGTGGCACTGCTCGCGATAAAGGCCTTGAAACTCAAAAAATCGAAACCTAGCTACCTTGATCCTAACAGAAATATCGAAGCAAGATAGAAATGAGTAGGTATAACGAATTTTTTTATCTCGACATAAGGACCATCTTCATAGCAATAAATTCTAACGAGGTGGACATACCTACTAAGGGTAGGTAAATGCATCCTATTTACCATCGCACACCAATTTTTTGGGTTAATTTAGAAAAGTTCATATTTAGGAAGTTGCAATAGGTATCGATGTTTAATTAAGTTTTTCAATTTTTAATACGACAGCTTGTGACTCGATGCACATTAGTTCTGACATATTCGGTTACAAACCTGTAACTTTCAGAACATTCCTAATCGGAATGCAGTTTCCTTGAGAATAAAGCTTATCGAAAATATCACTTAGATCGCGGTAGAATTATCATTCTAATATAAGCTTAAAGATTTTATATCCTAGTTATATATAATTCCAAGCTCCTGTATGGTACACCGCCGAGGCGGAAAAATTCTATATATTTTGTATAACACATGTGGTTTTAGTCATATAGAGATTACCTATATACCTATGATTTCTATGTTAACTATACCTTGAGATTTGATCAATCGAAGACTTGCTTATAGGTACCTACATAAATTACATGTGAACATTTCTATAGATGAATGCTTTTAAAATTATTTTATATCAAAAGAATATCGTTTCACGCGGGCGCGCGCGCGTATTGTGTAAATGCTCTTTACAATAACAGATTCTTATTTTACATCTTTGCTTATAACTCTTGGCGAAACAAAAGTGAGAATATCGGAGAAACCAATTGTTTCGCCGATTTACGATCGACTTTCTGCGAAACTCGAGGTTCGGAGGTTAGCTCATCCATCGTTCCAGTATCAGGCCAGTCGCTTTGGCGGCTGTCGAAAGACTTTCGGCGAAAGTACAGTTCCAGTGTTAACCCGTCTGTGAGACCAGTGTCGGGCTGGTAGTTTCGCTGGTGTATGAAGGACTCTTGGCGAAACTGCAGTTCCAGTATTGGCCCATCTGTGAGGCTAGTGTCGGACCGATCGTTTCGTCGATTTATGTACGACTTTCGGCGAAACTACAGTTCCATTGTTGGTCCGTCCGCGTCGCAATGTCGAGCCGGTCGTTTCGCCGGTGAAGAAATGACTCTCAGCAAAACTACAGTTCCATTACTAGCCCTACTTCTTGCCAATACTGATCCAATACTGGCCCAATTGTTAAAGGTCCTCTTTCCAGGTTTAGAGCAAAATATAAGTTGGCATGGTTGTTTTGGACATAAATCCTTATGTCTCCATTGCAGTGGTGTTTACACGTTATCATAATTTTTGTAGACTTTTACGCATACAGACAAACTGTCATCGATTCTAGGTGATCATTTCTAAGTATTACAATACATAATAATACATCACAATGCAGCGTTTTTGTAGAAAAAAATACTCAAATGATGTGTTATTCACTCACGAAAATCGTGAAGGAATTGAAGGGAAAATTGACAGCTACTCTACTTTAAGCAAAATTAGGATTTTTTTGGATACTTACCATAAAATCGGCCTGCATTGTGTCACGTATCCCACCTCGTATTAGGGTAAAGTCGGTAAATACGCCCCGGGGGGAAATACGCCCCAGTACATGGAAACTACATTATGCGTCGGTATATGTCGCTGAGGCGGTAGTCATCAGTCGAATGTCTGTGTCTTACCAGAGAACTCGCGCACTTATTAAGATTTCAGCTAGCGTTGTGGAAATAAAATTTGTTTTGTGAATAATTTGGTGTCTGAGTACTACAAATTTGCTCGTAAGTTTATATATAATATATATATTATCTATAGATACCGAATTATTGAGTTGTGATTGTGTATTTTGTAAGTTTCAAGTACAGCGTCAGAAAGTACGTTTATTAAACTAAAAACTGAAACATGTAGATTGTTAGCACCTGTAGCGTGTGGAGATTTAAACGGTGGGGCGTATTTCCCCCCGGTTTTGGAAATACGCCCCACCTAGAGCCAGCCAATCATAAAAGACGTACAGGGAATGCAGAAAAAGGCCAGAAGAGTCAAAATTCGGAGTCGCGTCATCAAATTCTGAGATGTGTCTACCTTTGGAATCGTCGGATGAACTCTCTGACGAGGCGGAAGATATTTGCGTCAAATGTCGAGACCACTATTACACCACGAAGTCCAAAGTTGACTGGATTCAATGCACAGCATGTCGTGGATGGCTACATGAAACGTGCACCTCCCATGGCACAGTTTGTGATGTTTGTGCCAAAAATGTATCTGCAGAAGGCGATTAAGTATATGGGGCGTATTTCCCCCTGGGGTGGGTAATACGCCCCATTTGACGTGAATGGTTTTTTATTTTTTGTAGAAGCTATTTGATAATTTTTGTCGTATTTTTATTTTTTTTAAAGAAGTGTAATGTCCTGCCAAATTTTTGTTGTTTTTTAAAATAAAGTTTGTTTCAAATTCCTCGAGTTATGATTTTTTTTTGAAATGTGGGGCGTATTTACCGACTTTACCCTATCCAATAAAACTTATTTTCATGCCGTGCAGTTATCTTTTACGAAAAATCGTGTTATTCTGATTCCATGTAATCAGGAGCTTTTTCACGATAGATCTTTCTACGAAACTGTCATAGTGTTTTTGATTGATTAGTTTCGGAATGCTCTGAGTGCCATTTCCCCTATTTTCGACCAATAATGTTAGTGGAAATTGAAATTATTTTAGAGCGTCTGCCCTTGATTTTGCAAATGATAGGTATGCTTGGAATTCGATGAATATCAAGTGTGAATCAAAAGAAAGCCCATTTAAAAATGTTCGGTTTCTCGAAATATTATTTACTGAAATCAAGGAAAAAGGCACTTTGAGCATTCTCAGGCTAGGCGATTAAATATACAACGACAGTTTCGTAGATTAATGCATCGCGAAAAAGCTCTTGATTACATGGAATCAGAATAACAAGATTTCTCGTAAAAGATAACTGTGTGGGCGTGAAAATAAGTTTTGCTGGATTGTGCAAGGTGGGATACGTGACACAGTGCAGCTTGATTTTATGGTAAGTACCCAAAAAAAAATCCTACTTTTGCTTCAAGTAGAGCGGCTGTCAATTTTCCCTTCGGTTTCTTCGCGATTTTCGTGAGTGAAAATAAATGTAATATAAATGGTCACCCAGAATCGACGACAGTTGATCTATACCTATAGATGCAAAAGCCGCCAAGTCACGTAGTCACATTTTTGTGAAGTCTGAGTTGAATACGGGAGTTTGTTCTTTATAAGTAGGTACGTGCATAAGGTCGAACATAATTTAGCTGCAAATTCCACCTTAAACCGTTAATAATATAAGGTAGAATATACGCTTGCAACTGCACGTACTTATAAGGAACAAATTCCCGTGTTTGACTCGGATTTCACAAAAATGTGACTTGGCAGCTTTTGCATCTAGGGTACCTAAACGCGGGAGAGATGCCGCAGCGGGAGAGACGCCGCATTAGTCATAATTTTGCTACTATCAACTAGATAGCACAACTGCACACTCGTAGCCTTTAGAGTTGTCTAATTACGTTAGGTAATTCGTTGCAACTGCGATCGGTCGGCATTTTAGTGTTATTTTTGTGTTTTTACGAAGGGAAGACTAATGCGAATGGTCCAGAATTTTATAAGTGTGATTTATTTAGATTGTAACATAACGCATTGTAGTGTTTTTGCATTTTCGGCTATCAGAGCAGTTTATAACCAACCTTGCGAAGAAGTTTTGTACATCTTGGGGTTTGTTGATATAGGTTAATTACATATTATACGGCGCGGCATCTCTCCCTATAAAAAAGGAGAGTTGCCGCATTGATAATAGGGAGAGATGCCGCGTAGTTGTATCGCTGTATACGAAAGACATATCGGGTCTGAAACGTATTAACGGGTACTTTTTAGATTGGTTTCATTACCATGCTACGCAAATACATCCGTAAAACAAATACAAGCTCAGTTAATCGCACAAATTCGAATTTTCTAACGGTTTGCCAGTTGGTTCTAAAGTCTTCATGAACAAGAAATCATCTTTTATAAACTCTGAGCTCTTTCTACGTTGGCTGAATGAAATATGAAGTCACACAAAGAAAGACGACTGGCTTCAGTGTTACATTGTAGACAATGGTTTCACGAAAGCTGTTCTATGTACGGGAGCAGTTGTAACGTATGTGAACGAGAAGAACTTCGAAAAAAACACCTCAAATAACTATATTTTTTAATGCGGCATCTCTCCCTTGATTGTGAGGCATCTCCCGCGAGTGGAAATTTTGGTTCTCCCTTGGTGCTCCGTCCTTCTCCAGTCGGCAGTATTGGTTCTCCCTTGGTGCTCCGTAATTCTCCACTTGAAACATTGGTTCTCCCTTGGTGCTCCGTAATTCTCCAGTCGGTAATATTGGTTCTCCCTTGGTTCTCTGTACTTCTCCTTAATACTCTATAACGACTCTTTTGCTTCTCTACCCGAGTCGAAATCCGACTTAGAAAATTTTCGACTGTCGCGTCCGATGGACTTAGAACATTTTCGACTGTCGCGCCCGATGGACTTAGAAAATTTTCGACTGTGGCGCCTGATGGACTTAGAAAATGTTCGATTGTCGCACCCGATCGACTTAGAAAATTTTCGACTGGCACGCTCATTAGCTATAGGTACATTAATTACCTATATATTTGTGGTAGACAGTAATACAAAATAAACAGCCACAGATATACAATACATGAACTAAAATTTCATATTTTTAATGAAAAAAAATTACAATGAATTACAATTTATTCTAATTCTTTATCATTAGTTGGCATTGATACATATGATTGGCAATTGATCGTAACATGAAAACATGGAGCTTGTATTAGATTTTGCGGTACCTAAGGTAAAAGCACCAGTGGCCGGACGGTTAAGACCAGTATCCGGACACCCATAAAAATATATGTAGCAGATTTGATTGAGTGTTCTTACTAGATGGAATTTGTCATGGGCGTTCCTAATTTATTGAAGATTCTTTCTCAGTAATTGATTCTTTTTACCACATTTAATAGTCAGTGTTATACATAAAAATGTCCGGATATTGGGACGTGTCCGGCCACTGGTGCTTTTTCCTTACTTGTGAAAGAGCTCTGTAAGCAGCAACGGAATACATTTAGGGACTTAGAAAAATTTCGGTCTCCTGCATAGGTATAGGTAGAGACTTGAACATTTATTTGTGAATAAATGGGCAAGAATTGTAATTTGTTCAATTATTAAATCAATAAATTATTTGATTTCGAGTTTCCAGAGTATGTTGAGCAAGTTATAAATTATACCTACTGTTTATTAAAAAGCACAGATTATTATAGTAAATCAGGACTTGGTTGCAGGAGGTTGAATGGTGAGAACATGCGTTGGAAGTTGTCAGACGAAAAATTGTAATAAGTGCGATCAACAGAGAGTGCAAGAGTAGTATAGGGTATAGATAGAAAGCTGAGAGAAAGAGTTAAAGGATAGATTATAAGGGTTTGTTGGGAAAGGGAGGGTAACGATAGGAAATTAGGAAAAGCGAGGAAAAGTCAAAAGTGAGGTTAAGTGAAGCGGTGAAGAGGAAGATAAGCAAGAGAGAAAGAGCGTGGAAAGGGCAGAGTCGGTAAGGTAGGTAAGCTTTAGACCTGTGGCGGAAAAGGAAGGTTCGGTGGTCTTTCAGTTCTCGGATTTCGACTGGGGTACGGGAGTACCTTAGAAAATTTAGTTCTCCAACGGAGGACTACGGGAGTACCTAAGAGAATTTGGTTTTGCTACTCCTCTGATGCTCCCAACGTGCAAATCGGGAAATAACTGCACGTACAGAGCAGCAGTGGAGCACCAAAACTGCCTGGATTGTAATGGGCCCGAAAGGTTCTCAGGTAGTCGTCCTTCTCCAAGAGAGAACCAAGGGAGCACCAAAATTTCGACTCGGGCTATCTCCATAGGGTAGGAGAGACGCCGCTTTTTTATGTTTTCTTTATATTTCTTTATATTAGAAAGAATGACATTTTAAGTTTATTTGTTTATATGTTAAGATATTATGTTAAGTTTTTTACCTTTTAGTAAAATTTTACGAATTAAAACTGAAGAACAATGATACTAGGGCATTTTATTAAAAAGTGCGGCAACTCTCCCACATTTACCCTATGCCCCTCATATACAGTATATCTCGTGGCAAACTCCCCTTTTTGAATTTCCCTGACATTTGACTTCGGTAGTGGTTGGGTCGGTGCTCTAGTCATTTATAGTTAGAGTTGGCTTCAGGAGAGTGCACTCTCCTGCACTCTCCCGAAGCCAAACCTAACTATAAATGACTAGAAAGAATAGAAAGCTTTTATCAAAATGTAACCACACTAGAGATATGCGCCAGAAACAATACAATCTTACTCTAATTCAGATATGTCCACGTCGTTGAACCTGGGCAACGCAAACAGCGGATAATATTGTACACATATGTACATTTGCATACATATAACAAACACATACACAGATGCACACACACGTGTGGATGTGTAGAGGCAAGAACATGTCCATACGACTCGAACCATGTTGCATACATACCGGGGATTGATTAAGTGGAACGTAAGATCGCAAGTAAAAAACGACAACTTTAAAGTCTCCGATTTTCGAACCTGTTTAATTCTTGAGTTTGCATTTATGGCGACATTTGAACAGCTGATCATGACCTGCAATATTCGTGCAGGTGAGACATATTCACCAGGATCTAAGAGCCATAAGACTACAGAGCGTATGGTCGCAAGTAAAAGGTGTACCTACTACTTAAAAGTCTCCTAGCTCTGGTACATTTTTTGAGTCTATGGCAATGATAACTTTTGATCAGGAGGTCATAAACTACAATATATGTGAAGTACGCGAGGATTTCAGTACTGAACCAGTTTCCATAAGATTTGTGCGCTAAAAAAATGCAGATACACTGAAAAAATTAGAAAAAAAATAGAAAAATCAGACATTATAATAAATATCTATGCGCACGCACACACTCGGGCATAAGTACCTATATGGAGGCAAACGCGTGATCTCAAGATCGCACATGATCTTGAATGCGTGCTTGAATTGGCTGAAAAAGAGCGTATGGTTTCGTGTAAAAAGCGGCAACTTTAAAGTCCCCCCCCCCTCCCCCCGAACTGCTTATTTTTTGCCTGACCGGGTGATACCTGAATCGTTAGCTCACCAACTACAAAATACGTGATTTTTAGCAAATTTCACAGAAAACCTCATTTTACATGATTATTTCGATCCAATAGATCGTATGACGGAAAGCAAAAGTATGAACTTTAAGGTCTCAAAACTCAAAAACTGTCCATTTTTCGTTATTGCGGCAATAATAACTTTTCATCTGAACGTCAAGATCTACAACATATACGAAGCCCAGCCAAATCCACCGGGACCAAATTCCCATAAGGTTTGTGCGGGGTCCTTTCCAAAATGCTAACATCGGTGCGAGGTCGTACCAATGTCAGTCCGACGTTATGCGGAGGCTCGGGCTAATATCGGTTGCCTAGACTTGACAACCAACATCGACCCGATCTCGCACCGATCCTCAGCATTGGCAAACCATTGCAAATTTCTGCTCGGGTAGATACGTTACATAGCAGGTAGTCAAACAGTGATGCTAATAACTTGCCTCGATATTAAAGAAAAAATATGACTAACGCGGTAATCTAATTTTGTGCTGGCATAATGTTTGCATGGCATACGATCATGCTTATATCTAGTAGTTATCTAGCTTAACTCACAAAAATGAGTTTCGCACGTCGGGCTAAGATACGGCATACTTGATGAGCTAAGACAATTTTCTACCCAGGTATGCTCAATTTTTTTTACAAAATCGAGAAAGACCTATGCTTTATGAGGATGGTGGAAATTCAGCTGCGTAGTATTGTATCGTATCATCTGTTTTTGCACCTGCCAATGGTGACGATCACTTTCGTTCCTCTTCATGAATGCGACTATAAATGGTAAATAACCTATTTCACGCCTATTTTCTTATGAATCATCAGTCCTTGGCGGAAATTAAATAATTATTCTCTTGTACACTGTCCGTAAAATCTTGCGCAGAAATTGTAAAATGGTTTCGGTCAGATTCCAGTATAACATGCACGTTTTCACACACAAGTCAGGATTTAGGTAATATAGATAATTATAGAGCCAGGTGGTGCCTCCGTAGGTTAGGTACCTGACTAGACAAACTTTAGAAAGGTTCTATTCCTGGATTGGTCTTGGTCGGTACACTATAGAATACCTAAGTGGTATTCAAACAAATATCAAGTAAGTATATATATGGGGCATTCCATGTCAATTTTTAGTAGTAGAAACTTTTGGGTTTCCGATTTAGTTGTTGATTTTTGTCAAGTATTGTTAATCAATATAAACACTGGTCTAAATTTTCATAACGATTCCATGTCGTTCAGCTGTGTTATTAATTTTTATATTTCTCATTTTTTCCCCTTTCCAACCATAGAACGCTTTCCATAGAACGCTTATAAGCGACAGCGGCACCCGCCAAACTCATCCGCTGACGCTTATAAGTTAGTGTTCTATTCCATTCAGGCTTCTTTATCAACTAGTGAACTCGGGACTGCAATTACATGTGTACCGTATGTCCCACTCTGTACGGGCCAGTTTGAAGTTACCTTCGGGGAGGCTTGGTCGGTACTTGAGTGATTTAATACCGGTAGAAGTCGAGTCGGTAGTTAGAGTTGGTGTCAATTCGGGAGATCGAAGCGTCTAACCTCGAAATTATGGACTTAAATGGAAAAAAAATTACTCACCATTATTCATAAATTCATAATTTCGAGGTTAGACGCATCGATCCCCGAATTGACACCAACTCTAACTACCGACTCGACTTCTACCGGTATTAAATCACTCAAGTACCGACCAAGCCTCCCCGAAGGTAACTTCAAACTGGCCCGTACAGAGTGGGACATACGGTATGTGTAGGCTGGCACTTGAGTAAAGGTACTTTGACGTAAACGTGCACGTGATTCGGAATTTGGACTATTTTTATATATTTTTTGTTATTGTTAGAATTATTAACTTGAAGTTGGGATGGGGCAAAATGTATCTAAATTAGAGCGGCAGCGAATGTGTTAAAATTGGAAAATAAAATTTTACAATAAAAAAAATTGTAAATTTGACTTTCAAATCACTAAAAAATTCATTACAAAATTTCTATGGGAGGCCCCACTTTCTAAGTGCTCTCAAAATTACCGTAAAATATGTAGAAATTTAGTGTAAACAAATCATGAAAATTAAAAATGTCGGTTTTGAGATGCAACATTTTTTGTTCCCATTTTCAAAAGAAAACGCAATTTGAAAAAAATATAAATTTTTTTCGAAATCCTCAAAAAAAATACAAATTTTTCATATGGGTCATTCTTTTCATATTTTGTTAATTTAAGCCGTAAATCGCGATGAAAAGAAAAAAATGAGAAATATAAAAATTAATAACAGTGGAACAACTTATGGAATCGTTCTGAAAATTTAGGCCAGTTTTTATATTGATTAAAGATACTTGAAAAAAAATCAACAACTAAATCGGAGACCCAAAAGTTTCTTCTACTAAAAGTTGACATGGAATTGCCCATATACAGACGTTAGTCGTCCTATAGTAGGCTTTTAAATAGGTACTGAAAGAAAGGTTGGCTGGGTTGTTTCAAATAGATTCTTGCGGGTAAGTAGTTGTAAATTTTGCCGTATATATTCGTTATAGATTTTAATTATAATTACGTCGAGGTGCAACTACCTACAAGAATCTTAACTCATGATAATGATGAGGAGAAAATTAAGAACGATATTCTATGAAAATCTGCAAAAATTATAAACCTATTCGAAGCATCGCATGACCTTGTAGACAGTTGTAATTACACACACACACACAGAAATGGTAGGTAGGTACCTATATACTTTTTATGCAATACATGTTATCCGTAGTAATTTTGCCTCCTGATCACGAATCCGGTATTAAAATTTGACCACCACGTCACAATTTTTGTCTAACCTTAAAAAACTAGCCAGAGATCATGATTTTGAAAAAATGGATTTAAACCAAATTTGGTATAGGTAGGGAGGTTTTTTGTCGCTGATCACGAATCTGAAATCAGATTTCAAAAATTCAAGATGGCGGATCCAATATGGCGATCGAGATTTTTGGCGTAATTTTCCGATAGAAAGTTGTAGCTTTTCCGTGTACTTACAAATAGTTGTAGTTTTTTTTTGACAATTTACGTAAAACGTTGGATACACTTTTTCCGCCAGGTCCCGTTCCAGTATTGGATACCCGAAATTAAGTAATGGGTATGTCTTTACATGTCGAAAACGTTGCAGCTCCAGAAATATCGATATTTCTTGAATAGGCACAAATGATATGTGGGGTAAGATAGCCTCTCGAATCTCGCTGTTAGACGGACGTTCCGCTTTCTTTTAATCCTTAATGCGAGACCCTATCGAGGCTCTTGATTAATGATATTCTGCGCGTGTAATTTTTGTACAAGGGTATATATTGCAATGTTTTAAAATTAAACGTACAAAGGGGGCAAAATAATCCCTTCAGATGGTGAGGCAAAACGATCGCGGAGATCATATTTTGCCCGCGAGTTATTCTAGCACTAAAATGATACTCCCAAAATACATAAAAAATGTAAGAAAATATGCCAAGGACTATGTAGGGGCAACTTAAAAAATAACTCACTATAAATCTTGTCTAGAAAAACCACAACCAAAATTGCACGCCGGGTTTTGCCTTCCTAAAAAAATATTTCACTCAAAAAAAGTATTGATACCCGAATGTATCGCCAAGTACCTGTACTAAGTATTTTTCAGGGTGGGTGATATAAGAGACGTACAAGGGCGCGTGAGAATGTCGACTTATTTCCAGACATATGTATGTCGCTTTATCCTGCAAATAACTCGGTATAATCAAACCTAACAAAAATGACTGAGGTCGAAATAAAAACTGACTCTACCAAAACAGGCCACTAATGTTCAAATAGTTATTTTCGTTATTAGGGCGTGAAGCGCTGTTTTTAACGAGTGTGAAGTTTGCCGCACGAGCGAAGCGAGTACGGCAATCACACTCGTTAGAACGGCGCGAAACAACCGAATAACGAATTCTATTTTTTGTCACTAAGTGTCAAATACGAGATTGACGATTTCACGCACTGCGCAGGTTATTTCACGCACTGCGCAACTTTTCACGAATTGGTGTGTAAAAGATGATTTCACATGCGTCGAGGACGCCCATGAAACCGAGTATTTGACACTGAGTGACAAAAATGGTATTAGGCGGGCCCGTGCCTGAACAAACTCGTGAATATTTGGCATCCGATTATTATAATATTGCGTATTATTACATTATGATTCTGATAATTCGAAGATACAGAAGTTAAGAAGCATAAAGTTAGAAATAGCAAGTATGCTAACAATAAGGTCCTTCAATCACACTGCACAAAAGCGGACATTTTAGTTTATTTTTTTATTTACTTTGTAACTTATGTTTTTTATTTGATGGGTATTAGTTCTGATACTTATATTGTCTATGCAACATATGTTCACGTACAATAGTTATACAGAATATTTCACTCAAAAGTTTCATAGAGAGTCTATTTTTATACTAACAGTTTTGCCAATATTTATCTCGTCGGCGAATTGCAAAACCTTATTACATGATGAAATAAGTATTGATTAACTGATCCACAAGTTGTCCAACAATTATTCCATCGATTATTATATTATAATTTTGCCATTTGTCGACGAGATATTATTATTGGCAAAATTAAATATACCTCACTCGAACTTCTCGATCGAATTACCTCGTGCATTTCTAATTTTAAATATATTCTGTACTGCTTTAAGAAGTTAACCCAAACCGGTAACTGCATTATCATACATTGTATATTACCTATCCAACAAGATAGCATTATTTGTACTGAAAATTGTCAGTAACTGATTTAGTCTGAATATAACACGTACTTTTTAAGAAACCCAATTTTTTCAAGCACGGGCCCGCGAAGTATCATTTTGGACATTAGTGGCCTGTTTTGGTACAGTCAGTCATTTCGATCTCGATCACTTTTGTTTGGTTTGATTATAGTACAGGTACCGAGTGATTTGTAGGATAGGCGACAGGAGATATCTGGAAGATTAGTCGAAGTTCTCACACGCCCTCGTGTGTTTCTTATCCCAATAAACACAAGATGGTATATAAACGTCGAAAAAAAGTTTAAAACCAATGGAGAAACGTACTTGAGTTATATTATATCTACGTTTAACTCTTTTCAGAATATCCTCCCTGAAAACGTTATTTTCAACATAAGCATAATGGCTTTTATATTAAAAATCAACGGTATTATATACGTCAATTCGACACGTATAATTAATGTTTATTATATAAGGCTTGTTAACGCTCTTAAAACACGTAGTATCAACGTATGTTATATCTGTAAGTATTATGAACGTTTGAATTATCCATTTCAATGGTATTTACAAGCAATTAAGTAAAAACGTTTTACACGTCCGTTTTAAGCATTTTTCATATCATTCTATTCAGAATATCCACCCTAAAATCGTTACTTTCAACATAAGTATATCGGCTTTTATACTAAAGATTAATGGTATTATATAAGGGTAATTCGATATATATAGTAATAGCATCGTAAATATGTATAATTAATGTTGAATATGTAGGGGAGAGTTGCCTATATCGTACTGCTTCCTAAATCGTACCACTTCATTTTCTAACAATAAGTGAAAACGGGTAGATGTAGCCCACTAATAGCGGCTGCTTGAACTATTTGTTTGCCTTAGTGGCGGGAAAAAGTTATTTACGCTTGTGACAACGTGCTCCCATTATACGGAGCTTTTTCGATTTCATAGGTTGTTGATATAGTTTCTGGAGGCCACACGTAAGGATATATTAGCTAATAAGAGGTACGTATTCATAGCTTTGATGATAACACAGGTTTACAAAAAAAAAAGTCCGGACTATTTGACCGGACCATGGTATTCCGAGGTATCTTTGCGTCCTGAATCCGATCCCGAGGTCATCTGAGCCACATCACGTCAGAAAAACGAGATTTCGAAATAAATAAATAAGGAAATGGGTCTGCCCTGAGCAGCACCTAGAGCATGACTCCAAGGTTCTAAGGCCATTAGGGTCAGTGCTGGGTCCACTGTCAATATGTCACAGTGAACGGATCGCCGGAATTGGATGCCTTGACAGGGAGATCGTAATCCGCGAGATACAACGCGATCATGGCAACATTTTATTCACTGGGGTGGTTCTGTGATAGTCCCGGTCGAGATTTAGGACTCCATTCCAAAGTTTGGAAGGTATTCAAGACCTAAACAGCCACCCTCCAACTGAACAGGTCTCTTGAAAAATTGTCCCGGGTCCAGTTCCAAAAAATGGTCATTTTAACCTCTAAATGACCTTGAAATCTCGTTTTCCTGACGTGATGGGGCTCAGATGATCTCGGGATCGGATTCAGGACGCAAAAATACCTCGGAATACCATGGTCCGGTCAAATAGTCCGGACTTTTTTTTTTGTAAACCTGTGTAATCTATTGAAAATACAAATAGTTTAGTGTTCAAAAGTATTGCTAAAATAAAGAATAGATTTAATTTGAGGTTAAGAATAATGTTTTCTTTCTTAAAAACCGGGTTGCCTAAATCGTACCTCTTTTAGTTTCCTAAATCGTACTCAACCTCGGCCCAGCCTGATGAGGTTGTCATTTCAGTGACACCAGATGAATGGTTTTGTAACATACTAGGGGGCTCCGCCCCCTACTCGCTTCGCTCGTCAAACCCCGGGGGGCTATCGCCCCTGCGCCGCTATCGCGGCGCTTCCGTAAGCTTTTGCAGCAGCATCACGTCGTTGCTCTCTTCTCCGTTCAATACATCGTCGTCGTCGTCGCCACGCCATCCTCCTAGTCGCCGTCCTCATCGTCGTCGTCTTCGTCCTCCTCCTCCTCCTCTAACAACCATCCATGCTTCGCGCATCCGGTTCGAAGTCGCCGGGGTTTTTGGCGACACATTTATTTCAAAACTACTACTATTGTATATAATAGAAGGAGAAGGATGTAAATTGATCTCAGTCGAGGACGTGATTCAATGTCTACGTTGCAGCATATGGGTTCATGAAAGCTGTGCAGGTGTAAAACCGGAACAGGAAATTTTTTGTTGTGTAGACTGTAAGGTAGATTAGGCTGTTTTGATACTTTTATGTAAACCTAATAAAGTTTTTTTCTAACATCATTGTGTTTTAAGTTATAATCAAGCATGTTCACATTTCAAACCACAACGGTACGATTTGGGAAACCTGTGGTACGATTTAACCTTCCTAAGTCGCTCGGGTCATTTCTGACCCGTAGCATATTAATTTTGTTAATAACACCAAGACCGCACACGATACATACTTATGGGTTAGTGACTTTATTTGTATAGTCTATAGAGAAATTCTGGTGATTTTAATTTTTGAAAAATCGATCAGGAGTATTTACGATAAAAATAGTTACACGGCGGTTATTCGGGTCAAAAATGACCCAATTCTTTTGTGCGGCGATTTTCGCATATTTCGTGTTTAGACTGACAAGACTAAATAACGTATCATAACATGCTTATTATTCTACATATATGGGACGAGTAAAATAAAGTACTCGCGTGAGTTACAATGTTGTTCGTTGCAGAGCTGCTGCTCACAGCAGCTCGCAGGTCCGAGCTTGTTCGCGCTTAACTTTGACGCCTCCTTCTTTCTTCGATTATTCTATCAGTTATTCAACAACCGTTCACGCAGCAGGGTGCATTTTTAGTTTGTCAAAACTTTTAAACTTGAAAATTAAATCTGAAGTGGTACCTTATTCTTCTACATCTAAGTCTATAGGCGCGAAGAAAAGGGGTCGTTGCTACGTATGCGAGAAAACTGACAACAAATCTTTTTACAAATGTCACCGTTGCCAAAAATTTATTTGTAAGGGTCATCTAGTGCAAACACATATGTGCTTGAGGTGCTCATAATGGTTTTTCTGTAGCACATTACAGGACAAAATCATCACTAGTTAGATGTAAGCGTTCTAAAAAAAAATAATTTTATGTACGTTAATATTCGAAAAGCAATATTTTTTCATTTAAATACGTATCCAGTATTTATAAGTAAGTAATCAATACCAAAGTGTATTAAAAAATGGAGCAATAAATAGTAACGAACGTGTTATTATATATGTGGGTCATTTTTGACCCAAACACAACCTCTGTGTATAGTCGAAATGAGTGACTTACAATTAGGAAGATTAAGCACTTAGGATCGTAAATCGTACCACTTCCAGAACTTTAGAAAATCCTCTTTTTTTTAATAAATTTAACAAAATGTTTTGTTAATATTATCGCAGGATATGACAAATAAATAACTAAAGGATTCAAAAAACACATGCATATTAGCATGCACAATGGCTGGTAACAGGTAACAACCAAAAACCAAAATGTGGTACAATTTAAGCAACTCTCCCCTATAATCTGTTAACGTTCTCACTACATACATATATTATCAACCCTACATCTGTATTACTAACGTTTAAGGTATACGTTACAGTAGGATATGTAAGTAATGATTTAAAAACGTGATACATATGCGCGTTTAAGCGTTAATAAAAAATAATTGATAGTTCGGACATTCATCCAAAGACTACGCTACTCGCTTCAACTGTTTTTATGTTTATTATATATAACTATGTTATTCAGTAAATTTACATATAAGTCAGGAATATTACGGAAATTAGTACTTAAAAACGCTCATACAAATATCGCATCGCTACCTTAATTCTACAGGGTGTTCCGGAAAATGTGGGAAATCTCCCGTATTCAAATAGAGCATGAAAAAATAAGATGACAAGTTCCTATAAATTTTTTTCCTACAGCCCCTCCCTACGAAGATATTTGTCCCTGAAGGATGCCGCTGGAAATATGTTCTGCCCTGCTAAGACAGGAAGTCGTATCTGCAATAGGATCCTATTGCAGATACGACTTCTTGTCTTAGCAGGGCAGTGTTTTTCTTGAATGACTTTCAAAGTACTTAATAGAATTTTATAAAATTTGAACATGTGTGTGTGTGTTAGACACTACTAAGGATCGCTTGAAATAATGTCCTTCACACATTATTAGCTTGTTTAATTTACCAGTGGCGGACTAAGTTTTACAACTTAATGTCTAAATTTTTAATACCTTGTGTGATAAAGACTTAAAACAATAAAAATCAGGTAGCTTGAACCTTACACTAAAAAAAGATACTTACTCTTTTTTTATTGTCGATAAAGTGGACCGTTTTCGAGAAAAATAATAATAAACGATAAGACATATCACTTCTCGTCGTACATTTACCGTATCTTTGTATTTTCGTAGGGAGGGCCTGTAGGACAGAAATTGATAGGAACTTGAAATCTTATTTTTTCATGCTCTATCTGAATCCAAGAGATTTCCCACATTTTCCGGGACATCCTGTATATTCGCATATATTACTTATAACGACAGAATTCCGAAACTTCTATATACCGGATGATTCTTTAAAATTGCGACAAACTTCAAGGACGGGTTCCTTGGATGAAAATAAGAAAAAAATTTCCTATGAACATGGTCCGTAAATGCTGAGTTTCGGAGAAACAGGGTGTTCATTTTTATACAAATGTTCTATACTACATAATAAATGGAAGTATATTTTTGCAGAGCTTCCATTTTATTTATTTTTTGTAATAGGGTCTTATTAGGAGTATTCAATATCGTTTCAGAAGATGGGATGCGTCATTGCGTTTGTACTGTTTGTTGACGGAAGATAATTTGTATAAAAATCCAACACCCTGTTTCTCCGAAACTCAGCGTTTCCGGACCCATGTTCATAGGAATGTTTTTTCTTATTTTCATTCAAGGAACGCATCTTTGAAGTTTATTGCAATATTAAAGAATCACCCGGTATATCAGTCAAGCGATGCAAGAACCACTTGCGAGAAAGGACTCGAGCGTCCAATCAACAACAATAGGCTCGTTCTTTTGATCTGTATCATATTGGTGTGTTAATCAGAACCCGTTTTCATACAAGTGAAATTAGTTAGTGGCAATATTAATGTGCCATTATGAGTTTTTTATTCAAATACGCACGTTTAAGATTGACGTATATTTAACGTCTGAAATAGATATCTTATAGATATAACGTAATGCTCGCCCAACGCACGACAAATTTGTTGCCTAATATGCATTTTTCAGATAAGTACAAGTGTTTTACATGAAACACATATGAACGTGGAAAGGTTTCGTGAGTGTAATCGTTGTTCCACTCGAAATACACGTTTGCTAAATGGTTGAATAAAGCATAAGAACAAATGTTTACTCCCGTTTAGTAAAGTTAATTAAATCACAAAAGTTCATCGGCATGTACTATATAGATGGAAAAATATCTTTAATAAAACCATTATTATACGCTGAACGTGTACCTCCATAAGCGTAGCTTTTGTTTGTATTGCGTGTGAATGTATAGGGAGTTTATATCCAAGTTCAGTTCAGATAACGCTGCTTTCTGTATATGCACATGCAATAAATATTCGTACGCTTGATAGTGTGCATGGGTGATACGCAACTAGCCTATATGCAACATTGACGTTAATGAAATCTTTCAATATATTATAGCCGTTGTTACTTACTTTTCTACGTTTAGTGAAAATGTTCACAATGCAAATGTCTGATAATATTTAGAAATCGTGAAAAAGTTTAAAAAATAATCATTTTAAGACGTTTGGAATACGGATATTAAACGTTACAAATTATACGCACAATGTATTTCATATGTATAGAAAATTTCCCAATAAATATCCATCCACATATTGTCTATATAATAAACGTTTGTGCGGTATATTTTCGGTGGTTGTAAATATACGTTACGGAGATGAAATATATATTCTTATACGGTTTTAAATATACAGTAAATTCTCACTTAGTCCAACGCCACTCATTTCAATTGACCATTTATTTGAACTTCGGAACGCCACTTACTTCAACGTTATAAGAGAAACGTTACTCCCACTGACGTTACTGCAGAACATTCAAATGCGCAAGGGACAGTTAGAGAAAGCTGTAGTGGGACTCCTTACTATGTTGGATTCAGTGGCTTTCTTTATCCGAGTCGAACTTTTGGTCTTCGGTTGATGATCGCAGTGCTAGCTTCAATCTCTTTTAATAATCAGAGAGAGAGAGAGAGTACTCTGTTGAATCTCGATTGATACTCTGTCGAAACTGAGTGACTTTATGATGCTCCTTCTGTGCTCTTTCTATGCTCGGTTCTGGAATACTTAACTTTTCATACTCTTTTAATTCTCGCTGTGCTAGTATCCGGTTGCCTGCTAGATGGCGAACATTCTCGGATGCAAATTTATGTTTCAGTATTTATAAGAGCAACATTGAAAAATGTAATAGTTATCGCTTCATGGCTCAATTTGGGCTTTGTTCTTATCAGCTTAATATCTGATACACTCCCGATTCGGGAGTCAGAATGTTACACTGATTTTTGGAGGTGGGTAAGGTGTCGGGAGCGCGCTCCAGCCTTTCCGCAAGTTGTCCTGGTACTGCAGTGCTTCCAGGACCAGGCCATTGGTCTCTTGTAAAAATTAATTACCTTCCTGAGAGAAGGTTTGAGGTCGATAAGGCCACGCACCTTCAGTGGAAAAGACATTCCACAGGGAAAAAATCAGTTTAATATTCTGATTTTACTTTACCGACAGTGACCGATTTTACCCTCGGTGACGCGCGGTGTTTATAAACCCGTATTTAGTAGCGGCTCATATCGAGTACGAAAAGAGCATGTAAAGAGACTTTGCGTTAGTACACTCTTTACATGATCAAACGTGCAGAAATGGACATATCTGCAAGTTTGCGCACATAAAGAGCTTTAAAGAATCTATGAGTTCTTATACAACTGTGAGAAGTCCTCCTTTCATTCTCTTCATACTCTGCAATGGAAAACTGCGAGTATTAAGAGAGCATGGAAACTTCAACTCGGGTAGTCTCGAGTTGTTGAATGAAGTGAGAATCCACTGTACTTGTAGAATACGTATGTAATATTAGTTTTTCAATGTACCTACACATGATTCATTTTCCATTATTTTTCATTTAAAAGACCTAACATAAAAACGTATAATATAACATACATATGTATGTTATATTCGTTTTTTATACGAAAAAGTACACGTAGGGGAGGATGGGGCACAGAGGACTTCCTAAGACAATATATTGTCTATATTTATGTACTTAGTAGTTTGTTAGAAATACATTATTTTTGGATTATACATACAAGGGAATGTTGTTTATCGATTACTATTTAAAAACAGGTTTAATTTATTCAGTAAGTACTAATTTTGATATAAAGACAATGGCCCCTTTCGCCCCAAGGGGGCGAAAGGTACTACTTGGTCCGTTTAACCCTTGTAGATTGTTTAAATATTAATATTTATATTTTGTTCTGATCGAGATCTCAAAAATTATACCAAAGCATGTAGTTCTTAACACACGGAGTCCAAAATTAATAACTATTATTTGGGAGAAGCTACGGGCATCTGAAAATTAAATATTCTTAGCTACTTACCGCTATTTTCACTTCTTCTTTAACAACTCATTCACAACAGGTGCAGCGTCAATAAGCATAATGCTGGTTACTGTGGGAGCCTCGTACTCTACAAGTGAGAGTTGACAGTGCCTATAGTAACTTATTACAGGAGAGTCTCCCTAACTTCTTGGCCACCGGGCTCTGAATTCGCCGAATTATGATGTTAGGGATCTCCCTACTACACCACACTAAGGGGTCGTCCATTAATCACGTGGTGCTTTTTAGCATTTTTTAAACCACCCCCCCTCCCCCCTCGTGATACGTGGTGAGGTTTAAGACTACCCCCCCCCCCCCCCCATAAAAATCACGTGTATTTTAAATTTTAATTATTTTTTAAAATTCCATTTCACTTTTTGATTCACCTCACTATAAAAATTTTCTGCATTTAAATAGACAAGAGTTTCAATTTCTAGACATTAATTTTATCGTTTGGAAATAATTAAAATTTAAAATTTACCAGATATTTGCTGTAAAATTTTTTGAAAAAGTTTCGGCTGTCAGTGAGAATCGAACCCGAGTTATCCACGTGTGAGATCGAATACTAATGCAATACACTGCCATAAACATACTAATGCATCAGACATTTTTGGATACTTTAAAGGCCCATATTTGTAGGATTACATTTTTAATAATTCGATCTGTCATATTAATAACAAATTTTGTACAATTTTATAAAATCATATATTGGAATTACATTTTAGCAAGGCAAACAAAATCCATTCTAAGCTAGCATAAATAGTCAGTTCTGACATTTCACAAATCACTAAAAAATTCATTAAAAAATTTCTATGGGAGGCCCCACTTTCTAAGTGCTCTCAAAATTACCGTAAGAGATAGAAATTTAAGGTAAAATAATCATGAAAATTAAAAATGTCGGTTTTGAGATACAACATTTTTTGTTTCCATTTTCAATAAAAAACGCATTATAAAAAAAATTAAAATTTTTTTTTGAAATCCATAAAAAAACGAATTTTTCATATGGGCCATTTTTTCATATTTTGTTAATTTTAACCGTAAATCTCGCGATGAAAAGAAAAAATAAGAAACATGAAAATTAATAACAGCTGAACGACATGGAATCATTCTGAAAATTCTGGTCAGTTTTTATATTGATTAAAGATACTTGGAAAAAAATCAACACAACTAAATCGGAGACCCAAAAGTTTCTACTACTAAAAGTTGACATGGAATGCCCCATATATACCTA
Organism: Xiphydria camelus; assembly: GCA_963678675.1. Classification (NCBI taxonomy): domain Eukaryota; kingdom Metazoa; phylum Arthropoda; class Insecta; order Hymenoptera; family Xiphydriidae; genus Xiphydria; species Xiphydria camelus. The sequence goes on from OY783195.1 coordinate 12,200,924, forward strand.
CGTTATTGAAACTAAAAGATATACGCATATTAAGGGGTTACATCTATGTAGTTGGCGGCTGAAAAAAGGCGTGTTTTTGTGAATTTTGACAACTTTTCCACCGACATACGAGCAGCTGACACTTTTTTTCGTGATTCATATATAAAATATTAGTATCCACCCAAATTTCAAGTTGCCCGACATCGTTTTGAAAATTCGCATTTTCGGACTCATTCGCACCCCTAGCTGACAAGTACCCCACCACCCCCCGGCTAGCTGACAATGTTCAATGTTCATTATTGAACATCATTTTCCGTTCATAAAAGTTTCGTGCTGCCCGGGACTGATTCCTGCCACGATTTTTTTCATGTGTTTGCAACCCCTTTAGCAACTACCCCCACCGTCACCTAGCCAGCTGACACCTCAAACGTATCTGCACAATGTGGGTACAATCGAATAAAAATATAAAGAAACTGCCCGAAATCGTTGCGATTTTTGTACACGGGCTCCAGGACTATTACTTTAGCCCTCTATTCACAAGTGGCGTTATACGTCTAACGATGTGTTCCTAGAATACCGAGCTTCAGTATTAACCCTGGAGGGGTCGCGCTATGAGCATTTCTCTCACTGCACTTACGACAAAGTAACCATATTTTCCAGCGTACGTAATCAAATATTGTAACCCCCACTCTAGCTGACTTTTAGATCTATTGGAAGTGTGTGCCGTACACGTTTGACATTTAGTGCCATTCATTGTTTGATACGGGGTAGATCGTCAAGAGACCGCGCGCGCCGTGAGCGATTTTCTCATCGTGCGACCTTTAGTGTTGTATTTATTTTTTAGTTCAGTGAAAATTAGCTACCGGTAGTAAATATTTTTTGATTTCTAATTAGTTTAAAGTTAATGTAAATTTATGTTGGTTTTTAATTTCAGTGTTACTAAACATGAGTCGTGGTCAGAAACTTGTTGAATTAGCTCGCCTTCGAGTCCCGTCAATTTTTTAGTTTTTCTAGTTTTTAATACTGTGTTATTAGGTACCTTAGTTTATGTTTTATATATTTTATATATGTCCTGCCTAATAAAAGATTACCTTGCTTTATTATTGTTTGGGCTAAAATGATGTAAAAATTAAATGTGAGGGAAATTCTTACGAGCGACCTCTCATGTGATTTTTTTCGCGCGACCGCTGCAGGGTTAAGCAAATTTTTCTCGCGTGTAGCACAGCTGTAGGGTAAAAAGCCAAATATTCGATATTTACCCACTCTGATGTAATATTTGCGGATAAGTTTGTATTGGATAGATATTTTCTGTGGGATATATTAACCAAATTGTATAAATATTTTTGAAATCTAACGCTATTGAGACTTTGAATGACATGTTAAGTTTGTAGCTAATTTTTGAACAAAAATATGCTTGTGTAGATATATTCTTTTTATGCCGGGAGGTTAAGAGTACGCGGACTAAAAGTACGCACACGTACCCTTAGCCTAATATGCGTACTTTTAGCTTATTAGATTTTTATAGGCAAAGTTTAAGAATACGTTTTGTTGTTTTAGTTTAACGTGGGAAAGTATCGACACAAGAGTAATAGAAAGTTAGTATTTACTGTGGAGATAATGGACGAAATACGGGTAAAAGTAAACGATAGATAGAATATTTACGTGTTCACGAAAGTGACTGAATTCAGTGCAACACTTGTAAAAACTGGTTTCATGAGGATTGTACGGTTTATTCTGGACTGGGAAAGTTCATATGACATAACTGTGACGACTCGAGTGACTAAACTCTATGCGTACTCTTAAACGACAAGTCTGTTAAGAGTACGCATTTGTAGTGGCTTGAAAAATTTGTTTTCTTATATAATTTTGCTCCCTATTTGTTTTTCTCATGTGGAATAGTTAGATAGATACCTACTGTGAGTTTACGTGTAAATTTTGAAACTTGTTTAAGTTTTCAAGTTTGGCTAACAATAAATATTTCAAGAAAATGTGCGTACTCTTACCCGCCATCACCCTACGGCCCATACAAGCATGGAACTTCCTTCGTGTTTTACGGCGAAATTAAAAGTTCTTTTGTGTGAGCTCGATATTTCGTTTCCACCCTAAAAAAATACCAAGAGATACGAGGTCTGTCTAAAAAATATCCGATCTTTGGCTGGGAAAAATATATTATTTATGTGACGCGGGATTGGAACTTTAATGCCCTTCAAAGTAGGCCTCCCCTTGCGTCTCCACAAACTTAGCCCACCGTTCCTTCCATTGCCGAAAACACTTCTGGAAGTCTTCTTTTGGAATGGTGTTCAGCTCCACCGTTACGTTCTGCATTACCATTGCACAGGACTTGTTGGATACTACCACCACTGAACCTGATTTTCTGAAGACCGTTATAACTGGAGATGAGTCATGGGTGTACGGGTACGACACGAAAACAAAAGCACAGTCGTCGCAATGAAAGCATCCCGGGTCCCCAAGGCTGAAAAAAGCGCGCCAGAGGTAAGAAGCAAAATCAAGGTGATGCTAACAGTATTCTTTGATATCCGAGGAACAGTGGTTCTCCAACCTCTCTACTATCCAGACATGGCTCCTTGCGACTTCTGTTTATTTCCGAAATTTGAAGACACCATTGAAAGGATTCCGTTTTCAGAGTAGGGAAGAGATAATGCAGAACGCGACGGCGGAGTTGAACACTCGCCACATGTTCTCACTCGCTCTCGTAGATTCCTACGGCCCGCATTCTCGTATCCACCCTGTATAACACCTAATAAAATTATTGAGAAGCACATAAGTAGTGCACCATTATATAAACAAGTAGGGTAAATGTGGGAGAGATGCCGCAGCGGGAGAGATGCCGCATTAGTCATAATTTTGCAACTATCAATTGGATAGCACAACTGCACACTCGTAGCCTTTAGAGTTGTCTAATTACGTTGGGTTATTCATTACAACTGCGATCGGTCGGCATTTTAGTGTTATTTTTGCGTTTTTATGAAGGTTAGACTAATGCGAATTGTCCAGAATTTTATAAGTGTGATTTATCTAGATTGTAATATAACGCATTGTAGTGTTTTTGTATTTTCGGCTATCAGAGCTGTTTATAATCAACCTTGCGAAGAAGTTGTGTACATTTTGGCGTTTGATGATATAGGTTAGTTATATATTATACGGCGCGGCATCTCTCCCTACAAAAAAGGAGAGTTGCCGCACTGAAAATAGGGAGAGATACCGCGTAGTTTTATCGTTGTATACGAAAGATATATCGGATCTGAACTGAATTAACGGGTACTTTTTAGATTGGTTTCATTACCATGCTACGCAAATTGTACATCCGTAAAACAAGTACAAGCCCCAGAGCTACTTGGACAGAAGCACAGCTTTTAGAGGCCATAATCTTCTATACCTAAGTTTCTTTCCCCAATATTAATTTTCAAGGGAGCTAATCGCAAACCCGAATCTTCTGACGGTTTGCCAGCTGGTTCTAAAGTCGTCATGAACAAGAAATCATCTTTTATAAACTCTGAGCTCTTTCTACGTTGGCTGAATGAAATATGAAGTCACACAAAGAAAGACGACTAGCTTCAGTGTATACATTGTAGAAAATGGTTTCACGAAAGCTGTTCTATGTATGGGAGCACTTGTAACGTATGTGGACGAGAAGACTTTGAAAAAAACACCTCAAATAACTTTATTTTCTAATGCGGCATCTCTCCCTTGATTGTGCTGCATCTATCCCTATAGGGTAGGCGGGACGCCGCTTTTTTATGTTTTCTTTATATTTCTTTATATTAGGAAGAATGACATTTTAAGTTTAATTGTTTATATTTTAAGATAGTATGTTAAGTTGTTTACCTTTTAGTAAAATTTTACGAATTAAAACTGAAAAACAATGATACTAGGGCATTTTATT
>OY783195.1:12209806-12445304 GCA_963678675.1 Xiphydria camelus
CTAAAATATTAAAACTAAAAACATAATACTTTTGTAATACTACTATGCACTAGGGCGTTTGTAAAGTAATTATAAATTATCTATATACAAATCTTATTTTATAGGTTTAAGGTATTTCCTCGAGTAATTCAAGTCCAAAAGTTTCGGTCATGAGGACTCAGGTAAGTAGAAGGCGGTATAGTACAGTGTTCTAGGAAAAAAATTTAGTAGAGACTGTACTCCCACGCAGGTTCAATGTATGCATGGATGTATCTTTATACATACGCAAAATAGATCAGTCTAAAGGCACGATGTGGAGTACTACCTGTATTGCGCATGTGTCACGTCAATGTGCCGACATTGACGTGACACATGCACAATACCGGTAGTGCTCCACGACCGCGCCTTTACGGCGCAGCCTCACGGGGTCAAGAACTGGATAAGAGCTCTACCTGTATTGTGCATGTGTCATGTCTATGTGTCGTTACCCCGTGTATTTGTTAGTATTCGTTATTGCGAAATTAAAAATGTTGAAACGATTAAGATACAAAGATAATAAGTTTATTAAAACGAGCGATTTAAAGAAACGTATTAACGGAGTGGCAACGATGAATAATAAGAATTAAAACCATGTTTTTCCGTGTTTAATATTTTTAAATTTTCATAATACAAGACGAACACATTAAAATAATTTCAAATTGTCCGCCAGTACAAGTTTGGTTAGTAACGTCCTCATCGTACAGTGTTGCCACATCGCTACTCCTAATCCCAACCTCAACTGAATTTCAAGAGTTTTTCGAATCTTTGAAAGCCCATCGTTCTTTAATTAAACCCAGCCCTGTGCAACTCTCAGGAAAAAATGTGGTCACTTTAATGTCGCCAACCGCGTGGCGGCGCTAGTATCACCTCTCCGCCTGGACCTGGGAGGCTTGATAACTTACAATTAGTTGAAATCGTTGAAATGATTGAAATCAATACAAAACTAAATAATTTAATGAATACTATTGGCTATTGATTTACGTATTTAATGAAATCTTATTGCTACAATGAGGAAGTAAAAAATATCTGAAGTCAATAACTATCAATAAAAATTGTTTATTTGAAATTTAACAACAAAATTTCAAATACAGTTTAAGATTTCGTCCATTTCGAGGCTTTTTTCTGCTGCTGATTAGACTTTTGTTGCTCAGCATTCATCAGTCGACAATATTGTTACATTCGAGTAATAGTAAAGAACTGAATGATGTGCATTAATGTTTCCGCTGCATGTTCTTGACAAGGAAACGACAACTGATCCGATTCGTACACATCGTTCAATATTAAATCAAATACATGTTTTGATTTACAATGAATTAGAAAACGACTTTCTAAAAATAAAACAAAGTTGTAAAAGTGAGTGTTAGGGTGATACAGAGTAAGTCGATCGTTCTGTTGAGTTAAAGTGGCTTCCGGAAGAGTAGGACCTCCTGAAGGATTAAGAAGTGCGTCTTTACATGCCACACATTTAATTGTGTTCATCACACGCTTCACAAGCTCAGCAGTTAAACAGTATATAATACATTGCGATACTTCAGGCCTGTAGTAATCATGCTCAATCATTCTATCAACACTCCAGTCGTCATTTTTAACTGCATTCTCAAGCTTGTCAATAATTTTTTGCTTAGCATCAGAAATGTTGAAATTATAAATTGATTTTAAATCGGAAAGTGTAAGAAGTGGTTCGTGGTAATCATTAGTAATCGAACAGTTGCCTGCTCGTGGTGGTTTCAAAATTGTAAATGTAGATAATATTTTGTAAATTTGTAAGAAAGTTGGAGTTGAAGGGTGATCGTTGCAGCCTCCAGCTTGTCTAGCACTCCCAAAAAATGTCTACAAATAGAGAAAAAAGGAGCTAAAAACATGCATAACTAAAAGGAGAAAATAGATTAATTAAGAAATGAATGAAAGGCGTACTGAGAAATTATGATTGTATTAAATTATAATTATAAATGAATAAGAAAAAGCAAAGTGCATTCTATTCGTGGTCAACTCACGATATACATTTAAGGTTAAGATTACTAACGTAAACAGGACAGACGACAACGGCGACACCATGCGGATAGGCGACAGCAAGCGGCCGTAACTTATGTAAGGGAATTATATGCAGTTGCACAGGGCTGATTAAACCTGACTTTTCTGTTTCTTTTTGTTTTTTGAAACCCAGGCACTTCTTTAACGGTCGTGAATCCCTTTGTAGGGTCGTGAATCCCTGGGCAGGCACATTAGTATGACGCTGAAAACAAAATTAGAATGACCACAGAGATATTTGTCCAAAGATTTTATCAAAATGAGGTTAAAACGGTCAGTTATGAAGTAACTTATCTGATGGCACTTCTTCTGAGATACGGATGTCTCCTTTCCTACTCTTTATGCACAACCGACCAGGGAACAACAAAACGTGTGGCCGCCACACGCGGAAGAAGTGAAACTTCGATACCAGTTTCTCTGAATTTGATTCCGGTGGTATTAGTTTCAATTGGCTCTACGAAGAAGCATAGTAAAAACTTGTATAGAGCCAATTGAAACTAATACCACCGGAATCAAATTCAGAGAAACTGGTATCGAAGTTTCACTTCTTCCGCGTGTGGCGACCACACGTTTTGTTGTTTTTTTTTTCACACTCAACTGTGCTCAGATCCATCAGTGTTTGATATTGTGTGAATTTAATTCTTTCTCTCCATCCTCGATTTCGTTCTGTACTAGTTTTAAGTAGTACCTTCGTCATCGCTTTCTATACACGTTACCTCTCACGCAAATCTTTTGCCCGTTGTTTTCCTGTTTTTGCCATAATAATTTTAATATAACACACACGCGAAAGAATGTTCAGTGTTCATTGACGTTTACGAAATGGAAAGTTTATTTAACACGTTGCCTGTCACTACTATTTCAACCGTTCTGTAGCCTTTTTTGCAATAATAATTATAAATTAACACACAGACACACACATGCGCGCGCGCGGAAGAATGTACCATATGTCCGCGATCATTTGAACCATAGGAAAATTGCGAGTTTTGCATGAGCACCCCTTTGGGTCTCCTTGTCCAATAGAATCACCGGAGAAGCGTGAATGCGCATGCGTAGTCATCCGCGAGTGTGGCGTCGTCAGCAAGTTCAGATCGGTTATCGAAATAATCGATCTGAACTTGCTGACGACGCCACACTCGCGGATAACTACGCATGCGCATTCACGCTTCTCCGGTGATTCTATTGGACGAGGAGACCCAAAGGGGTGCTCATGCAAAACTCGCAATTTTCCTATGGTTCAAATGATCGCGGACATACGGTACATGCACGGTGGTTACTCGAGAAAAGTCGCGACTCCGATCGCAGACTACACGATCTCCGTAAGGCTGGTCACTCGACGCGGTAAAATCCGGAAAACTAAAAATGCGACAAACGAAATACAAACAACTCACAAGTAACTCTGCGCCCTCTAGTCTGGCTTCTCCCAAGGATACGCCCAAAAAGGATCCTAAACGCTAGATTTATGGTGAGTCTAAACAGTCCTCTTAGGCCAAGCGAACGTTGGGACGCAGTTCAGTGAGGGGACGCAGGGTGACCGTTGCCTCTATACCTATATCTATTCTATATATAGGTATAGAGGCAACGGTCACCCTGCGTCCCCTCACTGAACTGCGTCTCAACGTTCGCTTGGCCTTAGTGGAGGTGCGACACTGCGTCGCCTCATAATATGAACAATAGCTGCCATTGCCCGAAGAAACCCTCTCGAGCAACACAAACCAGACCCCCTCTGCACAGTCCAAACAGCAATTGATTTTTGCTTCATTTATTCTTCAGTTTCAAATTAATAACTATAACATGTGCGATCAAGAGTAGATCTCCTCGAGGTTGTAAATAGGCACTACTGCGTGACACGACTAGTGACCGAAAATGTGGTGTGGTGGATTTAAACAGTATCGGTTAGTTGAAATGATTTAACACTGCACTCACAATATTACTGGTGATTATATTGGATTCAAAGAGATACAGTAGAGGAGACGGTCCAAATTCAGGTTACCATTTATTTTTTATAGCATAATTTATGTTGTATAGAAGATAAATCCATGAAATTTGCAGTAAATAATACACTGAAGGGTTCTCCACAAAACCATCGTGATAGAATGTAAGAATAGGCTAGTGATTTTTTCTTTTTAACCTTTTAGAAAAAGTAGTCAAGTTGACAATTTTTAGAGGTATGGTCTAAATTTGGGCTAGGCCTAAAAATATTACGATAACATTTAAAAAACTTAGTAAAATAAACCAAAAATGATTTATTTTAGAAATACAAAAGCTAGAACATATAGCAAGTAAGTAACTGAAGAAACGATATTTCACATTGTTTGTTTGATTAAGGGCCGGTTTTACCAACAGGTATAAACGCGGTATAGCGCTATACTGAGAATAACCATAAGGCTTATTGCTGGTTATTCTCAGTATAGCGCTATACCGCGTTTATACCGTGTTGGTAAAACCGGCCCTAAGTCACTAAAGTAAGAAATGTAAGAGTCTAACGCGGTAGCCCAATTTTAGACCATTACTAATATGTACTTTTGAGGTTAATAGAAAATAAACAAAAAGAAGTAGCCATTAAAACTAGATAAATTCAAAAAGCCTAAGGTACACTGAGCACGACATACTATGGAGAATTGTGTTGTTAAGTGCATGTACTGCATTAGAAAATAATGAATAAATACCTGCAAAAGTTTTGGTGTAGTCACAATCGAAGTTTTGGTCACCACACTAACATGCGACTTAGAACTCCATCGGCTTTTTCAATGACCGACGAGCACCATCTTGGGAACTGTTTCACATTATTGCCGCGAGGTTGCACAACCTCCCAGTAACGAATATCGCGCTAGCCAGAATTTAGACCCTAGCCCAAATTTGGACCGTCTCCTCTAATTCCGTGATGTAGCCGTGGTTTACAATTAGATACACTGCGAGGTTGTTTTGAGGGAAAGGTGTGAGACTGCGAACGCATGCGCAACCCGCATTCACCAAAACATATCGCCCGCCTCGCTGTGGCGAACGATGTACAGATTAGATCTAGATTAGTGCGTATAGCTTAGGTTGCGATAATAGTGAGCGGTAAGAAATGACGTAGAAGTCCCCTTTGCGACGGAACACATATTTTGCGAGGCTGGCTCGCGAGGCCGCCGCGTAAGGCAGCCTTAAGACATTTTTGCCTCTGAATATGTAGACAAATGAACGGCGGCAGCTTCACTAGGCAAGGCGATCCAACACGTGGCACACTTCGCGCGGCGGATTCGCGAGCCAGCCTCGCAAAGTCAACACATGGCTTTAACGTACGCACGGTCGGGAGCGGTGGAATGGGGCAGGATCGCGGGCGGTGGAATGGGGCAGAGTCGACAGCGGTGTATTGGGACAGGGCCGAGAGCGCTGATGAGTGAGACATGGTCGAGAGCGGTGGAGTGTGTGGGTTTCGTTATGGTTTTTCGTCTCCTCGGGCGCGCATTCAGTACCCTCCGCAAAGAAGTTTCACTTAAAAAAAAAAGCACTGCTTCCTTTCACTATCTTGATTATTCGAAAAAGATGCAAACGATTATCGAACTATACGGAGCACACACATCTGTCATATTCATCACTATTGGGACCGCTATTTACCGACGGCGGCGCTCGCGGCGCTGCGGAAACATGACGGATTTTGGGCGTACAGCACGTTGCGTACTTCAAATTCCGGCGACCGGTAGTATACTTGTACAGTTGATCCGAATGAATTCATTTCATTGTTTGTGAAAATAAATATCTATATCTCTTCTGTAATATCGATAATTCATTAGCTTCGACTGTAATGTACACTTTGAAAATTATTTTTTACTTAGGGCCGAAACCACCAACTCTGATTAAATTGTTAATTCCCGATTAGCTTAATTTAATCAAGCTCTTGCGTTCCACCAATTTTTAAACCATGATTAAAGTGAGATAATCACCGTTGAACTTAATCGGCCATTTTTGGCCGATTAAGAAATTAACCAGTGATTAACGTGGATCAACATAGCCTCAAAGTCGAAGTTTCACTGCTGTGCAATACTATACCGGATATGAATTTATTTTACGACGATATTTTATCATCATCTGATGATGAAAATGGTATCGAAATTGATAGAAGGCCACATTTAATGAAGGAACGAATTAATTATTTCCAAGCTTTGGATGATTTGGATTTCATTACGCGTTTTCGGTTATCGAAAGACAGTGTTGAAGCTTTGCTTCTGGAAATTGTACATAATTTGCAACACGCTACAGAAAGATAAATTACTTCTTAAATAATATATAATCTATTTTTAAATATCGCAACATTATCATATTACGTTAAAAATCGCGTAGAATTTTCTGTATCTTTACTAAATAAAGGGAGTGCACATTTCGAAAACCACGCTATTGCACCCAGAGTACAACTCTTGCTTGCTATCTCCGGTATTATGCAACTGGTTCCTTTTTAAATTCTGTTGGAGATTTCGGCAGCTCACTGAGCTCAGCTTGCAGCGCGTCAGTCGATCACATCAGGTTTTCCTCCTATTCCATTACAAGTTCCGTTGATGAACCAATCAGAATCACCGTTACAACAAAACCAAAACTTATTGCGAAGAGGGTATATGATTAGATAATCGGGGGTTAAAAATTCATGGTGGAACGAATTGTGCAGTTAATCATGATTAGAATGCCAATTAAATATAATCGTGATTAGGTAATCAAGCATTTAATCAGAGTTGGTGGAATCGGCCCTTACTCTAGTATATCTATAATTAAAAAATGTAATAAAAAATTGTTTAATTTAAATAGTTTCATCAGAGTTATTGGGTCAATCCGTATTTTAATTTTATAAGACCGGCGAAAGTTGATAAATAACAATAGTATTAGTTAAAATTTATCACACAATCTATAATTATTTATTAGGGTCTTGTAACGGCCGAACCGTTGCAATATATTTCAATATAATTTATAAATATTTCAGAATTACTTCCATGTTAAAATGCATGATTGTATCATTTATATACAACAAATAATTTGACAGGGAATGCCTTAGAAACGCCCGGTCAGGCCCCGATCGGGTACACTCTGCAGGGCATGCCTTATAAGTGCCCGGTCGGGCCCCGATGCTATATCGGGCAAGCCCGATCGCATTTCTACTTGGGTATAGTTGGGCTAATAACACCAAGAGAAAAAAGCAGAAAGCATAGTAAATAATTTTTTGCATATTTGTTGCTCTTTGTATTTGTGGATTTTATTCTGGTCTTACTATAATGTCTGTGAGTCATCTTTGAGCTTATTCAACAAAATTTTTTCTGGTTGCATCGGGACGTGATCGTGGGATCCTCTGAACGCAAAGCTGGCATCTTTTGTAACATAACATTTTAGCTTTGCTACGAAACGGTTTAAGGGGGGGGGGGGGGACAACCATGTATATACAGGGTGTTCAAAATTCAGTACAAATATTTGAAGGACGTATTTTTGAGATCAAAATAAGACTTTTTTTTCGCTATAAACACGTGTCCTTAAGTACACCCCCTCCGAGCTACAGCCCTCTTAATTGTCATAAAAAATCGATTATTTTCAATTCTGACTTCAATTATTCATCAAATTTCTTAAAAATTTGCAAGCCACTGCTGTTTCGAACGTTCTACTGATTTCTTACCCCTAAAATGGAATAAACATAATTTGGGGGGGATTGAGGGGGGGGGGGTATGCACATTTCATTATCGAAATTTTATGTTCCCGTTTAGAACATTTAAAAATGAGTACGACCATATGGTCGGACAGACAAAAATCTAAAATTTTGAGTTCTTGCATTTTTTTGATACAACTTACCGTTTTCGAGATAATCGCCGATGAGCGAACGGGGGATCGTTTACGTAGTAAAGTTTACACGAAAAAATCGATTATTTTAAACTGTGGTTGCAATAATTATGCATCAAATATTCTAAAAATTTGAAAGACGAGTGCTCTAATCGTTTTGTGGACCTAAAAATGCCATGAATCGATGTTTAAAAATGAAAATTAAGATGGCTGTAGCTCGGAGGGGGTGTATTTTAGGACACATGTTTATAGGAAAAAAAAGTCTTATTTTCATCTAAAAAATACGCCCTTCAAATATATGTACTGAATTTTGAAACACCCTGTATGTGTACTCATATACACTGGTAGTGATAGAATCGAACATACCTCGAACCTCGTTCCATCGTTTCACAGACATTTCACAACTTTAATGCAACTGTATAAATGACGTGCTTGTACAGCTGTAAGATTGAAATAGTATATTATGTCATTAGGCGGTAATCCGAGGTTTTTTCAGACTGTGTTTAAGTAGATCGTAATACGAGGCATGGTGAGGGTACAACCTAAACACAGTCTTAAAAATCCGAAGATTTAAGCCGAATGACATATACCTACTATTTTTTCTCACGAATGCCCATTTTTCAAAACAAAACAAACAGAAGTATACACGGCTCACATTTCACGTTGCGTTTATCAGTTTGGAAAGAGGACCCACTTGCAACTAAGCAATCTTTTGATAGCCTGTGGACTTCCGGTCGGTGTCACGCAATAAAAACGCCATCTTACGGTCTAAAAATAGGCTGGAAAAGGCCTCGAAATGGGCATGAGTGAGGAAAATTACTTTTACGGATTTCTCCTCCAGTTTTCAAGTTTTACTCATATTATCCATGTCTATATGATTATTAACGTGGTAGAATTTACCTCCCCTTGCGTATGGGTGGCATGAATGTGTGACTTCTGAGAAATAAATGGTTATTTATATGTGAAGGCCGTTCAAGGCCACGTGACCTCACTCATGTCGGTTTGGGAGGTCTCGGGTAAAAGTTTCAATTCTGGTCTCGATTTTAATATTTACTCCTCGTTCCTTGATAAATCGATCGCAAGGTATTTTTATTGATGCATACAGTACAACAATAACTATGTGGCCAATACTCACTTATTTATCGTGATAATATCTACATGCAACTTTTTAGGCGTATGTTCATAATAGTGGAGCATTGCAACGAAATAAATAGATAAAACTAGCAGTGTACATGTGCACACATTTGTCTTACTCCTGTTCGCCGTTAAGCTATATGTCTGGTGATTTTATTAGTATGCTTCAACAAATGCTCTCTCCCGCCCTCCTCCCTCTCTTCCTCCCTCCTTCCCTCCCGCCTTTTCACTAGGGTTTTTATACCGCCAACAAATAGCAAGTTTATAATGATCGATGGGATAAGTAGTGATGAACTTCGAAGTGTTGGTTAATATTTATTCTGTCGACTAGTATCTATAGTTTTATCAATTGGCAGGGAATAAGTATTGACAAAATTAAGCCATACTCATACGAACCTCCTGAGCGGGATACTTTATATGATCTTCGATGATCTGATGCAGCATTTCAGACTTAATTAAGTTTCCTATTGTGAGCAACGATACAATCTCGCATGCACTATAGACAGAGCCAGCCGTGTATTCAATGGTATGTATATAGGTACAGATTTAAGCGAGCAGGGGGGCACTTAATCTTACTGCTTCTGTCACGCGAGCTGTATAGAATGCACGCACGCACGATAGCGTGTCATTAATGTGCGCTGGAGCATCTTTCAACGCTTTTATCGAGAAGAATCACTTATAGGTCTCAAATTTGTTTACATGATAGTTATAATATAACGTATCCAAGCTTTATCTTGAACTGCTTTAATATTATTTTATTGTACGTCGAAATGCGCACACACGCAAACACATGTATGAACTTTTTACTGCGTTCTTCTGAAAAACTTGAGGTGGTACGCGGTTCTTATATAAGAATAGTTAGAATTCAAAAATCTGCAAGAATTATATACAGGGTGACATTTTGAAAACTTGCCACCCCAATATCTCAGAAAGTTACAGATTTTCTAACAAAAAATACGGTTTCGACAGTGGAGAGGGGGAACCAAAATAACATAATCGGAGACGCACCCACTTCAACCCCCTTAGGGGTAGCTCCCTCAACTTTGTAATCTTAAATAGCAACCCCCCATGAATGATGCAGCGTTGGAAAGCTCTTTAAAAATGCTTTACAACAACACCAAATTTTGGTACCTTTCGTTGAGTAGTTTTCGCGCAAATCGAGAAAGAAACTGCTAGAAGTAAGTTTTGTCAATTTATTTATTAAAGGTTAATTATGTTACAATAAATTTTCGAAGTGATTTCTATTACCTGATCTTACTCCCTGCGATTTCTTCTTATGGGGACATCTGAAATCTATTATTTTCCAAACTCAACCAGCAAGCATTAACCAACTGAAACAGAGAATTACGCAAGAATGTCAAAAATTTATTGTAACGTAATTGACCTTTAATAAATAAATTGACAACTTACTTCTAGCAATTTCTTTCTTGATTTGCGCAAAAACTACTCATCGAAAGATACCAAAACTTGGTGTTGTTGTAAAGCATTTTTAAAGAGCTTTCCAACGCTGTATCGTACATGGGGGGTTGCTATTTAAGATTACGAAGTTGGGGGGGCTACCCCTAAGGGGGTTGGAGTGGGTGCGTCTCCGATTATGTCATTTTTCTTCCCCCTCTCCACTACCGAAACCGTATTTTTTTTAGAAAATCTCTGTAACTTTCTGAGATATTGGGGTGGCTAGTTTTCAAAACGTCACCCTGTACAGGGTGTAACAAAATAAGTGTAAAACATTTCAGGGGGTGATTCCTCATCGAAAAAGGGATAGGGTCTTTCATATAAAGAAATTTCATTTGAGCATCCCTTGTTAAGATACAGCCCCTTAAAGAGGGTACATAAAATTTGTTTTACAATTTTTTTCACAAACACTAAAAAAGTTACAAAATTGAAATTAACGTGACATTTTCTACTATCAAAAAGACACTTAGTCAGTAATTTATTTGGTTTACCCCATGGTTGTAAGGGGTGGAAAACGCAACCCCTAAAATTTATTTCCAACGTAACTTTTTGTCTTATTATTTGCTTACCATTTAAAAATTTATTTCCAATAGCTTGTTTCATTCTAAACAAAAAATGGCTCTTGAATTTTTTGCCTAAAATTAACCAGTTCGCTGGGATAAATATAATCCCTTTATCTCTTAACAAGGGATGCTCAAATGAAGTTTCTTTATATGAAAGACCCTATCCCTTTTTCGATGAGGAATCACCCCCTGAAATGTTTTACACTTATTTTGTTACACCCTGTATATTATTATTAAGAATAAAATATTTCATATTATAATGTATCTACATACTTAATATTTCAGTGTTTGATTGATTTTGGCCGGCTATAGGGATACAGTGTGACTTGTATTAGTTGATAAATTGCAGGCGAATGGTATTATATAAAAATATATCTAATAGCTTGAATATCACTAGTGGAATAACGAAGCGGTGCAATATGAACGACCAGGTATAAATACCCACACGACGCTCTTACGTAATTATCTGTATATTCTATGTAAATTTGTATACATATGTATGTACTAGATACGTAAGTATAGGTAGCATTTTTGCATAGAAGAGGGCTGAATAACCGACTAATTTATATTAACCCTTAATTTGGCAGTGTATCTCATAAGATACATTGTGTTTTCTTAACTCCAAACATACTAAAAATCATTAACCTCGTGCATTTTCTAGTCTAGGATATTTAAATAGCTTAATAGATATACCCACAAATAGCTCGTTGCTCCATTTAGTATTAACCACGGTAACTACATGTCAGTGAACAAACATGGACGCTAGTTTCAGCGGGTGGTGCACGCCACAGGTAAGTTTTGGTGGTGCACGCCATAGGTAAGTTTTGGGTATTTAACACGTGAATTAAACAATTGATTCATGAACTTTGTAGTTTTACTTCAAACTAACAATCTATCCAATACTATACAATATATTCTCAAATTATTTTCTTGCAACTAAAAAATGTTTTCCTATACATACAATTAATAAATTTATTCCTATTGGTTTAAGTTTTAAGTTTTTATCATAAATGTGTTCAGTAAGCCCCAATTGATAAAAAAAACATAATTATCCCACTAAAAAATGTTTTGTTAACATCTGCCAAATTAAGGGTTAATAATACGTAGGGGTATGTCGTCAGGGTCGGCCTGTCGTCTAGGTCGGCCATTTACGATATTTCAGCTTATAAAACCAGTTTCAACTATCTGCAAGCGTGGTAAAACTTCTATTGGTAACAGCAAACTTTTTCAGGCGACACAGAGTTTGAAGCGTGAAATTAAAACGTGTTGTGCTTACTTTGACGATTGCATGTTTTAGCTTCAAGTTCTGATACCGTATTCACTGATACTGGAAAACTTTTTTCGTCTTTCCCAAGCCACTGATTGTCAGTAGCTTGGGAAAGACGAAAGAAGTTTTCCAGTATCAGTGAATACGGTATCAGAACTTGAAGCTAAAACATGCAATCGTCAAAGTAAGCATATAAGTGTGTCATATGGTTATCCTTTAGGAATAAACCAAGAGGATGATTCAATTTGATAACCCGTTTGGTTGTGGTGTGATGCGATGTGGTCCTGTTGTTTGTCGTCAAGATTGGACCATTTTGTGTAGTTAGGGTTGGCCACCGTGATTGTTTTTTTTTTCAGGGTAATAGCAACACTTCGTCATTTTTTGATGCTACGAAACGTTAAAAACGAGGTCGTCCACCCAAAAAGCCCTCTTCGGATGAAGACGAGGACTTTTGTCTCATCTATTTGGAAGCGATGCCTCATCGCTTGAATAGTAACAATTCGGTTGCACGCATTGTATGCAAAAGAGAAGTGCATTTGAAGTGCGCGAAAAAGACGACCAGCTACTTCATTTGTCAAAACTGCGATTCAGAATAATTTAGCGCCTATATTTCGTCGATTTTCAGCGGCTGGCCAACCTAGACAGCACTGACCAACCTTGACAGCATTTCTAATTTTTTTAAACTAGGGGGCTCTGCCCCCTTCTTGCTTCGCTCGTCAACCCCCGGGGGGTTATCGCCCCTGCGCCACTGTTGCGGCGCTCCCCCAAGCTTTTGCAGCAGCATCACGTCGTTGCTGTCTTTTCCGTTCAATACGTTCTTCTTCTTCATCATCTTCTTCTCCTTCTTCTTCTCCTTCTCCTTCTCCTTCTCCTTCTCCTTCTCCTTCTTCTCCTTCTTTTTCTTCTCTTTCTTCTTCTTCTCCTCCTTCTCCTTTTCCTTCTTCTTCTTCCTCTTCTCCTTCTTCTCCTTCTCCTTCTTCTGCTTCTGCTTCTCATTATTTTCCTTCTTCTCCTTCTCCTTCTTCTTCTTCTCCTTCTTTTCCTTCTCCTCCTCCTCCTCCTCCTCCTCCTCCTTCTTCTTCTTCTTCTTCTTCTTCTCCTCCTTCTCCTCCTTCTCCTCCTTCTCCTCCTCCTCCTTCTTCTTCTTAATCTACTTCTTTTCCTTCTTCTTCTTTTTCTTCTTATTCTCCTCTTTCTCATTCTCCTTCTTCTTCTTCTTCCTCTACTTCTCCTTCTTCTTCTTTTTTTTCTTCTTCTTCTCCTTCTCCTTCTTCTTCTTCTTCTTCTTCTTCTCCTTCTCATTCTTCTGCTTCTGCTTCTCATTCTTCCCCTTCTTCTCCTTTTCCTTCTTCTTCTTCTTCTTCTTCTCCTTCTTCTGCTTCTGCTTCTCATTCTTCCCCTTCTTCTCCTTCTCCTTCTTCTTCTTCTCCTTCTCCTTCTCCTTCTTCTTCTCCTTCTCCTTCTTTTCCTTCTCTTCCTCCTCCTCCTTCTTCTTCTTCTTCTTCTTCTTCTTCTTCTCCTTCTCCTTCTCCTCCTTCTCCTTCTTCTGTTTCTGCGTCTTCTTCTTCTCCTTCTCTTCCTTCTCCTTCTCCTCCTCCTTCTTCTCCTTCTTCTCGTCCTTCTTCTCCTTCTCCTCTTCCTTCTTCTTCTGCTCCTTCTTCTTCTTCTTCTTCTCCTCCTTCTCCTTTCCTTCTCCTTCTTCTCCTTCTTCTTCTTCTACTTTTTTTCCTTCTTCTTCTCCTTCTACTTCTTCTTATTAATCTACTTCTTTTCCTTCTTCTTCTTTTTCTTCTTCTTCTTCTCCTCTTTCTCCTTCTTCTTCTTCCTCTACTTCTCCTTCTTCTTCTTCTTCTTCTTCTTCTCCTTCTCTTTTTCCGTCTCCTTCTTCTTCTTCTTCTCCTCCTTCTTCTCCTCCTCCTCCTCCTCCTCCTCCTCCTCCTCCTCCTCTAACAACCTTCCATACTTCGCGCATCCGGTCCCCCCCGTCAAGGTCTTTGGCGACACATTTATTCGAAAACTATTTTATATAATAGAAGGATAGAAGGATACCCATTACTCTTTTAATTTTTTATTCAATTAATTCGTAATACATCGGAAAAGTTTTCTTTTTTCCGGATCTTTCTAAGAATGCGCAGTAATTATAAGAATTCTTTTTTACATGGAAATTATGGGCAAAAGTCAAAACTATGGCCAACCCTGACGACATTCCCCTATAATATTCGCGAATGAAAACATAAAATATACGTACACAATACACATATAATATATCCGACGTATAGTACATACGTAAGAATTGTACAATACTAACCGAATTAAGTTGCTGAAAATCAATCGAAACAATGTTTTAGGGTGATGAAAAATAATTGCTAATGATATATAATCGAAATATTTAAAGAAAAGTGTAACGACCGTTACAGTATTCTTCATATCATAATTAGCTAGCGGGGATTCGTACCCGGGTGCTCAATGTTGGAGACTGAAGCCTCGACCACGCAGTTACCCAGGTATTGGTAGTGACTTTATCCTATATGTCCACATACAGGGTGTCCCGTCATGTAATGTCCACGATACACTTAAACACGGTATGTCGGCACGCATGTATTGCCTGGCCTTGTCGCACTCCGTGACGTCACGTGTGTGGCAGAATACCAGACGGGGCATGTTAAATGCTGTTCATTTAACTTGTTTTACTATTTTCTGATCCGCTTTTCGTGGCGGATTTCTACCTGCTTGCTTTTTGGGTTATTGAGCGTATTATTTCACTCTTCATATTGAAATATTTCAAGTTAAAAATATAAGAAAAGCTCTATATTGCTTTAATAGAATAAATACAATCATTTTTGTATAACCTTGTCAAAAATTCTGCATAAAATCTTTTATAAAAGTTTTACGATTTTTTATAAGATTGATATGTTTTTTATGCGGTATGTAAAACAAACTTATAAAAATTACCCCAGATTTCATAAAATACAGGTTTTCCCTATCAGTTTTTACAAGGAAAATGACTGGCTGTTAAAACGTTATAAAATCAGGGTTTATGCGGGATTTTTAGAAGGGAAATACGATTCATTTATTGAGTTAATTCTTTTTTTTATTCGTAAATTTTGACATCTTCTTATCTAAGCGCTTTTTACAATTTTCAAAACTAATCCTACGATTTAAATCTCGCAGTCTAATGTAAGTACGTGTTCTTGCTAAACATAGAAGTACCTCGTAAGGAATAATAATTGTCGAATCAGTTAGCTTGCTCATAGTGCGTTCGGCTAGTTTTTTGAATAAATGTTTCCCACTTGATAATGATGTTCCATGCATAATACTAAATTCAGATTCCCCATTATTTTAGTAGCTTGTAACATGTTTTTATTTCGACCTAAAAGATTTCCTCTTGAGATGAAACTCAGCCAATTTTGGGATGTTCTATCAATTTCAATTTTATTTGTTTCCACACCTAATTTATATTTTCCGAGTATGGATTTCCGAGTTTATTTTTCTCGAGTATGGAGCGGGAAGAGAAGAAATTTGGTGAACCTACTCTGCGTTAAGGGTAGGCGGAAGTGAAATTTACAATCTAGAAAGTTTTTCAGTGAAAAAAAGGGTCAAGGAATCTTTAGAGGGTTCTTTAGCGTAAATGAGGAGTCCGTCCCGTAATAAAGGAGAAATCGGTGGAGGCATTTGGGGTTCGCACCGAAGGGCACAGTACCTATAACTAATGGGTATAACTGCTTACAGTTACACAACATAATAGACGCACACTCTTTAATTATTTTATTATACACAAAACGAAATATAACTTCTTAAGAGTCGATAACAACCATAAAATGCCACGCTCTGCATATACAACTGTAGTTTCCCGCTCGGACTTGCAACACACGTGACGTCATGCGCAGCCGAGACGAGTTTCGTCCGAGCCACTGACATACCGTATTTAAGTGTATCGTGGTAATGTCCATACTGAATTTACGTGTTCTTCCTGGGGTCAATCTGTACCGAGAAGTCTTAATATACAAGGGTCCCAAAAGCCACCATGTGTGTGTTGCGTATATAATGACCATGAAATCCTTTTACGCTCCACAACAACGATTTCTCAAAGAGCACAATTATGTATTGATCATCAAGGTGGTCATTTCAAACAATATGTGAGATGATTGGATCTTTGATGTGTAAATATCTATGCTATGGCTCTGCGGTACGACCTTCCTGGGAAATTGAGCGTCAGACGTAAGTCATGTAGATGTGACTGCGTCAGTGTGTGTGTGGCGCTACTGCGCATACTATTCGCGCAAGCTGGATTATCTCAACGGGAAAACATTTTAGAGAAAAATGTTTAATACAAAACTTTAAGGATTTTCCCTTGGCTACCCAGTGGTCGTATTGGATTTGAACTTGACCGTGACCTTTAAGGTAATATCAAATGCCTTCCTAAACCGTTCATCCAATTGCGATGAAACTTTGGGGAATGGTTGGACGCATGCCCGCGAAGGTTTCTGAGTTAGTAAATCTTATACAGGGTGTTCAAAAAGTACCGGTACGGATGATTATTATGCCTTTCTAAATCGTTCATCCTATTGCGATGAAACTTTGGGGAATGGTTGGACGCATGCCCGCGAAGGTTTCTGAGTTAGTAAATCTTATACAGGGTGTTCAAAAAGTACCGGTACGGATAATTATTATGCCTTTCTAAACCGTTCATCCGATTGCGATGAAAATTTGGGGAACAGTTGGACGCATATCCGCGAAGGTTTCTGAGTTAGTAAATCTTATACAGGGTGTGCAAAAAGTCGAACTATACTTGACCTAAATTTGACCTCCGCTGACAATAAAGGTAACATGAAAAAAATGGTCAAGGACACATTTGAACGTGAAAAAAAATCAATTTGACCTTGATATAACCTTGAAGGTCATGGTCAAGGTCAAATCCAATATGACCATTGCGTAGCCCGGGAAAAATACTAAAAGTTTTGTATTAAAAATGTATTTAAACAATGGTGGACGGACAAAATCAATCCATAATCTACCCATGCGAAGCCGGGACGAGCTGTTAGTAAGTTATAAATCTAATATAATAATAATAAATATTTTATTATAGAAAAAATTTAACTTCTTTATGTCGAACTACGACGTCATATTCCCCAATTAAACTCGGACCGCAGATAATTGTAAGATGTTTACACATCCTCCGTGAGTACAACGGCACTCACACCTTTTTTTTTTCAATTATTGTCTAATGAAAAATAAAGCTGCTTTACTTATTAGTATTCATTTTTTTACTTATACACGGTGACTTGTAGACCCCTTGTGTATTAAGACTTTTCGGTTCGGATTGACCACAGGAGCACGTAAATTCAGTATGGACATTACATGATGGGACACCCTGTATATGCACATTCCATCGTATACAGGGTGTAAAAAAAGTCCCGGGGCGGCCGAATATTTTGAAAAATATGCGTCGCATAGAAAAACAAAAAAACACGTATTCAATAGTTTCAAAAGTTCTATCCAGCCATATCAAATTCGACTCCCCTCCTCCCACCCCCGCTGGGGGGCGGGGGGTAACTTCCAAATTTTTAATGGAAACCCCCAATTTTTATTGCAGATTCGGGTTTTACGTAAAAAAAACAAGAAACTTTTGTCTGAAGTATTTTTTTGAAAATCCGAATCTGCAATAAAAGTTGGGGGTTTCTATTTAAAACGTTGAAATTACCCCGGCGGGGTGGGAAGAGGGGGTCGAGTTTGGTATGGCTGGATAGAACTTTTAAAAATATTGAACCCGTGTTTTTTGTTTTTCGTTTTGAAGTTTTTTCCCATGAATTTTTAGGATTTCATGTTTTCATGTTTCCCCCTCGATTGGAGCGCCATCTACCCAAGATACAAAAAATATTTCAGACAAAAGTTTCTTATTTTTTAACGTAAAACCCGAATCTGTAATAAAAATTGGGGGTTTCCATTAAAGATTTTGAAGTTACCCCCGTCCCCCAGCGGGGGTGGGGGAGGGGAGTCGAATTTGATATATGGCTGGATAGAACTTTTAAAACTATTGAATACGTGTTTTTTGTTTTTCGTTTTGAAGTTTTTTCCATGAATTTTTAGGGTTTCGTATTTGTATGTTTTCCCATTCGATTGGAGCGCCATCTACCCCTGATACAAAAAAATATTTAGACAAAAGTTTCTTATTTTTTAACGTAAAACCCGAACCTGCAATAAAAATTGGGAGTTTCCATTTAAAATTTTGAAGTTACCCCCCGCCCCCAGCGGGGGTGGGGGGAGGGGAGTCGAATTTGATATGGCTGGATAGAACTTTTGAAACTATTGAATACATGTTTTTTTGTTTTTCTATGCGACGCATATTTTTCAAAATATTCGGCCGTCCCGGGATTTTTTTTACACCCTGTATATTTTCAGAATTATTTAGTACCACCAAACTAATATTGAAAATGCAATATTTTTATGATTCAGTTAAGAATTATAAGAATTCTGTATCTTTAGATGGTTTTAAGGTTTAAATTTCCAATATTACATGTTCCAGATTGTCAAAATACTGTTAATATATAAACCAATATCTGCATAAATGGTACCTAAAATAAGCAGTTTTTCCATTATACGATATATGCATACGGGGACTTACCGTCTGATGTTGACATAGGACGATATGGTACGTAGCGATTTGTAGACTGTGTGATGCAGGTAGACCTATTGCTCAGAGGCTCAAGAACGCCATACGATTGACTCTATCGGTCGCCGGCCGACGTCAATCATCACGAGGGAAGTTCTCTAGGGCCTAGGGTTGTATGACAATTCACGGATGCCTTCGGCAAAGAAAGTTTCATCTTACGAAATGAGAAAGTGATCGATCCATTTTTGTACTTCTTTAAATGTTTTGAATCGCACATCAGACAATTCGTTTTGCATTTTCCGAAACAAGTAAAAACAGCTGGAGCTAAGTCTGGTGAATACCTCGGGTGTGATACAACTTCTCATCCAAGGGTCATTAACCTATCCTTGACCGGTCTACCCATATGAGGCCTGGCGTTGTCATGGAGCAGTTTTACTGGACGTTTTCCTTTGCCAGTAAATGGACGCTTTTGGTCAATTTCTGGGTTCAATCGTATTAATTGTTGACGATAGTGATCGGCAGTAACTGTCTGGCCAGTTTTCAGAAGTTCATAATGGAGTACGCCTTTCATATTCCACTATATACACAGCATGACTTTATTACAGTAGACATTTCGCTTTCGCGTCGATGTCGTCGGCTCGCCGGGGTCAACCCAATGATATCAGCGTTTCGGATTATCAAAATAAATCCACTTTTCATCGCCGGTCACAATTTTTCACAAAAAAGACTTTCGTTGTTACTTGTTTTAAAGATTCAAACATATGTCAAAAGGCGGCTATTTTTATTTGCTTGAATCAAAGAGTGTGGCATCTACTTTGTTCCTTTTCGAATCTTTCCCATTGCTTCAAAGCGATAGGAAATAGTATGTTGAGTTACTCCTAGCTATTCTGAAAGTTTTTGAAGTGAAACTTCTTTGCTGAGGGAGTCGCAATTTTCCAGCATAACGAAAATTCCGATCGCTTGAGGGGAATATAGCTAGGTACGTTGTGGGGGGACCGGCAGAGGAGGAGAGTGCGTCAACGGCGATACTACGGCCCTTCGTATACTACGCTACGCAGGTGTCCGATACTCGACGACTGAAGCACGCTTATACAGGCAAACCTGAGTGTACATGTGACCACATGACATTCAAGTTTGTCTGTTTTTGATTTTCCTTCTCCACAGCAAATGCTAGTACAATTGCTAAACACACTTCATCCATTATGCAGTGAAACGACATTTTGACTTCCTTTCATACAATCTGTCCCTTTCAATACACGCCAGCGTAGCACATTGCATATCGGTTGGCGCTATCGGATCCAAGATGGTTCCCTAAAATTCCAAGATGGTTCCCTAAAATTCGGTGACAATACCGACAGCCCGGACTCGAACCAAATAGCAGGGACTCGAACCAAATAGCAGGGACACGAACCAAATAGATGTTTCAGTCCGAAAAACATCGGTCATATCAATAGTGGTGAATGTGACAGACGCTCTGACAGCTAGCTTGATAATCGTTTGGATTTTTTTTTAATAATCAAGACAGTGAACGGAAGCAGTGTCATTTTTCTCTGGTTGCTGGTGCATGAAGAGCAGGATAGGAGGCATTTGTATCTCGGAAGAAGTGCCATCAGATAAGTTACTTCCTAACTGACTGTCTTAACCTCATTTTCATCACTTATAAAGAACAAATATTTTTGTGGTTATTCTACTTTTTGTTAATCCAAACGATTATCAAGCTAGCTGTCAGAGCGTCTGTCACATTCACCACTATTGATATGACCGATGTTTTTCGGACTGAAACATCTATTTGGTTCGTGTCCCTGCTATTTGGTTCGAGTCCCTGCTATTTAGTTTGAGACCGGGCTGTCGGTATTGTCACCGAATTTTAGGGAACCATCTTGGAATTTTAGGGAACAATCTTGGATCCGATAGCGCCAACCGATATGCAATGTGCTACGCTGGCGTGTATTGAAAGGGACAGATTGTATAGTGACGAAAATACTTTCAAAATGTACTGACCATCTAAACGCTACGAAAATATTGATGGAATGATTCAGTACTTAACATCAATACTTACTGACTGTATTACTGATCGTCTAAACGCCGCTTGCTGTAACGGTTGGTTGGGGAGACGGCAGGGGAGAGGTAGAAATGACGTAGCAGCGATGGTACTGAATTCTCGTAACACTGCTTGTGTTTGTTTACTCCTCAGTTTTCATAACAGCTAACGATTGACGCTACCATATTTTTACTATTTTATTTGAAGTATCTAAAATTTATTTATTCGTGTGGAAAAGAATTATTGATTTGTGCAATTAACTTCATAAGAATAATTTATTTTCATGTGTGTTCCGATAAACGTGTGCCACTGACGCGCTCGTAGTCCCGCACCTTTCTCGGAAAATAATTACCAGACGAGTCGTAATGAGCCCGTCCCCCACAATACCCATTACAATAATCTGATTTCTACATACTAACCACCTCATTAGTCTAGAGTTAGGCCGTCTGCACACGGAGCGTATCGTCATAGACGCGTACAAGATTCGTCCTGCAGCGACGATTCCTATACGTCTAGAAGACTGTACACGCCCCGTGCATCGAATAGGAATCGTCGCTGCAGGATGAATCTTGTACGCGTCTATGACGATACGCTCCATGTGCAGACGACCTTAAGCTCGCCATCAGTCACAATCGCGATGGCGGTATTTTTCGGCGAACAAAGGTTGCAAATGTACTTGCCGTCCCGTATCCTCCCCGGAAGGTTAATAATTATTATCGGACGGATCGGAATAATGGGTCGGTTACACGATGCTAGTAACTCGTACGAGTCACTGGGGCGAGTGCTGAAAACAAGTGCTTAACAATGGATTTTGGCGTCTACACGCTAAAATTGGTTTTTTAACGTGTAGGCGTCACTCGCTAGTAACTCGTACGAGTAACTGGGGCGACTACTAGAAGCGAGTGTAACAGGGATAGTGACGTGTGTCATTCGTCGTTCTCGCTGTTTTCGTCAGCGAATGTGGTTTGGCATTTGTATGCCGGTGAGTTGCATGACGAGGCGGCGGGCCGATGCGACGGGTCGTTGCTAAGTGATTAAAGGTTGGGACACACATTACCGGGCCGTGTCAGGGCCGGAGCACGGCCGAGTATCGTCCGTCGTCCGGCGGATGATCTGTCCAATAGAATCAAATGCTTTTGTTCTCACTTTACCGAGCCGTGACCGGGCGTCGCCAACGGACCGTCACCGGGCCGGGCCAGTTAGTTCAGTTTTACTTTTTCACGGTGACGGTCTAGCCGCGCTTCTCTTGTTTCCGTAATTTAATGTGGTTTAGTGCAATCAACCTAGCAGTTTCCAAGGCAACTGACGACTGACGGACATGTATGGTTCCTAGATACACGCGCCGTGCAAGGGTTCTGACCATTTCTTCCTCTTCGGCCGTGTGCGACCCTGGCACGGCCCGGTAATGTGTGTCCCTACCTTAAACGAGATTCTAAAAAGAAGACGTTGCTAAGGGATGTAAACAGATGTATCCATTCGTTTTAAACACCTTTTTTTGTAAGTGGGGGAACCAACTCGTTCCTGTAAATAGGATTGCTTTCTATTCACTCGACTGGCATGGACACTCGCAGAGAGCACTCTACTGGCATACAGAGGACATCAATTTACACGAGGAGAGTACTAAAAGCGAGTACTTGGTTTTAGTGACTCGTACGAGTTACTAGCATCGTGTAACCGACCCATAAGCCGTCTCTCGCATTACCCACTCTAATAGTTATCGCTATATATGGAATGCTAAGTTAGCTTTGTAAAGGGGAGAATTGACGAATGCAATAGATGACCGTTCGGGTAAATCTAAAGTCGCGTCCTCACTTTGTGAGTCGACATTGTCGATCGACACTGTCACATTGTCGATCGACACAATCGACTAGAGTTTGTACGCGGCAATCGACTTGGTCGTTCGACATATTTTATCGATCGTCATGACGACTGGTTTTCTACGAGTTGTCGGTAATGGGTCGGTTACACGATACTAGTAACTCGTACGAGTCACTAAAACCGAATGCCCGCTTCACAACGCTATAACTCGTATGAGTCATTAAAACCGAGTACTCTCTCTCGCTTTTAGTACTCTCCTCATATAAATTGATATTTTGTATGCCAGCAGAGTGCTCTCTGCGAGTGTCCATGCCAGTCGAGTGAATAGAAAGCAATCCTATTTACTGGAACGAGTTGGTTCCCCCACTTACAAAAAAAGGCGTTTAAAACAAATGAGTACATCTGTTTACATCCCTTAGTGACGTCTTCTTTTTAGAATCTTATTTAATCACTTAGCAACGACCCGTCGTATCGGCCCGCCGCCTTGTTATGCAACTCACCGGCATACAAATGCCAAACCACTTTCGTTGACGAAAACAGCGGGAACGACGAATGACACACGCCACTATCCCTGTTACACTCGCTTCTAGTAGTCGCCCCAGTGACTCGTAAGAGTTACTAGCGAGTGGCGTCTACACCTTAAAAAACCAATTTTAGCGTGTAGACGCTAAAATCCATTGTTAAGCACTTGTTTCTAGCACTCGCCCCAGTGACTCGTACGAGTTACTAGCACCGTGTAACCGACCCATAAATATCAAAGGGTAGTCGAGTCGAACGCAGAGTGTGACGTATTTCGGCAAGGCGGGTGGTATGTTCCGGTAGTGGTGCGATGACGCTCGGCGTACCGGGAAAGTGATTGACCGGGGAAGCTCGTACACGTCCAGTAACTAGAAATGTCTACTAGTTGTCTACCAGTTGAAATCGAAATGTTTGATGAAGATGACACCATTATTGCTTATGCCGCATTCGTCATCATCGCATCTAAAAAAAGAAACTATGTAAAAAAATTTTGGGTTCGACCAAGTCTTAAAAGTAGAAATCGGTATAGTGGCAGTAATCTGATAGAAGATTTAAAAAGAGATGATATCGACATATTGAACCTTGAATATAGATGTAACGGTGGATTCAGAAACTTTTTGCCAATGTCGGAAAGTGAATTTGAATATTTGTTGCAAAAAATTGGGCCAAAAATTTCTAAACAAAAGACACTAATTTAAGAACTGCCATTCCCACAAAGGAGCGTCTAGCTGTGACATTACGGTTTTTATCAACCCGAGCAGCCTCGGTGCGATCCGGCGTGCTGTCGGTTTTTGACAATGCTCAAAGGCCGCCCCAAACTACTCGTTTTGTGTAGACGTTAAATTACTTGGCTCATGCTCGGATGCTTATTTCTTTATTTATGTTCCGTCGCACGATAGACGGAATTCAGAATATCGGTTCGTACCGTTTGATAGCACCGCGATCTGAATACCTCACTAATCAAAGGGTTAATCTAGCGATCAGGCAAACTGTATATTTCGGCGAAAGCGGCAAATGCGCTTGCATTCCCGCATCGTTCCCGGAAATTGTAATCGATACCGCTATACATGAAATACTAAATCCGTCTTTTAAAGGAGAGAATGGCGAATTCAATAGATGACCGATCGTGAAGACCAAAGCAACCAAGGGCCCGTTTACGGCGAGTCTCATCGCACCGCTGCCGGAACATACCGCCCGCCTTGCCGAAACACGTGGACTCGACTACCCTTTGATGTTTACCAACAAACCAGTCGACATGACGATCGTCAAAATCTAGTCAACAAACTCTAGTCGAAAGCAATGTCGACTCAGTGAGGACGCGCCTTAATACATACCTGGCTTATCAGGTATAGAAGGTCGCTTCAACTTTCGGCGTAGTCTGACCCCTCTTTAAGGACAAGGATGAGCAACGGTACTCTTGTCCGTTAGATCCGGGACTCGGAAAATACCCAACGTTATCCCTTGTTCTAATGTCATTAAATCAACAACGACAATAATGTGAATACTCCAACTACCAGGTCGGGCACAATTGATGTTGTATTCTCTAGGAATCTAGAAAATATTAAATCGCAAACGTTTGTGTCATATTTTAGCTATCATAAGCCAATACGGTATTTGACTAGAAAAAAATGTTCATATTTTTAATTTCAATTTGTAATCTGTATACATATTGAATATCACATGAAAAAGAAAATGTCCAAAAAATAATTATTCGCTGAGTTATAAGCGCGTTTCTCTACAATGTTGTGGCGTCATCGAAGAGCCGTGAAAGACGCACTTATGCCAAGCTGCGAGTGCGAGTGAGACAGACTTACAATGGTGTGACGTATGCGGCCTTTTTAAATATCGTTTCCCGGCTCATACGAGGCCGAAAATGAAAAATGGAAAAATATGGGGTTGATAATTTTTTCCAAATTTTTCGCATCGTTAATAAAAACTATGGAACGGAAATGTGATTGGGATTTGTGAATATTGGTATCAGTAATCGAAGTAATTTCAAACAATTTTAGATCTTATAACTGTAGAAAAATATTTTTCATTTTCATTTTCATTAATTAATGCCGCGGTTGACACTATCGGCCTATGATAGCTAAAATAAATGAGTCGGAGTAGAGCCGATCGACGAGGAGTTACTCCGACTCACTTACTATACATGGCGAACATCACTTCCATACAACATTGTTCTACCAGATATTTACACATCAATTAGTCATTCTAACTTGTAATTGATGTGTAAACATCTGGCAGAATAATGTTGTATGGAAGTGGTGTTCGCCATGTACAATAAGTGAGTCGAAGTAACTCCTCGTCGATCGGCTCTACTCCGACTCACTTAATTATTTTAGCTATCATAAGCCGATTATGTCAAGCGCGGCATTATTAAATGAAAATGAAAATGAAAAATATTTTTCTACAGTTATAAGATTTAAAATCGTTTGAAATTACTTCGATTACAGATACCAATATTCACAAATCCCAATCACATTTCCGTTCCATAGTTACCGCTCACGAGATGTTTACACATCAGTGTCTCGAGTACTAGCAGACTCGTTTTGTTTTTTTTCTCTCGTACCTGGATAAGCCGGGTACTGCATTAGATGGCTCGCGACGATCCGTCCGATAATAATTGATTTCCGCGCGGGAAAGGTATAAACCGTGGTGTTCGCAGCTTACATTCCCGGAATATGCCGTTTCGGAGAACTTAGCATTAGCTAAGGATTGGTGAGGTATTTATGACTGTGATACTATTAAACGGTGTGAACCGTTGTGTCGAATTCCATTTATCGGCTCGTTATTTCTCGATAGAATAGCAATCCTAAATTAGTATATAATAGAAAATATTTGAATTTTACCGCTATAAAATCTAGTAACCCTTCAAGGTTGTACGGCTTTAGGATCTAATCTAGTTGCATTTTCGACACTGCACAAATTTACATGTACCGTATGTCCGCGATCAATCAGATCATAGCAAAATTGCGAGTTTTGCATGAGCACCCCCGTGGGTCTTCTCGTCCAATAGAATCACCGGAGAAGCGTTAATGCGCATGCGTAGTCATCCGCGTTGGCGTCGTCAGCAAATTCAGATCGGTTATTTCGATAACCGATGTCCGTATGACCGATGTCCATATGACATTGAAATTTACCTTCGGGCGGGCTTGGTGGCTGGGGCAAATTCGAGCAATTTTCACCGGTAGAAGTCGAGTCGGTAGTTAGAGTTGGTGTCAATTTGGGAGATCGAAGCGTCTAACCTCGAAATCATGAATTTGTAAATAATGGAAATTACTCACCATAATTCACAAATCCACGATTTGAAGGTTAGACGCTTCGATCTCCCGAATTGACACCAACTCTAACTACCGACTCGACTTCTACCGGTAAAAATTGTTCGAATGCCGACCAAGCCCGGCCGAAGGTAAATTTCAAGGTCTCTGTAACTGTGCGGTTCTGGACGGGATATACGGTATACCGCATACCGTATGTCCCACTCTGTATGGGCCAGTTTGAACTTACTTTCGGGCAGGCTTGGTCGGTACTCGAGTCATTTAATACCGGTAGAAGTCGAGTCAGTAGTTAGAGTTGGTGTCAATTCGAGAGTTCGAAGCGTCTAACCTCGAAATTAAGAATTTGTGAATAATGGAAATTACTCACCATTATTCACAAATTCACAATTTCGAGGTTAGGTGCTTCGATCACCCGAATTGACACCTACTCTAACTACCGACTCGACTTCTACCGGAAATGACTCGAGTACCGACCAAGCCTGCCCGAAGGTAATTTCAAACTGGCCAATATGTACAGAGTGCGACATACGGTACAGAGTGGGACATACGGTATCCCGTAAGAAACGCAACAAGCGATATTTACCTTCGGCAGTATTTGCCAACGGTGCACATGTAAGAGACTCGAACACCGTCGGCAAATACTGCCGAAGAAAAATGTCACTTGTTGCGTTTCTTACGGGACATGCGGTATACGGTATATATAGATTATTTAGATAGCTGCGCTATTAGTAGGTTGTATAGTGATTTACTATATCGACATCACTGACATGAAAATGTAATGCCACCTTAGGCCGCAAGCGCTGAAGTAGCTGCGCACGAATCACTGCGCACTAATCACATCCGGTTTCACATTTCCGTCCCGTTTCCAGAGGTTTACCCTCATACCGCCGTAATAGATGTTTACACATCAAAAATCAGTCAACTACCTATTGTCACTATAATAGACACTACGGATGCAGATTCGTAAAAGAAATGAGGAACTAATTACCGTAATTGATTCATGTTTTTCTCAAATTGAATAACGAATTTCTTGTAAAATATATTAGAAAACATTCATTTTGAATTGGTTTTTCATTTAAGATTATACCCTCATCCATACTATTGCCAATTATTATTTCTTGTTCAATTAACAAAATACTAATAATTTATATCTATCTATAACTTATAAGCAAGAAGTTTAAGTTTCACTTCTATCGTGCGTAGACTCCACGCGCACAGTTTTTTTCCGTCTAGCAAGTTTTCATCCAACAACGCTTGCAGAAGAGAGAGAAGTTCCTGGTCGTCTACCTTTACAGGGGCCCGGTACGTTCACGGTTACTAACGTCAAAATAACCGTCTTTAAATCTCTTATACCAGTATTCACATTCGTCCCCAAGAACAGAACAGATCGATTCACATGCTTTCCTAATACTTTTTTAAAATGGAATTCATAGCGAATGCAGTCTATAATAAAGAGCTTATCGGTCTGCATGTTTTATTCACAGAATTTAAAGGTTATATCTATGACTCCTTTATCTTTCAATACTACATAACAAGTGCCACCATGTCATATCTGAGCGGTAACTTTGAATTACTTTGAATGACTTTTATGACACGGAATGGAAGTGTCCTAATAGTATCTTATGTCATAAGGCGGAAATCCGAGGTTTTTTCAGACTGTGTTTAATTAGGTCGTAACACGAGGCATGGTTTGGGGATGAGGCTCGCCGAAGGCCTTCACCATCCGGGGGCGAGCCTCATCCCCTCACCATGCCTTGCGCCACGACCTAAACGCAGTCTTAAAAATTCGAGGATTTTAACCGCGAATGATATGTACTATTTTTCCTCGTGAATGCCCATTTCTCAAAACAAAACAAACAGAAGTATACACGGCTCATTTCACGTTGCGTTTATCAGTTTGGAAAAAGGACCCATTTCGGACTAAACAATCTTTTGACAGCCTGCGGACTCTCGGTCGGTGTCACGCAGGAAAAACGCCATCTTACGGTCTAAAAATAGGCTAGAAAAGGCCTCGAAATGGGCATGAGTGAAGAAAAATTTATTTGTACACCTAATATTTTGGCAAACAGTTACCGCATATATATAGGTATACTTCGATTATTTCCGTCATTTTGCATGTTACGAAAAAAAATCGTTCGACAGGAATTATTGGTATTGAGGGAGATATAGAATATACAGAGTAATCCAGAACTTGCGGATTTCCTTTCATGAGCATATTCCTCTTTTAACGGGTTGACTGCCATGTCGGGCGTATACGACCGCCAATGATCGCTACTAATTTGCCATGGCGGTCATATAGGCGGCGAGCAAATTTGCTACCTGCGCCACCATCGGCGACTTTGTACAGTTTCCACGGGAATGAGTTGACTGCGACGTGCCAGCTGTCAATCCTGTTCCATCGCAACGAGCGACGGAATTAGGAGGGTCGATTCGTGCTTCTTGGTAGCATCGACCACAAATAATTCGCCGACTAGAATTAATCGCGCCGTAGGCGAAACGAATATTTCGATAAACATACCTAGGTCGTAAATGTCGCAGTTCCGAACTTTTCTCCGAAGGTAATTTTAGAGCGATTCGTAGCAAGCCGTCTCTCGCAGTGCCTGCTTCAATAGGTACCGTCACAAAAGCGATCCGAGCTGGATTAAGGGGAGGAATGTCGGATGCAGTCGATGGACAATTGGGGAATTTTGATACCTGGTTTATCCAGGAAAGCCATACACTGTTCGCGATCGATGTAGAGATTAGATCTAGATTGGCGCGTTACTTAGGTTGCGATGATAGTGAGCGGTAAGAAATGACATAGAAGTCCCGTTGCGACGGAACACATATTAACACAAACTCAAGTCACTTGATACATTTTGTAAATCGGTCACAATGGCGAAGCGGTAGGTTTTGGCGAATTTAGGCTGTCAATGAGCCCGCAGCTATGCACCTTTCCCGGAAGGATTAATTACTGGACGAGTCGTAATGAACCGCTTTCCACAATACCCATTCTAATAAACACCGCTATCTATCTTCTTCTATCTTCCATATAGGTACACGTTTAAATAAAAATGTTATATTCGTTTCTTCAAGGTCTAACGTCGCGGTCTCACAGGGTCATAAACTGGGCGAGAGCACTACATATCTGTATTGTGCATGTGTCACGTCAATGTCGACACGTTGAGACCGCGTCGTAAGATCTCCGAAAGTTCTTTACCGATTGCTTTGAAATTTGGACATAACGTTGCATTCGAATACGCGCATTTTTCATATATACCTATTCTTTATATACCTACTTCTTAAGGAGGTAAATGAATAAAAATGTATCTTAAATTTCCGAAAGTTATTCACCGATTGCTTTGAAATTTTAATACAACGTTGCATTTGAATACGCACGTTTTTTTTTATATATCTACTATCTATATACCAACTCCCTTAAGGGAGTAAAATAAAGAAGAGATTATTTCGTGATTCACGCGGACAAAGTCGCAAGGGGAAAGCTATTGACTACTTACTTCTAAAGTAACTGAATATGGATTAAGAGTTACTGATGTCTGGCGAATCACACGGTCTTCTATCACAGAAATTTGGGTTATACCACATTTGTGTGTTTGTGCGCTTACTCGAATTTAAAACATGTTTAGAAAAGACTAATTTTAGGCCATTTTTATACGAAGCATCATTATGATGCATATATTTTACAGCCTGAAAGCTGAAATAAATTATAGTATCCATTGCCAGCAAGTTGACATTGACACATCAGGTCCTACGGTCACTTAACTACAAGGCCGGGTGTCCACCGGATCGGGCCGACCACAATTGGGCCGATCGCTGGGCACTTGGGTATATATATATATATATATATACAGATTGGGTATATATAGATATACAGATTGGGCATATATAGATATACTCAAGTGCTCAGCGATCGGCTTAGCGATTCTGGTCGGCCCGACCCGGTGGACACCCGACCTAAGTGACTCTGGTCAGTTCCCGTAATAAATGTTTCGGTTCGCCTAGGAGAGGCGCTGCTAAACAATATTCGCTCGCCGCCTATACGCCCGCTACAACGTCTCAGAGTAGGTACATTCTGTATGGTCGTTCGTCGGCGTTCGTTCGTGGCGTTCGTAGGACCGCTTTGAATAACATGGGCGTTCGTCGAGCGGTCCTACGAACGCAGACGAACGACCGTACAGAATGTAGGTACCTACAGTATATTTCCAGTATTTATGTGCCGGCGGTCATGTATATGTATTTGACAAGATTTCATTGTACAAATATGAATCAATACATTAAAAACTCACTTATATTACGAGTCAAAATGATCGCCACTACGACCGCCCGGGCCTGGATGGCATACATAATTATGTCGTCTACGACCGGGCGGTCGTATATGACCTCTTAACTATTTTTGCAAAAATTTTACATACTATGGAAAATCGAGACAAATAAATCATTGAGCTATGTTTATAAACTCATAAGGTTCATGTTTTTCAACTTGGCACCAGGGATAATTTTTACGAATTTTATTCGGCAGTCAACCTGTTATATAAGAGTAGAATATATTGTATATATCTCTCTCCCCTCTTTATAACTTCTTTATATGAGAAGTATATTATATTTTGAGTTATTTATGATCAAATTCGCTCAATAAACTAACAGTTTTAGCTAACGATCATGATTTGTAAGAGATGTTAACCAGGATTGGCAACTGCAGTGATAAAACTCTTAAAGTGAGGTAGGTACTCCTCATTTTAACTAGGACTAGAGTAAAATTTAGTAAGTGTCAGGCAGACATACCTCAGCTTAACACGTTCGTCGCCGCGTTATCCATATTTGGGTGACGGCTGTGCTTCCGTGGGGGCCCCGTCACCCAAGTACGGGTGACGCTCTTCTTGTTCAAGTTAAACATGATTTTCAGTTGGATTTTTAAAAGGAATTTATAATGGAATAAGCACTGAAATATAAATCTAGGATATACAACATAGAAATATTTAAAATATACACATTATAGTATACTTTTTATTAATTTATATTTATGACAAAATGGATCCTTTATAATGTCGAAAAGTTAACGGATTGACCTGAATTCGGGTACCCGGGGGTTTTCGGGGTCGCTGATTACGAATCCGAGGCCAGAATTGCAAAATTTTTAGATGGCGCCACAATACGACGCACACATGCGCGGATTTAATCTAGACGTAAAATTGAGTAATTGCCCTGAATTCGGGTACCCGGGGGTTTTTGGGGTCGCTGATTACGAATCCGAGGCCAGAACTGCCAAATTTGTAGATGGCGCCGTAATACGGGGTGGTCTCCCACTGCGTTGGCCCGAGATTTACAGCAAGCTCCAAATACAGGATGAAAGTGACTTTTTCAGGGCCCATCTCCTTCCTTCCTTAAGTTCCTTAATGTACAATATTTAATATGATTCATTAAAAGAGAGACTTCCGAAGGAGAGGTCGAGAATGCAACGTTACAATATGTCTAGATATTATAAGTATTACACACACACACACGAAAGGAAATTAATATATTCGGTACCATTTATGAAAGAAAAAGTATAAATAATGGGGAAAAAAAATAGACGACGTTCACACAAGTAATGTACCGCGCTAGTTTTCTACTAGTTAATTTTGTCTTTCTTCTGTTATTGTCACTTAAGACCACTAACCAGATCGCGACTAAATATTACTAAGGAATTAATGAGGATCACATGTCTACGAGGTATTAGTGAAGATGTAGTGAAAACTGGAGGACACTATTTAGTTTTCAATAGTATCCATGAGTGTTAATACGTGTTACTATTGATTACTGATCAAATCACTTATACTGGTACTGATGAAAAACTAATGAACACTGATCAGTTTTCATTAGTGTACATTAGTATCCATTCATGTTCCATTAATATTTTTCTCGAAGGATAATATCGGATACTCCCAGAAATAAATTTCACGAAATTGTTACGCGTTCAATCCACGATTACAGCACCGTGTCTTTTAATCACTCTTACGAATCGCTTAAAATCAATGATTACTACAGAGCAGCCGTATCGAATTTTGTTAACATAGGTTTGTAGCCAAAATTTCTCTAAAATTGTTAGCGGAATTTGTGCGTGGTTTTTGTCTTAAATTTTCAAACAATTAAACAGCGTTTTCTTAGCTGTCCGTCGTAGACTTAATAATAAAGTAAAGCACATTTTAAGTTTTTGTACAAGAACTTTAATTCAAAGTTTTAAGTACTTAATAAACTATTTCGTCTATTCGAAAATAAATCCTATATACAGGGTGACATTTTTAAAACTTACCACCCCAATATCTCAGAAGGTTACAGAGATTTTCTTAAAAAAAACCGGTTTCGGCAATTGAGAGGGGAAACAAAATGACATAATCGGAGACGCACCCCCTCCAACCCCCTTAGGGGTAGCTCCCTCTACTTTGTAATCTTAAATGGCAACCCCCCATGTATGATACAGCGTTGAAAGCTCTTTAAAAATGCTTTACAACAACACCAAATTTTGGTACCTTTCGATGAGTAGTTTTCGCGCAAATCGAGAAAGGAACTGCTAGAAGCAAGTTTTGTCAATTTATTTATTAAAGGTCAATTACGTTACAATAAATTTTCGGAATGATTTCCGTTGATTTTTCGAACTTTTTCAAATCTTGTTCTTGAAATTTTACAACATTCTTGCGTAATTCTCTGTTTCAGTTGGTTAATGCTTGCTGATTGAGTTTGAAAAACAACAGATTTCAGATGTCCCCATAAGAAGAAATCGCAGGGAGTAAGATCAGGTGATGGAAATCACTTCGAAAATTTATTGTAACATAATTGACCTTTAATAAATAAATTGACAAAACTTACTTCTAGCAGTTTCTTTCTCGATTTGCGCGAAAACTGCTCAACGAAAGGTACCAAAATTTGGTGTTGTTGTAAAGCATTTTTAAAGAGCTTTCCAACGCTGTATCATACATGGGGGGTTGCTGTTTAAGATTACAAATTTTGGGGGGCTACCCCTAAGGGGGTTGGAGAGGGTGCGTCTTTGATTATGTCATTTTGGTTCTCCCTCTCCATTGCCGAAACCGT
Organism: Xiphydria camelus; assembly: GCA_963678675.1. Classification (NCBI taxonomy): domain Eukaryota; kingdom Metazoa; phylum Arthropoda; class Insecta; order Hymenoptera; family Xiphydriidae; genus Xiphydria; species Xiphydria camelus. Next base: position 12,243,396 of record OY783195.1, read on the forward strand.
TTTTTTTAGAAAATCTCTGTAACTTTCTGAGATATTGGGGTGGCAAGTTTTGAAAATGTCACCCTGTAGGTATATGTACGTATGTACGTAGGTATGTAGGTGCGTTCTTATATACGGGGTTTTCCAACCAACATGGACAGTAGTATATATCTTCCAAACGAGCATAGCTTCTATAAAACTTCTTTAACAAAATTTGTATCGTTTGACTTGGCGCACAAAATATACTTAATAATTTGTTTAATATCCATTTTCGGTTTCAAGAATTGGCATGCATTTTTCAGTTTTCACTTGTAAAAGTAATGTAATTATCAACGCGAATACAACAAGCCATCGATAATTCGATTTGCATATCCGAAAGTCCGAGATATTCAGAGTTGAATTTCCGCCCGTTTACGCCTATCCGCATATACGCGTTGTGCATGCAATCCGATGTACAAACGAGGAGTAGGTCAAGCGTTGCCTTTTTCAAAAACGTTCTCATCTGGAGCTTGTCAAATGTTTGAAATCAACTGTTAGAACGATGCACTTTTCGGTTCCTCCAATCATGCTCCTCGTTACAGCAGCGTGGCGCCAGCGTCCTGACCACGATGTGTTGCTGAACGCCTCGCAATGCGTAATGTGCATACGCATGCGCATTCGTCGGTTGGCTCGTCTATCGGGATGAGCGATCTAGTTTGCGTTTTTCCACTACACTACCGCACGTTGTGACCTTTTTAATAAAGTTCTCTAGTTTTGTGGTCATTTACATCGACCCGGTGACTCGTGTTTTTTTTTCGCCCCTCTGCCGGGATCCCGTTAATGTCAAGTTTCAATGTTGTGTGTGTACACAGTGATCACTACTTTCACGAAAACCATTTTTAAGAATTATTTTTAAGCGAAGTGTCAGATCGATAGATGAGGATGAAATAATTTAGACCAATGTTGGAAGCAGTAAAGGAGTAATTTCTACAACATATTGGAGTGTATTGGAAGTATTTTCCAATATTGGTCTAAATTATTTCAGCCTCATCCATCGATGCGACACTCGATAGTAACCTTCGCTTAAAAATAAATTTTGTGTATTTACAGCACTGACCTAGATTGTTCTTCAAGGATAGTGCCAATAATCATCATCAATGTTAAACCAAGGCTTAGACTATTTAAAGCCTGGTGTATATAATACAAGTTTAAATCTTAAGCGGAGTTAAAATCCTCATGTGTTCTCTCTCTCTCTCTCTCTCTCTCTCATTTTCTATTTTTCTTCCCCCTCCTTCCCGCCCCTCTCTCGGGTGCTGATTGCTCAGTTTCTTTGAACTCCGTTTAAGGTTTGAACTCTTATTCTATAACTGGTTTTTATGATATCCGTGTGGTGACGAAACCCTCTAGCAAAACGATTCCAAGATCAGGTGGCCATCAGTGTTACTGTAATCCTAATCGTTTTTACTATCAGGAATATATCGATAACACAGGCCGACAAATTTCTGACCCAGAAATGGGGCCTTGTGTGCCCGAAGGATTTTGATACGCTGAATCCGAATCTGGCTTCAGATTTAACCCTATACGTCAGGTTTTCGAGATATCCTAACCTAAATTTGCTGTATGCCAATGCTCTATTGAAATAGCGACAGCACCTAGTTTCAATCATAGATGTCTCAATGAAAAAAAATGATATACAAAATTTGGAGATATGGTTTTAAAGGGTAAGAGTGCTGCTTTAGAAAGGCGTTATCGGTTTTTAGAAAAGAAAATTTATTCGCGATGATACATAACCCAAATTTAGCAGAAAAGCGTGTTTTTCGCACTTTTAGGTTAGGATATCTCGAAAACCTGACTATAGGGTTAATTCTGAGGCCGGATTCGGATTCAGCATACCAAAATCCTTCGGGCACACAATGTCCTGTTTCTGGGTTAGGACTTTCGTTATATTTTGTCGGCCTGCGTAATTGAACACAATGTTACTCTGATATCAGATCTAATGATACTGTGATTATTACATGAGTAGCCAATGTTGGACCAATAATAAGATAAACTCAATACCGGGCTAAATTACTTACCCTGAATATTGATTGTTACAATGGGTTTAAGAATGCCACGATCATTCTGTCGGTAATTAATTCATCGACAATTTCTATACAGTAGAAACGGTGTTATAGTGCGATTTTCTTATAGCACCATCCTTTAACCCTTTCGCTTTGAGTGACGGATATATCCGTCATCCGCGCGATGACCTGTGTCTACGAGTGACGGATATATCCGGCATCCATATGATGTGTATGCAAGTACCATCTGTTCAGTGACGGCACTTCGGTGGACTAAACTGCCGAAGCGAATGGGTTAATTCCTTACTCTTAATTCGGTTTTTGATTGTAAGTAGAACCAAAGGGACGACCCACCTCAGACGCACACTTTTCTACCCAGTATAGGTGTACAGGTTTGTGATAGTATATCTTCGATAATAAAGTAATGCATCGTCGCAAACCTATATAATCAAATCATCTAACAGTTTCTTCAGCTCTGGGAGTATATTTTTATATCCCCTAATCCATCGATATTTCTTGCCTATCGATTTGATATTTCTTCTCTCGTACTATTGCAAGTCTCGCCTTATATACCAATACTGTCGAATATGATGCCTACGTATATTTCCCCACATACATGCATATGCGTCGGGATACAAACTCTAATAAGTCATTGATACTTACATGCATGGTGCTATAACATAGTTTCTATTATACATGTACGGGTAAAGGTGACATGAGAGATTCTCTCGTAGATACAAGTTTACCATTTCTACATAGAGGCCCCCTTCAAATTACAGGTTCCACGCGGTCCTCATAGGCCTGGAAAGGGTGCGTATTGGGCTTTGCATCCAGCCGCACTCTCTATGTTCGAAAATGGCTCTCTGCTCCGACGTCGGAAGCGTTTCAAACTGCATAAACCTGATAAGGAATTATTGAAGACAGAGCTCCAGGCTTTAGCCTCGGCGATGCCACCACCACGTTTAGAGCCGACTACCAACCCTGACGTAGGTTCCAATACTGCGTCCCCTAACGGAAGCCTCAGCCCAGCCAATTTACATCGACTCAGGGAGGATCTTCTTAGGTGGGAAATGCAAGAGAGGCGGATGATAGTGGCAGCCGCGGCGGGTTCCTCTTCGACGCCTTTCAGCATCGACGTAAGCTCGGACGTCGCCAACGGATGTTACCTCCTCCCAGCCGAGGTGAGGCAAAGATTGAGCGGCGGCGGTTCCGTGCCAGAAAATAGCGACGTTCCGAGACCATATGAAACTGCTCTGCTTCATTCGGCGTCTTGGAACTTTTCGGCCTTCGGTACTTCGTCCTACGTCCCTCAGTTACCCGCTTATTTGGGACATCCCGGGCAGACGCTCCTCGGCTTGACGGATATGACGGATGGTCAGCACCTTTGCTCCCGCCGAGTTTCGCTGCAGTCCGAGTTGGCCGCTCCGACGATGGTTACCATGGAGACAGAAGTCCCGCAAGCCAGCTCACGTTTGTTCCTCGGCACTGCGACGTACGAGTCGTCGGAGTGCGTCGAACAAGAGTCCTCGATGTCTTCGTCAACAACGCTGCTCGACTCACCCGTAAACTCCACCTCGCCGACGCCAAAAGTTTATCGATCGAGAGAAGTGGCGTTTGAGTCGCGATCGTCTCTAGTGTCTACGTGTGCATCGAAAGCTATCTCCCCAAAGAGCGAAGAACTGGCGACGGCGATGACGAATCTATCGCGAATAAAGAAAAGGCCAAAGAAGCCCTTCACCATTGAGAATATCATCGCACCGGACGAGGATGAGAGCAAGAGAGACGCACGCGACGAGAACGGTGTGGCCAGGAAGGCTACGCTGCTGATGCCACGACCACTATACGCGGGATATCCCTTACCTTTGACGAGGAGTGGCGTGCATAGATCGCAGTACGAGGCTGAGACTTGAAGATAGAGAATACTTTCCAAGGTCACATCTCAAGCTGTTGCACATTCTGTCATAGACGCGCTTCCACATCGAAACGATGTAGAGCTGTAGTCGCGCCCGAAGCTTTCATAGTCGAAGATATTGTTGGACTAGGATTCTGTATTTGTATTGGGATTCTGTACGAAAAAATGGATTGAAATCTCGACAGTTTTAATTTTCTTCACTTGTTATCATTACACCATCATAGACAACGGAGATGACGGTTACACAACTGTGACTAACTTATTGAAGATGGCAAAAAGATTTCGAATTAAAAGAATAAGTAGCAAAAACGAAATGTTGGTATGAGGAAGATATCGCTGTTGATGCTATGATAAGTTTTATGCGTCCTTTGATTTTGACAGGAAGTGACAGCTAATAAAGACCCCGGCTGTATAGGTATGCGAAATTTAGACGTAAAGGTCGTATCAAAAAATACTCATACTCTTGAAAAAAGTGGGAAAAACAATATTTTCATCTCGATAATCCAATCACCGATCCAATCAATACAATTAACATACTTTGCAAAAGAAAACTTTCCTGAAGCTGAAGAGAAAGTTTCAGAATTTCTGAAAGTGCTCCGTGTTTTCTATGATAAATTACGAATAAGAGGACAATGTCTGACGCTCATACCCACATATTGCTATGGATAAACAATGTCTTTCCTACCAACGTCGAGACTGAATGCGACATCTCTTAATTAATATTTAAACTAGAAAATCGATGACAAAGCGGCTCAATCGTGCTATTATTCATTGGCTATTTAAAATTCTGATCAAATCGCAAGATCTCTTCGATTACACGCTCCTTGACAAATACCCAGGATTCAACTGGATGGCAAAAGTAATCCAGTTGATTTCTGTTATTGATTCTGGTAAGTCGTGGTTGTGTATTGATTTCTCCAACTCTCAAGTGAAAGCCAACGTTCACAATCAGACTAATACGCAAGAAGGAACCTCGTCATCGATCCGCGATCCATATGCGGTTTCAAGAAAAAGTCACGCTCATCTTTCGATGGACTTTCCACGAAGTAGAAAGCTACGGGTAAATGAATTGTATTTCCTTTTATCCGGGAAATGTCTGTCGGTGACCGGCGAATTTCTTTTAATATCTCTCTCGATATTTTACGAACGAAGCGCTGTCTAGTTCGCTGAGTTATTATGTATTTTACGCGTTCTATGATTAAACAACCGATCCTTTTAAAACGCGAGAGGAAAGAATTATTACACACTTCTTTCTCAATTTCAAAGAAAGAAGAAAGAAGTTTCTACTCGGAATGTGCCTATGCATATGTGAACGACAATGCGAGAATATGGTGTTGTTATCGAAAGAATTGGTAATAAGGTAAATGTTTTAGTTTGTGACCGTGCCCCAATTAGTGACCGGTCACGGATATTTGTTTTAAATAAAACGAAATGGTATATTTATTATGGTTTTAATTAATTTTCTCGTGTTCTAACTTTTAACGTACTATATGTCGATATATGTTAGTAGTGATATTATAGTTTAAATGTGAACCGTTTAAACATATTAAAAGTACGTGCATCGCCTTCACAGTTGCTGGTCAAGCGCATTATAGCCGTCGGCTTGTTAGATCGGTTTTAGTCTGAGGAGGGTTGGAATTTGTAATGCAGCGTTAAAAAGAACCGTGATCGGGAAAAAGGGTCGAAGAGTGAAGAATTACCTACATTATATTTTCATACACGTGAATTCTCATCTGAAGGTTAGTATTGTATGACATATGTACGAGTATTACTAACAGGTGCAAAGAAACGTGCATGTCCGCATTAGTGACAGGTTATAAATAGCCATACAAAAAAAAAGAAGTAGTTCATTTTTCTCGCAAAAAATATTTCTTTTCATTATCTTCAGATTTCCATCATTGGATATAAGGTCTTTTTTTATGATCTAACATGAAGAATCTCGATAAATAAACTAAAAGGATTGTAGTGGCTACGTGGTCGCTATATTAAAATAAAAACAGTGTGCGTGGAGTCCACGCACGACAGAAGTGAAACTTAAACTTCTTGCTTATGAGTTAGAGATACAGATAAATTATCAGTATTCTTTTATTGAAGAAGAAATAATAATTGGCAATAGTAAGGATGAGGGTATGATCTTAAATGAAAAACCAATTCAAAATTAATGTTTTCTAATATATTTTACAAGAAATTCGTTATTCAATTTGAGAAAAACATGAATCAATTACGGTAATTAGTTCCCCATTTTTTATGAATCTGTATCCATGAAATTATCAGTGTCTATCATAGCGAAAGTTGGCTTATGACAGCTAAAATACGACACAAACGTTTGGGATTTAATATTTTCTAGATTCCTAGAGAATACAGCATCAATTGTTGTACCCGATCTGGAAGTTGGAGTATTGACATTATTATTGATTTTTAAATTGAATTCTCTAGCCAAAAATTAAATGAGAGGTTGATTTTCAGGTTTGGAGAACTGGACATTGAAGTCACTGCTCTGTATCATTGGTAGAGTCCCCCAGTCCTTTCTTAGTAATGCTACACCACCTGGTGTGTATGATAACAACATGTGATAAATGAATTCGATAATATCATCAAGTTTCTTGTTAGCTGGTGATATATACACAGCAACTATTAACATGAATTGTCCATTATCAAGACGACATCTTGCAGCACAGATATCTCCAATGGCACATGTACTCAAATCTATTGCATTCATTTGTCGAAGAGATATAGCTAAATGTATGGAGTGAGAGAGATTTAACTATCAGCTGCATTTCGATAAATAGCTATACCAGCGGCTCTCTCCTTTTCTCATTTAAATGTGACAACACAATCGAAATTCGGTATAAACACCTTTTCGCCTTGTTTCAACCAAGTTTCACTCAGCACTAATAACGTTAAATTTCTTGCAACTCCATCTTGTAAATCTGGTGCGTGTAGTTTTAAACTCTGACAATATCGAGTGAAAATACTGGCATTCCTTTTTTGTTAGATATGAAGTCGAGTACTTGTTGTCCCACTGTTTGTAATTTTTTGAGACTCAATCTTCTGAATTCTGCTTGTAAATCTGTTGTTGATGTTGATGCTCTTCCTCCATGATAAAAAATTGGATCATCTCGACAATGCGACAATGTACACTCCATGAATACTCGTGATAGCACAGGTTTGTCGGAACACACATGAAAATAAATTATATTACTTATGTGTGAAGTTAATTGCACAAATCAATAACTCTTTTCCACACGAATAAATAAATTGTAGTTACTTCAAATGAAATAGTAAAAATATGGTAGCGTCAATCGTTAGCTGTTATAAAAACTGAGGAGTAGACAAACACAAGCAGTGTTACGAGAATTCAGTAGCATCACTGCTACGTTATTTTTACCTCTCCCCTGTCGTCTCCCCTCCCGACCGTTACAACAAGCATATAGCATGCTACGCTACGTACCTATCCCTCCCCTGCCGTCTTGCCTTTCGACCGCTAGTGCATGCATCGGAGTGGTGTCGCCGCTGACGCACTCTACTCCTTGGCCGGTCCCCCCACCACGTACCTAGATATTCCCCTCAAGCGGTCTTAGTTTTCGTAACGCTGGGAAATTGTAGCCTCCTCGGCAAAGAAGTTTCACTTCAATAACCTGAAGGTTATTATTTAGGACATCATGTTTTTGGTACCAATTAGGATACGTCGCAAGTAAAGTTTATCGTGTATGACACCAGGGAGCTAAGAGCTCACTGACATGTTATGTAAGATGTTTGTGTGAATACATGCGCGTATCAGCGAGTGCAGAAAATAACATAACCTTGAATTGAAATATCTACCCAGTAAACACTAAGTAACCGTTACGTAACGGATATGTAAAAATTTCATTTTCATTTATGTACATATGTAATAGTGATATAACAACCCAGCTATACTTTTACTTTTACTTAGTGTTCACAGAGTGTACGAATTTTGTTGAACTAGAAGCATTTGTAATTATCATATGGGAAAAATCTATCAGAGTCTGTGCAAATATTTTTCAAATTAGCGTATTAAGCTTTCCCGTGCACAAATCCAGCTCAAGTTATTTCTAGTAAGTCAATAATGAATATAAACAGGCTTCTTTTTCAAATTCATTATTTTATTTCCATAATTTCTGGTAGCAACGATTTTTTCACGGTACATAAATCGGAGATGAAATGTTTTACTTATTGTTTTATGAAATGCATCAAAAATGGTAATTGAATAAAAAATTTAAATTGACTGAAGATAACTTTGATTATTTAAGTATCTCGAATTTCGACCTCCAAATTCTATTCTGGCCACTATAACCGAAATAATCGAGAGTAACTAGCATGGTCGAGCCAAGTGTGACAGTTTACTAAATGGTTCCTAAGTGTTGATCTGATGTACCGGTTGCTAACTGGGACAGTCAACGTTCGTTAATAGGGTCAAAGCCAAATTTGACGGTCACTAAATGGTACATTGACATAATTTTCAATATATACCATAATTTATAAACAAATTTAAATCAAATGTCGATTAAGACAACTATTCGCTAGTTAAATGATCAATCTTTGGTACGGTATCAATATTTCTTAATTCAAGACAATTTATGATAACTTTTTCCTCTATTAACTCCGACGAAAACCTCTAATGGCCACAAACTGGGACATTTACCGTAAATATTAGGGCAAATGGTGATGTTGGTTTCTGTATTGGCCTTTAAAATTGGCTGTTGGATATATGTAGCAGAAGCATCTGAGATTCCGGAGTCTACAATTCGAACGGACGAACTAGCAGAAGAGACGGAGATTGGTAAGGGAATACGACTTATTTTTTAGAAAGAACTTGCAATAGATTAATATTAAAATTGAAGATGTCATTATTACGTTTGAAACAATGCGTAGATATTAACGTACGTGAGATATCATAATGGATGGTAGTAGCATGAATGTTTCCAAAGAAATATAAACGTCGGTTCGACATCCCGTAAGGAAAAGGTGATTAATTGTTTTATTTTGATATATTACCGTGCAAGTTACGGGGTATTTGAATAGGTCATTATTGAACAAGGTTTGTCGTCCTTTTCCCTTCGAAAATGTTTGTACTCATTCGAGGAACTGAATATTTGTAATATAGCAACATCAAAACAATTCTTTATGAGATGTCTTAGTAAAATAATTGGTTGAATAATTTATCGCTTTTCTTCTTACAATTAGTGAGATTGTAAACCCTATATACCGTAAATACAAGCAGAGTGTATCAGGGATTTGCTCCAAAAATCGGAGGAGCCCTAGCTCAATGCATCGGTCAATAGCGTCTCGAGAATTCAGTGTACGAATCTTTTTTTCTTACACATCCAATCTTATTTACGAGTAATTTCTCGTAGCTGATATACAATTGGTCGAGTTCGGCGTATTCTCGGAGAAGATTCTGCCGTTCAATTAAAGGAAGCAAAAATTATTATTTGACCCAATATTTTCCTCATTTTAACTACATGACCAAATATCGAAGTAAATCAATATTTAATTTACCGTTTGCGGTAATCTGATTTAGATGACGCAACCATTTTTTTTGCTGATTTATCTAAATACAGTTTCATATACCTACTCGTCAACGCGTATTACAAAAGTCTCGCTGCTGTGAATGTTTGACATTCACTGATCTACGAGAATTACACGGCACACGTCGCTATTTGAAGTTCTAATAATATGTACATTAATTACCTCTAAGTATTAATTGAAACTACTTCTAAGGTCGTAAGAAAAACATTGTCTCTCTGTATGTCGTAAACACAAGTTACAATTCTTTTGAACAGTGCAATAAGAACGAGCCTTGGATCTTAAAATTGAAAAGAAAGTATATGGCGACCGCGTATTAGTATATAATTAATTGACAAAATGTATAGAATAATTGAGAGCAGGGTCATGATAGGTGCTCTTTCTCGTTATAAATTTCACAATAAGTCTATACCGCTCAATTGCGCCCTACGGGATCGCTTATTTCATTCTTGTTACGTTCAATAAAAAGCGAATATTGTAAAATGGGGTTACTCTCTGTTCTAGTGAATAGCTTTGCACCATAACAATGAAAGGCACACAAGTACTTGATGGTATAATATATATCTACATACCTACATAGTTGGAGCTACAATTATCAATTATTTTCGTCGCAAATAATCATGAAGAGTATCGACTCAGATAGCAAAATGCTTCTTACATTCTTGTAACTTTTCTTTTCCTTTACTGCAAAGTGTATTCTTCGGAAAAACAAAGTATAACTCCATTTTAAATTATTTTTAAACTCATAGAGCACTCCAATTAAATACGAATATTTTCTAAACGTCGCGTGCACAAAATAAATGTTAATTTATGCAAGCGAGAAGGATTATTCTGAAAGAACAGTACCTACAAAGTTGTATTTCAACGTCGTTATAATTCCATTGTATGCATTGAACCGAAAGAAGTGCGAAAGTGTCAAGAACGCTAGATGTGTATAATTATGTATATGAAAACGAACTCTCTCGATAGTCCGCACCTCTGTTACAAAGCTTTATTTTAGTGCGACTATAATTTTTTAATAGACCGAACCAAAAGAAGTGTAAGAGTGTGAGAAACGAAAAATATGTACCTAGTCGTATAAAGTTTACTCTCTCGATTGTCTACAGTTCTGATAGCCAGTCGCAAGCATTCATTGATAGCCCATTCTTTTCCTGAATATCTCTCGTTCCTTCTAAGCTGAATTCGCTATACTGCTGAAAGTCGATCATAAAAAATTCGGGCGTATATATACACTATGTTGGAAAGTTTGTCAGGCGAAGGAAATGTTGTAAAGTGCATCAGAAAAGGAATTCTTATTGTAGCTCGGTTATAAAACACAATAAATTATGTACCGATATCCACTTTATTTGGATTGTTATTAATGTCACATCTGACGCGTGACTAATGTAGACAATCAGCAATACAACCGGCATACGACGGTTTGTTTAGTTCGCCATCGATTAGAAGAACGTTTATCTGACAATCGGTACGTTCCGTGCTCGGATTCCTACTCAGCGAAGTATCGAGAGCTGTGTTTTCTTTCCCTGCATGTCTCCCTGCTTTCCCGTCATCTCTAAAATATAGTGACGTAACATTAAGTAACATTCTTATATACAGAAATATAGAAAATATAATGAAAAATAGTAGTAAAAATTCGGTAAAGGATACGCACAGTGCCGAAGTTTGTAATTATCATTTAAATCCCACTAGTATTTTCGTCTTAAAATGGATGGCGATTATTTGAAAATTAAATTTTCCTTATTTCCTTATAATAAAGGGGAATAGCCAAATAAAATTTTAGACGTGGTAACGTATACACCAACTTCGTGACGTGATATATAACAGGGAAGAAGACAAAATAATTTCTATAGAAGTAGCTGACTATTGTTAAGGACCGAACGAAGAGTCGAATATTTAATTAAAACAATGTAAAAAGTCCAAAACGGTACTTAAGCACAATATTTGGGAATACGTCTTCATGCACTATAGGCATATTCTTTCTTAATCTATATTTCTTCATGCACTTGCATTCGGGCAACTATTAACTTCAAGTGTAGATGCAATTTATGGGTAGGTTAATAAATTATTGTACATAAATGGAAAAATATAGCTACGTATATAATAGTTATTGAGTAGATGCGCGCGTCGATTTGTTCTGTCATCGAGGTTGCTTCGAGCTGTACTCGACGTATGAACGATTTCACGCGCTCGATATTTTTTTTAAAACCCTTCATTTTCCATATTATTATATTTTTTCCACACACGCTCAAAAAAAAAGATGTTTCGCAAACGGTTGCTCTATTTATACGATTTTTATATGGTACGAGAAGAATTCTTCTTGCGATAAAAAGATAGGTTCTCACTGGAAATGGTGAACATTCTTGAACCAAGAGGAAAATTCATTTCTTTCCATGGTACAGTGTTTGCTTGACATAAGAAATAGATATTTTCGTTATAAGGGCGTGAAGCGCCGTTTTTAACGAGTGTGAAGTTTGCCGCATGAGTTAAAACGGCACCTCACGCCCTTATAACGAATTCTATTTTTGTCACTAAGTTTCAAATCGATACCTTACTTTGAAAACCTCGTAAGTGCAATTTTTGACAGAAATGCCATTTATAGCTTACTGCGTTAATTAAGGTTTAGAATCTGAACACAGTAAGCTATAAATGGCATTTTTGTCAAAAATTGCACTTACAAGGTTTTCAAAGTAAGGTATCGAAATACGAGGTTGACGGGGGGGGGGGGGGGGGGGAGTTACGCATTCCATGAAATAATCTTCTCAGTGCGTAAAATTACATTTCACGCACTGCGCAGGTTTGAGGATGCCCGTGAAACCGAGTATTTGGCACTGAGTGACAAAAAAAACTATTTCTCCTGAATGACTTTTCCATTTAATGCGAGTATATCACAGTTTCTTGAAATAAATGAAAGAATCCGTTTACGTCAAGCAGACTTCAAATTACTGCGAACATGTAGTTTACTCGTATTTAGGGTCACAGTGCTGCATATTGCCTTGATTTATAACCTCTCATCACCACAGCCCATGTGAATGAGCGTCTATGCTGGCTATGTATAAAGAAAAACTATAGTATTGTACATAAAAAAGTCTTACGGATTTATATTGGTCTATAGGGCTCTAAAAGTATAACATATATTTCGTAAATCTAAATATATTTTTGGCGCCAAATAAGCCAGTGTGAAACCACGTTTCTTATTGAAATAACGAAGTACCTATCGTAGCTAGGTCAATTTTTGCTATGCGAAGATGTCTTCTTAAGTGAAAAGGAAAAATATTCTTACCTAAGACTTCTGATGCAAAGCCTGCAATTTATCTAATTATGTCAAGCTCGCAATTTGCTTACCGTAAGTAGATTAAGTATGGAGAGAGAGGATTTTAATCTTCCTTCAAGCAGAATTCTATTAGGGTCGTGAATTGAGAAGAATTTTCTCTTGTCACAGATGGATTCCACTTACGGTAATATGTCTTTTTTTAGCGCTCAACCGTTTATTATGAATACATACTCAGAAAAAGACATGTAATCCATATTAGAATTCCGCTTACAGAAAAACTAAAATCCTTTTTATACCAAATCGACTAGCGGTAAGCAAACTATCAGTTTGACGCAATCAAGTAAATATGCGGGCTTCGTATCGGAAGTCTTCCACACACTTGAGGTAAGAATATTTTTCCTCTTGATACGAGGAGACATCTTTTCATAGCCAAAACTAACCTAGCTACTTCGTTATTTCAATAAAAAAATTTGGTTTCACAATGTTTCATTTGACGCCATAACTATAGATATACGAAATATATATTATAATTTTAGCCCTATAAACCAATATAAATCCAGAAGTCTGTTCTATTTACTATAGTTTTAGTTTATACATAGCCGGCATAGATGCTTATTCACAGTCGTACACGGAATGACATAGACTGTGGTGATGCGAGGTTATAGATCAAGGCAAGAGAGGCAGCACTGTCGGCCTATTATACTCGACTGGAAATTATCCCGATGTTCCACAAGGATCTGATCGGATACTCCTAAGGCATATCCTACTCAGGCGTGCTCGATGAGATCCTTATTGTAATAAAATGACGTAAAAGTCCACCAAGTTTACGTGATCAGGTCCTCGTCAGGATCATGTTCTTTTTACATCGTTAAAAAATTTTACTTTTAAATGCAAAGTTCAGTATAGGGTTACATCATTGGGTCGTCGTCAGGATCACGTCCTTTTGCCTCATTTTGAAATTTTATTTTGACGCCAAGTTCAGTAAGGTTACACCATATCGGGTCTTCGTAGGGGTTACGTAAATTTCGTCTCATCTGAAAATTTTATTTTTGACGCAAAGTCCAGCAGTGTTATACCATCAGGCCCTCGTCGGGGTCATTTTTTTTACTTAGTGGAAAATTTTATTTTGGATGCAAAGTTCAGTACTATTGCATAATCAGCTCCTCGTCAGGATCACGTAGCTTTCGCCTCGTTTGAAAATTTTACGTTGGACACAAAGGTCAGTAGAATTACACAATCAGATCCTGATCGAGATCACGTCTTTTTACCTCGTCTAAAAATTATATCTTGAACGCAAGTTATTATCGTTGAACGACTCATCATGCCGCGCCACAAAGAATTAAAGTTCTTATATCTTAAGTATAATATATAACGCACTGGTTTTGTAAACTCATTTACCTACCAAAGTTTCAAATAACGTACAGGAAAGTCGGTGGCTTAATTGGTTAGAGTGCGAGAACATTCTCTGTCTTAATGCAGGCCATTTTAAAGAGTGCATGTGTTCGAGTCCCGGTAATGTATGTAAATAGGCTACCGTCTTTAAATTTTTGTTTTCTTTTACTTCAATAACAATATTTAATAGCTGATTGATAAGTAGAAATATTTACTTCGGGTTCCTATTCGGTAATTGAACAACGCAATTGTTCTAAATAATTTGTCGGGATCTGATCATGTTCACCTGGTAAGGTTCCTGTGACGCATTTGCGTTACATGTACAATCAGGACCCGATCGGGTTACTTGGTAAAGGTCCGATTACTCAGTTAAGTTAAATCAGGTCCTAATAAGAACTCTACTACTTTTTCCAGTCGGAAATATGAGTAAACTACATATTTTGGGGCAAGCAGAAGTATGTCGACGCAAGCGTATTCTTTCATTTGTTTCAAGAAACTATGATATATTTGCATCCAATGGAAAAGTTATTCGAGGGAAATGGTTTTTTCCTTCGTCAACCAGATGCTGTACCATGGAAGGAAATAAGTTTTCCTCTTAATGTAAGAGTTCTCGCCACTTGCATTAAGATCCTATAATCTTAACTCGCAAGAGGAATTCTTCTCGCACCATATAGAAATCTTATAAATAGAGCAATCCGTTTACGGAAACATCTTATTTTTGAGCGTGTACTTTTACGGAAAGAGCAGAGATTAAAGTTGACTGTGTTTTTCAAATTTCTCTTCTCGTCATTAAGGCTCAGTAAATTGAAATAAATATAAAAAAAGCTTAAATAGTCACTAAGATCGGACGCAGATACAGGACGCTATGTTTGTACCAATATAGCTTATTTACTAAAAGCTGTAAAGCAAAACGATATAGGGGAGAGTTGGTGAAACAGAGATAGTAGAGTACTCTGTTTCTTGAAACATCAGTGCTGATGTGGTTTAAACGTTGGTACAATGTACCCAATTTTTCTTTAAATCAAGACACTCTTGGTAAAGTTTCGCGCCAAATACTCTAGCGTTGCGCGAAGCTCTGCCGGGTATATTTACGGAAAAATTTACTAAAGCAAGTAATGAAACATTAAGGAGTTTGGGGAGTAAAGTCAAAATGATGAAAAAAATCTGAAAAAATTATCAAATAATTATGGAATTATTCTAATGACTGTAATTTTCTCAGGTTTTTCATGTGCTGTTTCCGAAAAAAAAAAAAATAATTTCATTTCTTTTCTAACTTCATCTAAACTTTATGCTACATAAAATACTTTACCAATGCTAAAGTTATTCAACATTTATTTAAAATATACTAAAATGTATTATTTCATCAAATTTTGATTAATTATTGTTAAAATAATGACAGTACTTACAGTTCTGCAATGCAGGGTCGATGAAAAAAATTCGATATTTTGAAAAGAAATAATGGTAAATTTATGAAAAAATTAAACGTTATAGAATAATTAATCAACTTTAATTTGGTATTATTTTTAAACTCTTCCTGTGTTTCGTTGTCGAGAAATTAAATAAAGTAATAGGGAAAATGTCATTTGTAGAGAAAACGAATTTCTTGAGAAATGTGGCAACGTTGCAAACGCTAGATTTACCTTTCCAACGTTTGGTTCTCTTACAATTAGTAGCAGAACTCACGAGCCGCGAACGCGGCGGATTGCGGTCGCGCGGATGTTAATTTATTATAGGGTTATACCTATGACACAGACAACGCACTGGCATCCGCGTAACCGTGCGGATGAGCGGACGCCGGCATCGGACGCGGCGAACGCGGAGACCGCGCGGACACTTTCATAGTGACCAACCATCCGCGGCGGATTCCGCAAGAGCAATCCGCACTTCCCCGCGGCATCGCTTCACCACCATCCGTCGCGGTTCCCGCTCCTACTTCTACTTGATTCACTGTTTTCGACATCGTGTTCGTCTCGCCGCCTTTCCTAACCTCACAATCCTAGCCTCGAAACTGCCGTTGTTTTCCTGTACGAACTGTTGTCTATATACCGCTGTAGCGCTATCCTAATTTAAACTTTCTATTCACCCTAGACACTTCCCCCTTTCCCTCACGCACTTACAATCCTTCTTTTCCTCTCTAATCATTTTCCACGCATAAATTCTTTCTCGAAAATCGAGGTTAAGACAGGTTATAAACACACATCATAAGCACTCAAATCTAGTGCTCAATGTAGCCAACTACTGCATTGAAAATTACCTCTGCCACATCATTGCCAGTTTTCCGACGGATTTTCGATATTTTTTCATAAATTAGAGAGAACATTTTTACATAATTATTACATTTTCTAAATTATAAAAAAAATTAATTGAAAGCGAAATATACGTGAAAAACAGTTTTCCCATTCGTACTTATTATTTTTTGTAAATAATATTTTTCAAGTTTTTCAGTTTTAGGGATTGAAAACTTGCAGGAGAACAATAGATTTTCCCTGCACCTCACCCCCGATTACAATCCCTCCGAAAACTCCTTAATATATTCATTCCAAAAAGTTATTCGTGAAATTATCCACATGCTTATGAAAATACACTGGTTCTTATATCGACCGTAATTATTTCACACGTTTCGATACTACTGCGACAGCGCTGTGCATGTTTAAACTTTTCAGAAATGACTGTGGCTCAGTTTCATCACCAGTCCGTAGTCATCGTCTACGAATCTTCGCACCACATGTGCATTAGTCATATATGTTTAAGCATGATGGTGAACTGTCTAACACTTCTTGTTATTTGTATTCGACTCTGATTGATGGACACTACCCGAGAAAAAAAAATTATATATAATTAGATATGATCATATATGATCATTTATATATGTTCATATCCGAAATTTGTCTCCATATGATTATATCTGATTATACATGACATATTTGACTAGATTTGAATAGATCTGCTCAGATACCTTAACGGCTCGATACAATCGAAAACAAATTGCCAAATAGCAAATAAATCAACGGTTTATGTTATAGATTAATATTATCGAACAACAACAAAAATTAGAGTCCACCTTTAGCCTAGTCAAATGGTAGTTTGACCAAAACAAAATTGCGGAGGTTTTTTTTCTTGACGGTCTTATATGTTTTTGGGGCTGCCTTGTAGGAGGTCAGCTTCATAGCCAAAAACGCAAAAAATCTGAATTTTTTTAGCACTTTTTTCAGTTTTTTTGCTTATATCTAAAGAACTACGTTTTTTTGAAGATGAGCGTTCCATACAAAATTAAAGTAAATAAAGTTTCCTACAAAATGCACTGGTCATCTTTGATTTTATAATAAGCGGTCTCGGCGCTAGAACTCAGTGAAAACCAGTGAATTTTTATATTTTCACAAGAACGTCAAAAACACCAACTTCCATCACCTGCAACCCAAGAAATATATGTTAATAAACCCTTATATCACGTGTAAGTACATTACACAGCTTCACAAAAAAAATCGAAAAAATGCTTCCTCTGACCAGACCAGTATATCTTTGTTTTTGGGGTCGCTGAATCCGAATCCGGTGTCCGTTTGTCTCCAACACGTCACTTTTTTTTTGAATCTCAAAAAACCATCAATAGATCATGATTTTCAAAAAGTTAATGGACTTAAACCAAATTCGCTATAGGGTTTTTTTTGGGTCGCTGATAACGAATCTGTCGGATTTAAAAAATTCAAGATGGATCCAATATGGCGGTCGAGATTTTTTAAATCGACGGATTCATGCCGAATTTGGTATAAGGGGGTTTTTTGGGTCGCTGATCATGAGTCTGAAGTCAGATTTTAAAAATTCAAGATGGCGGATCCAATATGGAGGATGAGATTTTTGAAAATTTTGAACTATTGTAAATATAACTTCATATTCGTCATCAGCGATCGAAAAAAAAACCCCTATACCAAATTTGGCATGAATCCGTCGATTTTCAAAAATCTCGTCCTCCATATTGGATCCGCCATCTTGAATTTTTAAAATCTGACTACAGATTCATGATCAGCGACCCAAAAAACCTCTTTATACCAAGTTCGGCATGAATCCCTCGATTTTCAAAAACCCCCCTCCGCCATATTGGATCCGCCATCTTGAATTTTTGAAATCCGATTTCAGATTCGTGATCAGCGACCCAAAAAACCCCGTATAGCGAATTTGGTTTAAGTCCATTAACTTTTTGAAAATCATGATCTATTGATGGTTTTTTGAGATTAAAAAAAATGTGACGTGATGGAGACAAACGGACACCGGATTCGGATTCAGCGACCCAAAAAACATAAAGATATACTGGTCTGGTCAGAGGAAGCATTTTTTCGATTTTTTGTGTGGAGCTGTTATATATCATAAAAAAGACGTTTGCAATATTTAATTTTCTTATAAAGATTTTTGTGAGAAGAAGCTGCTTTTGAATAAGTTAAATGGCAAGCCATGTATTTGATAAAAACATAAAAATATTATATTTAAAACTTATTAGATAGTCGAGTCGATGGTTGCTAAAAGACTCAACGTGAGTTTATTATCGACCAGTAATTTGAATACGCATTTCAACACTGCAAATTGCTCTTCCAACGTTTCTGTTATGACCAGAATGTCGTCCATATAAACAACGACGTTACCCGCTCCAATTTCATCTTTTAAAATTATGTTTATATATCGCTGAAAAGCAGCTGGAGCCATCTTGGTACTGAAGGGCATTCGCAAACATTCATATTGCCCTAACGGCGTGACGCGCGCGCGAATGATGTGTAGGTACTTTACGGAATTATCCCCCGAGTCTTGCTCAACCCGGGGCGGCATTTAAAGCTTCTCCGCTATAAAAAAAAAGCCTAATGTACCCTTTTTCTATCAAACTATCCAAAACAACACTTAACTTATTTTTTTGATCGTACGATAATCGTTGCGGCGTACAGAGGAGTATTTGTACCAGAAACGTGGCCAAAATTATTTTATGTAATTTATCATATGGGAATGCATTCTTAGGCAATTTCATGTACTTTTCGATCGTTTATTTTAGTAAAGTAAGGAAAAGAACGCAGTTTTTTAAATAAAAAGTCAAAATTGTTAAGCCATTGTTCGTCGTTTTTCAGAAAACGCTCTTGCTTGTAAGACGCAGCCACCCACTTTTACTTAAAATCAAACTTGAAATGACTTAAAATATTTAAACTAAAATAAATATCAATATTCAAACTAAAATAAATATCATTAGCTTTAAACCCGTTGTTAATAATATGTCGGAGAAAAGCGGAACTTTTTCTGTTATTATCATTTTAGGGAAACTCTAACCATTAATTTAGTGAAGGACTAATAAGTCGCAATTCCCCGGAACACATACAAAAATATTTATGTTTACAAATTGCAGGTAAAATTTGTAAACATAAGTATTTTTGTATGTGTCCGGGGACTCTTCCGACTCATTAGTCCTTCACTAAATTAATGGTTAGAGTTTCCTTAAAATGATAATAACAGAAAAAGTTCCGCCTTTCTCCGCCATATTATAAACGACGGGTTTAAAGCTAATGATATTTATTTTAGTTGTAATAATATTTATTTTAGTTTGAATATTTTCTCTCTTCTTTTAAGGATCTTCCGAAAGGTTCATGAAAATGACCAAAAAGTCATTATATGATATAATGCAAGAATGTCCAAGTAAGAATTTGGATGAAAAGATTTTATTTGTTGAGAAAAATGTTGGAGACGACCAAATGTCCAGACTGCGAATTTGGCAGGTTAAAACATGCTTTAAGTCATTTCAAGTCTGACTTTAAGCAAAAGTGGGTGGCTGCGAGTTACAAGCAAGAGCGTTTTTTGAAAAACAACGAACAATGGCTTAAAAATTTTGACTTTTTATTTAAAAAACTGTGTTCTATTCCTTACTTTACTAAAATAAACGTTCGAAAAGTACATGAAATTGCCTAAGAATGGATTCCGATATGATAAATTACATAAAATAATTTTGGCCATGTTTCTGGTACAAATACTCCTCTGTGCGGCATCGAATGAAACAGTTTATCATCTTTCAATCTTAATTTCAGCTCTTGTTTAACCGTTGGCTCATCCGGTCTTTCAGGCATCACGTACTGTTCCTTAAACAATTTCCTGAATTTCATCCTAACCTTTTCGTCGCAATTTTCGCTTATGTTTAGTCTATCGCTTGGTTCGTCTGATTCATCGACTTCAATGTGTATCACCTCGGATATTGCGTCGTTCTCCACCGACCTACGTAACCCTAACTTGAATTTCCGTATCAAAATGTCTCTTCCAAGTAAAGCCGAAACTCTAAACGTATTTTCTGGAACAACGAAAATCGGTACATTCTCTTCGACAAAATTATACAAAGTAATTCGCGTCTTTACAGTCCCCAAAATTTTAATCGGCGTTTAATTTACCCCTCTGTATGGCAATGAATTAGAATCAATTGAAAGCATCGACTCTTTATCAATGAATCTTTATTTGATCATACTAATAGGACTTCCCGTGTCTAATTGCGTATCTAAATTCAAAATTCTTCCCGTACTCCCATCATTAACTTCAAATATTACTATTTCATTACATTCTTCTGGAGACGCTGGCTCCTCGTATACGTTGGTCACCTGCGGATGCGGTTTGGTCGATCCCTCAAGTTTCTGCTCCTTATTCTTTCAATTCTCTGGACAGTCCTTCACTGGATGCCCCATTCGGAAACATAATTATGTAACACGCCCCTTTCTCTCTTACTGGTCGCGGACAGTCTTTAGCAATGTGATTGGGCTTGCTGCAATTGTAGCACTTCACTTGGTCTTTCTTGACGCTATCATACTTCTCACTTTTTACTTCACTTTCCTGATTCTTACTGTCTTTGTCTTGCTTTTCTGTTTTGATCCCACTCATCGTACTCATTGACGCACTCGTTCCTCTCGCACCATTCTTTATTTCTGCTTTAAGTGTGATCCCCTTGAACTCCAAAAACAAATCTGCCTTTACCTTAAGCCGTAACATTAACGCTTGATTTCTCAAGCCTCTTTCTGGAATACCTTTAATATATACTCGATGGTTTCCTCCTCATCTTCCAATGGTACACGATTGGCCAAAATCGTCTTGTTATAAAAATAATCATCGAAAGTTCCATTTGTCTGCCACTTCCTATTCTCGAACTCCTTTTTCCTAATCAATCTCGTTGGACGGTGATCGAAGAACTTCTCCATGGCCTTACTGAAGGCCAATGAGTCTGTCAAATTCATCTCTCGATGCTCTGCCTTTGAATGGAACGACGACACTGCTTTCCCCTTTAATTTCATAGTCACTAACAATTGCCCCATCTGTTCATCCAGCTTAAACACACGTACCACATACTGCACTTGCTTTTGCCACTCAACAAAATCTGTTCCCTCACTGAAATCTGCCAATGACTCTCCAATTGTCTTTAAACTAGCCTTCAATACGTTGCTACTTGCTGTATCAACTGGTCGACCGTTACCCAGTTGAACTTCCCGTCTCGTCAACTCTCTTTCCTGTTCTAATAATGCCACCTTTTCACTCAATAATTCGCGTTCTTTCTTCAGTAGTTGTGATTCTCTCTGTAACTGATCATCGTGCTGATTTCCATTCCGACCACCAACATTTAACTGAGCGAGCATTCCCTCAGTTCGCAGCAGCTCCACTTGTTCACGTAAGAATCAAGAGACACGGCAGTGTCTCGCGGCATGTTCGTTCAAGTAGTTCCGCGCTCAGACACGACAGCGCTGATGTCGCGAGCACCCGTGTCTCTTTACACCACAAATGTCTGCCCCCTGCACCCCTCAATTTTTACATCGAATTTTCTCAATAAATATACGGTTATAACCAAAACTATGCTTAGTTACGCCATAAAAATCGACTATTCTCTATCGATAGAGACCAGAGTAAATGTTGTAAGTTACATATTAACAGATATTTTTCCTTAGCAACGCGAAGCCACGCCCCTTGCGCCTAAAAGTCGAGAATCCGATTTCTCGGGCGATATATATATGTCAAAATCTCACAAAAATTCCGCCCGTCTTCGGTGATATTCGGCCATGGTCGGAAATGTGTACACAGATGCGGCCACACGCATACGCCATCAAATGTATGTGAGAGTGTGTGAGAGAATACATTCCTTGAATGTTTAGTTGTTTTTCAAAATTAATAAAATATTTCCATTCGCGAAACGATTAACCTCGCGTTTATTTCGATCCTCGGACGCGCTTGTTAATAAAATGTAAAAATTCAGTGTAATCGGAGTTATGAATCTCAATAGTGGTGAATGTGACAGACGCTCCGCAATAATCGTTTGTTTTTTTTCGATAATCGAGATAGTGAACGGATGCAGTGCTGTGTGTCTCTGGTTGCCTGTGCGTAAAGAGCAGGAAAGGAGACGGCAGTATTTCAGAAGAATTACCATCAGATAAGTTTAATTGCCATCTGACAGCTTTAACCTCACTTTCGATGGAAGGACAATTATCTTTGTGATAATTCTATTTTTTGTTTCAGCGTCATGCGAGCACGAGACGAATCGATGGCCTTTCTTCTCTGTAACAATCAAAGCCGTGGGAGAAAAATAGGAGATGCAATGGAATTGGATCACAACACACAATCAAGTAATTACTTTATCATTATTTTTTCTCTATCGATATATTTCCTCTTTCGTACTATTACAAGTTCCAATTTACACACCGACCTGTCAAACCTGAAGTGTACATATACCTCATTTCTATTTCATCTGTTCTTCGACTCCGTTGTAACGACAGTCAATGAGGAATCACTGATACCGATTAGGGTTCGAGGGTTATTCCTTATTCTTTCTAGCACAGCATCGATATTTTACTGCACCTGTTTTCTTCTGGGACTTCCTAAAATAATTATAAAAACCCCATATGATTGTTATTTACAACTAGCAGCCCGTCCCGGCTTCGCATGGGTAGATTGTGGATTGATTTTGTCCGTCCACCATTGTTTAAATACATTTTTAATACAAAACTTTTAGTATTTTTCCCGGGCTACCCAATGGTCATATTGGATTTGACCTCGACCATGACCTTCAAGGTTATATCAAGGTCAAATTAATTTTTTTCCGCGTTCAAATGTATCCTTGACCATTTTTTTCATGTTACCTTTATTGTCAGCGGAGGTCAAATTTAGGTCAAGTATAGTTCGACTTTTTGAACACACTGTATAAGATCTACTAACTCAGAAACCTTCGTGGATATGTGTCCAACTGTTCCCCAAATTTTCATCGCAATCGGATGAACGGTTTAGGAAGGCATAATAATCATCCGTACCGGTACTTTTTGAACACCCTGTATAAGATTTACTAACTCAGAAACCTTCGCGGGCATGCGTCCAAACATTCCCCAAAGTTTCATCGCAATCGGATGAACGGTTTAGGAAGGCATAATAATCATCAGTACTGGTACTTTTTGAACACCCTGTATAAGATTTACTAACTCAGAAACCTTCGCGGGCATGCGTCCAACCATTCCCCAAAGTTTCATCGCAATCGAATGAACGATTTAGGAAGGCATTTGATATTACCTTAAAGGTCACGGTCAAGGTCAAATCCAATACGACCAATGGATAGCCAAGGTAAAATCCTTAAAGTTTTGTATTAAACATTTTTCTCTAAAATGTTTTCCCGCTGAGATAATCGGCCGTACCGGGACTTTTTGAACACCCTGTATAAGATTTACTAACTCAGAAACCATCGCGGGCATGCGTCCAACCATTTCCCAAAATTTCATCGCAATCGGATGAACGGTTTAGGAAGGCATAAGAGACATACAGACAGACAGACAGACAAACATTCATTTATATATATATATATATATATATATATATATATATATATATATATATATATATATATATATATATAGATAACTCAGAAACCATCGCGGGCATGCGTCCAACCATTTCCCAAAATTTCATCGCAATCGGATGAACGGTTTAGGAAGGCATAAGAGACATACAGACAGACAGACAGACAAACATTCATTTTTATATATATAGATTGTTACAGATCGTATGCGAACCCGAGGGGGTTTCTTTCGAACGAAGGATCATCCACTTGTTGTTCCAAGAACCAGTTGTTCATTTGGCGAGCTGGATCTGCTGTCTCGAGTGCATAGACGTGCGCCACTTTAAATGGATATTTTTTGTAATTTCCATCGTTACATCAGAGGCGAAGAAGAGATGAAATAGAAGTGATACATGTACATTTCACGTTTGATAGGTTGGTATATAAATTGGAACTTCTGATAGTATAATACGAAAGAGGAAATATATCGATAAAGGAAAAATAATAATAAAGTAGTTACTACATTATTGTAATCTAATTCCATTGTATCTCTTACTTTTCTGCCACGACTTTGATCGTTGATAGTGAAGAAAAATCAAATTTATTAGTTGATCCATCTACTATCAACAATCAAAGTTGTGGCAGAAAAATAAAGGATACACAATAGAATTGGATTACAATAATGTAGTAACTATTTATTATCATTTTTTCTTTATCGATATATTTCCTCTTTCGTATTATACTATCAGAAGATCCAATTTATATACCAACCTATCAAACGTGAAGTGTACATGTACCTCACTTCTATTTCATCTCTTCTTCGCCTCTGATGTAACAATGGAAATTACAAAATATCCATTTAAAGTGGCACACGTCCATGCACTCGAGATAGCAGATCCAGCTCGCCGAATGAACTAATGCAACTGGTTCTGTTTCGAGCGGCTTAACGGGCGCGTCGATATCGCCGCGGGGTTGTAAGGCCCGGGGACACGGATAAAGGACACGGTTAAGGCTCGAGTGGAAAAAACGGAAAGAATGTAGGGATCGGGTAATAAAAGGCAATTGAACAATAAATTGTAATATAATTAAGAAAGCGGATTGAAATGAAGGAGACATAAGTGAATACAGAGTACGTTACGTCGATTTGACAGAGGAGCTCGGGCCCGAGAGTGTGTTAAAGCACTTACAATAAACACTGATAGCACATGAGGCGCCCGCGACACTTGGAGACGGTACGCGACGGTGCGATCGAGGGGCTCTAGCTCGAAGATGAGTTACGAAGAGTAGCAAAATTATAACTGACTCGCAGGTCATTCGACTAAGGTTTATATATCGGCAGAATGGAATACGGAAGGGGAAACGCGGGTGCACGGGGGCGATTACAGTCGCTAGACTCGGTGGACTTTGGCGTTCCTCAAAGTCCCGTACGAATGACGTTGGTTCGTACCGTTACAAGGTACCGTGCCCTTTGGTCGACGCGATGCACCCCCCGTACCGAGAATAACTCCGCTTTTAGACCCATCCGAACGCCCGTGAAAAGATGCATGAAGTAATTAGGCGTTGACCTGGGCCGAATTAGGGACCGTTCGGAGAATAGCTGTCCAGGGATTCACCGTCCGGAGATTGACCTTTCGTCGCCGAATCGTGGCATTTATGCCCGGATTAGGCCGCATAGCCGCAGTTAAAATTCACCTTAAATTCTATTAACGTACGACATGTGCAGAAATTAAAGGAGGGACCGAATATTACATTACGGCTATCGTTGGCCGTAACAGGTTCTTGAAACAACAAGTGGATGATCCCTTGTTCGAAAGAAATCCCCTCGGGTTCGCAAAAGATCTGTAACAAATTGTAAATAACATAATCATTTGCAGTTTCACTATTTAAAATATACCGAACTTACTCAACGTAGAAATTAAGAAACTATATTAATCTGAGTTAACCAATTCTAATGACAGAATTATTAAAAATGATATATTTCATCTTTCGTATTATACTATCACAAGTTCCAATTTATATACCGACCTGTCAAACGTGAAGTGTACATGAGGAGCACAGTTCCAAAACTCGTTTAGTCCATTCGCAGTTTGTCCTATAATTGCTAATAGTTTAGCGATTATAAGACAAACTGCGAATGGACTAAATGAGTTTTGGAACTGTGCTCCTCACATGTACCTCACTTCTATTTCATCTCTTCTTCGCCTCTAGTGTAACGATAGAAATTACAAAATATCATAACTTTTTTGTAACACTTCTGCAATATTTTACAATAATCGTGAACACTACCGTATGTTAGAAATATATATTTCTCGATAAATTCGAGAATGTTGCGAAACATCATAGAAACGTTTCAGTCTCATTACGTCGAAAGATCTCCTCGATAAGGTACAGCTCGATAAGATTGTACTTGTCAGGGCTGAATTATGTAGGGTTTTTATAATTATTTTAGGAAGTCCCAGAGGAATACAGGTGCAGCAAAATATCGATGTTGTCCTAGAAAGAATGAGGAATAACCCTCGAACCCTAATCGATATCAGTGATTCCTCATTGACGTTCGTTTCACCAGAGTTGAAGAAAAGATGAAATAGAAGTGAGGTACATGTACACTTCACTTTTAACAGATCGGTATATAAATTTGAACTTGTGTGATAGTATAATACGAAAGATGAAATATATCACTTTTAATAATTCTGTCATTATTATCTATAGAATTAGTTAACTCAGATTAATATAATTTCTTAATTTCTATGTAGAGTAAGTTGGGTATATTTTAAATAGTGAAATACTGAATATAATTGTGTTATTTATAATTTGTTACAGAAATAAACGTACTGCTATTGAATTCCACCCAGAAGGACTCCAAATCATGTGCGAACCCGAGGGGGTTTCTTTTGAACGAGGGATCGTCCACTTGTTGTTCCAAGAACCAGCTGCATTAGTTTATTCGGTGGGTTAGATCTGCTGCCTCGAGTACATGGACGTGCGTTCATCCTTCAATATCCTCCCTACCATGATCTGCTGATTCTAACCTCTGTTGCCACAGCCCGAATGCTCGTCGAAGGTTATTTCTTATTCTTTCTAGCACAGATCTATATTATGCTGCATCTGTATTCTTCTGGGACTTCCTAAAATAATTATAAAAACCCCATATAATTCAGCTCTGACAAGTACAATCTTATCGAGGAAATCTTTCGATGTAATGATTCCGAAATGTTTCTATGATATTTTGCAACATTCGCGAATTTATCAAGAAATATATATTTCTAACATACGGTAGTATTCACGAATATTGCAAAATATCGCAGGAATGTTACAGAAAAGTTACTTGCAAAAACGTGCTTTGTGGGATGTAAATGATTATACCAGAGGCGAAGAAGAGATGAAATAAAAGTGAGGTACATGTAAATTTCACGCTTGACAGGTCGGTATATAAATTGGAACTTGTGTGATAGTATAATACGAAAGAGGAAATATAATATAAATAAAGAAAAAATAATAATAAAGTAGTTACTCCATTATTGTAATTCCATTGTATCCCTTATTTTTCTGCCACGACTTTGATTGTTGATAGTGGATGGATCAGCTAATAAATTTAATTTTTATTCACTATCAACAATCAGTCGCGGCAGAAAAATAAGGGATACAATGGAATGGGATACAATACAGTAATGTAGTAACTACTTTATTATTATTTTTTCTTCATCGATATATATTTCCTCTTTCGTATTATACTATCCCAAGTTCGAATTTATATACCGACCTGTCAAACGTGAAGTGTACATGTACCTCACTTTTATTTCATGAAGTACTACTGCAGAACGAGTAGGTAAGAAGATTTTCATGAAGACTCATGATTTTTTGACTTGTCATCTCGTACAGGTGCAACCGAAGAGGATCTAGCTCGTGTCCTGTCCACAAAAAGATGATTCGATGGACATTGGAGAATGTCAGACTTGTCACCGAGCGCCTATATCCCACGGTACATTAATTGCAATACGCGTTTCTCCTTTCAACTATTCCAGCGTTAAATAACTTTTACTTCTTTCAAGCTAATAACCTTTTTTGAACTGTTCGTGGTAGGTGGCAGCGATTGATAATAGCGACTCGTCGTAGACAAGTTCGTCTATTAAAACTAAAAAGCAATTCGGTGTACCGAACTACTAACTGAGTCAAGCCATGTCAAGTCGGACTCGAAATTTCCACTAAATCGCGGATTTCGGAAATAATAACTCTATTGCGAAGGGAATATGGCACTTACGTTACCGTATTAATATTTCGTAAAAATTCTGTTATTTGTTAATGTTATTAACAATCAAACTTTGAAGCGCAATTAAAATGAAAAATCGTTTTCTCTTAAACTACTTTAGATAATTACTTGAAATTTTGCACACTGATAAAGCAATGTTTACACTATCGAATAAATATTTGCTTGAGGTGAAATTGTTTTAAAAAATGTATTTTGCATTAATTTTTTTAAAACAATTGCAATTTTTCTTGCGATCTTCACGCTATAAAAAAATGAAACTTACATCAATTCATGCGGCAAACGTTGGCCTTTTATAATCTGCAAAGAGAACTTTGTACTTTTTCTCCATTCCGGAGATACGAAATTGTTTATTACGCGGTGCGCTCGTAGATCGCGCGGCGCGCTCCGCTACTGGCGTCCGCGGCAACTTGATAGCCGCGCAAACTTGAGCAAAAACCGTTTGAACTTGCATGAACATGATTTTCCGAGTTTGGCAAACATAGACAGTTTTCTTGTCAGTTTGCTGATGGTGCTCGTGCGGTATACTTGCTTAAAAACTATTCGGTGTTTCAATATCATTTAGTGAAAATCTTTCGACCGAAGGAATGTTGTAATCCTTTGAAAAGGAAAGGTCATAATTGTGTTCGTCATAAGTTGTTCCTCGCGCGTTACTGCCAAGTGGAATGAAAAATTCGAAGAATACATTGATCGATATATTTGTCAAATATGTCGTAAGGACATGTATAATGATGTTAAAATTGCTTCAAATGTAGAAAATGAAGACCCAAGCACCCAAGACCCAAGATAGTTAATACCGATAATTAATTGCTATACTGTAATACCTTCCAGGGAACGAATTGAATTTTTAACTGAATGTAAATATTGGATTTGAACAGTGAACAGTTATAATTACTTGGAAGTTTATTCGTGGTTCACTATTAAAGAAGGTGTTACAGTATAGCAATTAATTATACAATAAAATATGAAAATAACACAGGTTTACAACAAAAAAAAGTCCGGACTATTTGACCGGACCATGGTATTCCGAGGTATTTTTGCGTCCTGAATCCGATCCCGAGGTCATCTGAGCCCCATCACGTCAGAAAAAGGAGATTTCGAAATAAATAAATAAGGAAATGGGACTGCCCTGAGCAGCACCCAGAGCATGACTCCAAGGTTCTAAGGCCATTACGGTCAGTGCTGGGTCCACTGTCACAGTGAACGGATCGCCGGAATTGGATGCCTTGACAGGGAGATCGTAATCCGCGAGATACAACGATCATGGCAACATTTTATCCACTGGGGTGGTTCTGTGATAGTCCCGGTCGAGATTTAGGACTCCATTCCAATGTTTGGAAGGTATTCAAGACCTAAACAGCTACCCTCCAACTCAACAGGTCGCTTGAGAAATTGTCCCGGATCCAGTTCCAAAAAATGGTCATTTTAACCTCTAAATGACCTTGAAATCTCATTTTTCTGACGTGATGGGGCTCAGATGACCTCGGGATCGGATTCAGGATGCAAAAATACCTCGGAATACCATGGTCAAATAGTCCGGACTTTTTTTTTGTAAACCTGTGTAATTAGTAAACTCACTTCGTGCTTGGGTCTTCATTTTCTACATTTGAAGCAATTTTAACATCATTATACATGTCTTTACGACATATCTGACAAATATATCGATCAATGTATTCTTCGAATTTTTTATTCCACTTGGCGGTAACGCGCGAGGAACAACTTATGACGAACACAATTATGACCTTTCTTTTTCAAAGGATTACAACATTCCTTCGGTCGAACCATTTTCACTTAATGATATTGAAACACCGAATAGTTTTTACGCAAGTATACCGCACGAGCACCATCAGCAAACTGACAAGAAAACTGTGTATGTTTGCCAAACTCGGAAAATCATGTTCATGCAAGTTCAAACGGTTTTTGCTCAAGTTTGCGCGGCCATCAAGATGCCGCGGACGCCAGTAGCGGAGCGCGCCGCGCGATCTACGAGCGCACCGCGTAACAAACAATTTCGTATCTCCGGAATGGAGAAAAAGTACAAAGTTCTCTTTGCAGATTATAAAAGGCCAACGTTTGCCGCATGAATTTATGTAAGTTCCATTTTTTTATAGCGTGAAGAACGCATGAAAAATTGCAATTGTTTTTAAAAAATTAATGCAAAATTCATTTTTTAAAACAATTTCACCTCAAGCAAATATTTATTCGATAGTGTAAACATTGCTTTATCAGTGTGCAAAATTTTAAGTAATTGTCTAAAGTAGTTTAAGAGAAAACGATTTTTCATTTTAATCGCGCTTCAAAGTTTGATTGTTAATAACATTAACAACTAACGGAATTTTCACGAAATATTAATACGGTAACGTAAGTGCCATACTCCCTTCGTAATAGAGTTATTATTTTCGAAATCCGCGATTTAGTGGAAATTTCGAGTCCGACTTGACATGGCTTGACTTACTGCGATAATGTGCCCGAGCTCACGGTCTATTCTGCGATTAACATTAACGTAATCGTGATTATGCTCAGGTGATGGGTGTTCCAAAAGAGGTAAAGTTGATACTAAACATCGGATGCTGTAAGCTGACTTGCTAGTGTATGCTTGCAACTGGAATATCATCGCAGGAATAATTTGTCTACGATTAGTCACAATCATTGATCGCTGCCCCCTACGATGAACAGTTTGTACAAGAGGTAAATACTTTGAAAGAAGTGAAAGTTATTTAAAGCAGGAATAATTGAAACGAAAAGCGCATATTGCAATAAATGTACCGTGGGTAATAGGCGCTAGGTGACCAGTCTGATATTCTCCGATGTCCATCGAGTCATCTTTTTACGGACAGGACACGAGCTAGGTCCTCTTCGGTTGCACCTGTACGAGATGACATGTCAGAGTCTGCAGTAATACTTAATGAGATAAAAGTGAGGTACATGTACACTTCACGTTTGACAGGTCGGTATATAAATTCGAACTTGTGGAATAGTATAATACGAAAGAGGGACTATATCGATAAACAAAAAATAATAATAAAGTAGTTACTACATTACTGTAATCCAATTCAATTGTATCTCTTATTTTTCTGCCACGACTTTGATAGTTGATAGTGAATAAAAATCAAATTTATTAGCTGATCCATCCACTATCAACAATTAAAGTCGTGGCAGAAAAATAAGGGATACAATAAAATTGGATTACAATAATGGAGTAACTACTTTAAACACTTGGGGAAACTCACCGAAGAAACCCGAATAATTCTTATCACTTGTACACTTGATTTCGAGGTTACATGCATGATTTGACAGCTACAGGGAGATCAGGGGGGCCTTTCTCGAGTCACTCGGATCTTTGTGTGCACGCAACTCAGCGAAGAGACCAATCAGGTTCAAGTATTCCGTTGCGGCAGGGGTCCTGATTGGTCTACTCGCTAAGAAACGTATACGCATCTTTGCGAGTAGACCAATCAGGAGCCCCACCACAACGGAATACTTGATCTGCAACAGTTAATAGATGATTTTTATTCGCATTGGCATGTTTATGATGATATTTGCAATGAATGTTCTACTCGGATTGAAATGAGTCGTAAGGTCAACATCGAAGCTGTAAATGATGTAGTAATAATTACATTAAATTTATTTATGAGTAAGGGCGAAATTTCAGCGGTGCATGCAAAAGGATTTCTTAAAACTATTCCAACGTCTCGAGTTAATATATGTAACAACATATATACTGTCATAAGTGGTATCTTTACATGTGATGAAACAATTCGTCATGGTCTTTGGAAGAGTATAGTTAGAGAGAGAGAGTTGAAGGTAAAACGTCTTCATGGATTTCTGTAGACGACCAAAATATAAGAAAAATCCGATGGCCTGTAAATTCGAAAGCGGTATATGTTTTATTTCTCCAAAATACTAAGGCAAAGTGAAAAATATAAGGGCTCTCTCTAGTCTATAAATCCCTTTCATAATATCACGAGAATAAATCAAAAGTAAGTAAGTGGTTATAATTAATTGGCTCGTATCGGTATAAAATGTGAGACTTTAATTTTGTGGTAATAGAAAGCTATTCTTCTATATGTACGTATTCTCCTCATGAATACATTCCAAAAAGTAATGAAATCCCCCCACAAAAACAGATTCTCTGTAAAAAAAAGGCGGCATGTTCATTCAGTGCCAACAAAAATTGATACCTACGTAAAATACTCTCCAAAAAAGATTTGAAATCAATTAAGATCGCCATGTTCAAGATTTATATATAAAAAGTAAAAGGCATCATTTGAAAGGAAAATTATTGTAAATCAAGTTACTAAAAAATTCGACTAAAGAATTTATAAAAAAAATTTAATAAAAAAGAACTTGCCGCGTTTTTTTCCTTCAAAATAAAAAATTCAGACAGAATTATACTCGATGTTTATGCACTTATGATTTTAAATAAATTCATACACTTATATGATACCACCAGTATACCGAATGTCGGACGGGAAACCAATCAGGCGGGGGCCTTTTGAATTTCTCTGAATTTGACTTCGGCAGTGCAATTTATGAATGACTCTAGCACCGTCCAAGCGCTTCCAATTATTCGGTATAGTGGACAAAAGATGAAAACTTAAACGCGGCAAGTTCTTTTTCATTAAATTTTTTTTATAAATTCTTTAGTCGAATTTTTTAGTAACTTGATTTACAATAATTTTCCTTTCAAATGATGCCTTTTACTTTTTATATATAAATCTTGAACATAGCGATCTTAATTGATTTCAAATCTTTTTTGGAGAGTATTTTACGTAGGTATCAATTTTTGTTGGCACTGAATGAACATGCCGCCTTTTTTTTTACAGAGAATCTGTTTTTGTGGGGTTGATTTTACGGCGGCTCACTTATGTAGTTCCCACTTCAAAGTTCGAACGCCGAGTCTTCTTGTCTTTAGTTTTATGTTCGGTGACGCACCTTATCGGCCTGCGAACAGTGGCGGTACCGTCACATTTTAGAGAGCAAGTTCTTTAACGCTTTTTTACGTGAAATGAAGTTTTTTGTTGTTAACTTGTATATTTCTCGACTTGTAAGCGGTGGGACTGGGTGTTTTTGTAAAAGTACCAAAAAATCATTTTTTTGCGAGCTCTAGCGCCGTAACCGCTTATCAGAAAATCAAAGATGACCAGTGCATTTTGTAGGAAATTTTACTTACTTTAATTTGATATGGAATGCTTATCTTCAAAAAACGTACAGTTTTTGAGATATAAGCAAAAAACTGAAAAAAGTACTGAAAAACTCAGATTTTTTGCGTTTTTGGCTATGAAGCCGACCTCCTACAAGGCAGCAAACTATACATTCGGATTCAGCAGCCCCTAAAACATATAAGAACGTCGAGAAAAAAACTTCCACAATTTTGTTACGAAATCGGCAGTTTTAAACACGCATTCACTAGACTACTTGGAATCGAGCGTAAATCTTTTCATCCTGAACGGTCACCCCTTTCCAACTACTGTCCACACTTTTTACTACTTAACTTCGTTGATCGGCCGGTATCGTCGAGTCCTTATCTGCTACGCGCTCTTGTTTGAGGTGTACCCAAAGACGATGAATCTATCCGATCCGCTTTTAATCCATGACATTTAAGATCGATAATTGGTAGAATTATTTTTTTCGACCGTTTTTTGTGTTCAGATCTTCCGTTATTAGTTTTCGGTTTTCAAATCTTCTGCTCCATAGTTTTCTGTATTCAGGTCTTCCGCTCCATAGTTTTCGGTGTCCAGATCTTCCGCTACCTAATTTTTGGTGTCCAGGTCTTTCGCCCCGTAACAAGAGACCTGGACACTGAAAACTATGGAGTGAAACATTTGAACACAGAAAACTAAGGAGCGGATGGCCTGGGCACTAAAACTATGAAGTAGAAGATTTGGATACCAAAAACTATGGAGCGGAAAACCTGGACACCGAAAACTATGGAGAGGAACATCGGGACACCGAAAACTAAGGAGCAGAAGGCCTGGACACCGAAAACTATGAAGCAGAAGATCTGAATGCCAAAAACTATGGAGCGGAAAACCTGGACACCAAAAACTAAGACCTAGATACCGAAAACTATCGAGCGGAAGGCCTGAACACCAAACACTATGTAGCAGAAAACTATGGAGCGGAAGATCTAGACACTGAAAACTGTGAAGCAGAAGACCTGGATACCGAAAACCTGTAAAGCGGAAGGCTTTCTCACTGAAAACTGTGGAGCGAAAGACTTTGACATCTAAATAAATCTAAGGAGCAGAAAATTGGACACCGGAAACTGTGAGGCCGAAAAATGGTTTTCGTAAAAGTAGTCATCGCCGTGTACATATAGAACATCAAATTTTGACTTCAAACATTTGACACGCTCTAGATGAGATTGTTTTTAGGAACGGAAAGGCTTTGTTTTAGGCAATGCTTGGCCTATTCCTCATTTGTATGTCGGATTGCATGCAGCAGGCGCAAACGGACGAAAATTCAACCCTGGATATGTCGGACTTCAGCTTATGCAAATCGAATTTCCGATAGCTCGTTGTATTCG
Organism: Xiphydria camelus; assembly: GCA_963678675.1. Taxonomy (NCBI): domain Eukaryota; kingdom Metazoa; phylum Arthropoda; class Insecta; order Hymenoptera; family Xiphydriidae; genus Xiphydria; species Xiphydria camelus. The sequence continues at coordinate 12,278,131 of OY783195.1, forward strand.
CGTTGATAATTAAATTATCTTTGTATTATAATAAATAACTGTTATAAGTTAAAACTTAAAAATGTATGCCGGTTCTTGAAATCAAAAGTGGATATTAAAAAATGGTTGCATACATTTTATGCGCCAAGTCAAACGGTATAACTTTTGTTAAAGAAGTTTTTCTGAAATCACGTTCGTTTGGAAGATATATGCTACTGTTCACGGTGGTTGGGACACCTGGTATACAGGGTCTTCAAAAAGTCCCGGTACAGCTGATTGTCAGCGGGAAATCATTTTGGAGAAAAATGTTTAATGCAAAACTTTTAGGATTTTTCCCTGGCTACCCAATGGTCATATTGGGTTTGACCTTGCCCATGACTTTCAAGGTCATATCAAGGTCAAATTGATCTTTTTAAATGCTAACCAGTATCTTTGATACCGGAAATGAAAAGAGCGGGAAATTTTACATTCAAGTATATTCTTCACCATTTTGTTCATGTGACCTTTATGGTCAGCGGAGCACAATGGGAAATTTCCTTGAATTAGAGAAGGACAACATTCTTAATGGCTTATTCAACTTAAATCAAATAAGGTATAGGGGGTTTTTGGGTCGCTGATCACGAATCTGGAGTCAGGTTTCAAAAATTCAAGATGGCGGATCCAATATGGCGAACGAGATTTGCGCAAATGGACGGATTCGTGCCAAATTTGGAAAATTTTGAATTTTTTAAATCTGATTTCAGATTCGTGATCAGCGACCCAAAAAACCCACTTATACCAAATTTGGCACGAATCCGTATTTTTGGTCACTAAGTGTCAAAGACGAGGTTATTTCACGCACTGCGCAACTTTTCACGAATTGGTGTGTGAAAGATGACTTCACATGCGTCGAGGACGCCCATGAAACCGAGTATTTAACACTGGTGACAAAAAGATTTTTTACGAACGGAAGAAGGATATCTTATCAACATGTAATGATAATAGTCACGAGGCAAACATGTTTGCAATACGCGAACCGGGATGTTTGCTAAAAGGATATCGGCGTCAATGTCGACATGGATCCTGCGTCATTCAACGTTATCATTGAGGTTCATACGATATCTTATTTGAATTGTTTGAAAAATACATGTCATTGATTCATTTCAATAAGTTTAATTTGTCATGTAATTGTAAGTACGTGTTTTGCTAAAATAATTAAAAACTGTATGAAATGTATGTAACTAAAAATGTAGATATCGTTTCATAAGACCGTTTCACTGTTTACGTCAAAACGGCCTAAAAGTTCGAGGTTTTCTAAATTAAAAAAAAGGATACATAATAAACTAGAGATGTATGGAAAGAGGTAATTGAGAGGTATTTTTACTTAAACTTAAGAAATCCAAAAACCCATTTTTTATGGGTCGGTGGTGGGGGTACCTTAAAAAAATTTTTTTCCAGAATTTTTTCGCACCAGTTTTATAGATCGAGAAAAACCATAAAACTTTTATTTCAACTTTTCCCCTCATCTTTCACCGTTCGGGAGTTGTTCCGTGAAGAAGAAAAATCTGCATTTTTTTCAAGAGATGACTTCACACCTTAAAACCGTAATATGGCACCAATGACATGTATTTTTGTATTACGCTTGAACTACTCTACTTGCACACGGAATGGCGGAATTCTCTGAACCGGGTTCCCTAACTTCCCTCGTTAGTCATATATGTTTATAAGTATGTATATCATCATATCTGAGCAGATGTATGTTCATATACATATCAGATATGGGCTTACATCTGATGAGATGTAACATCAGATCAGGTATGTATGACCATATCCAATCATATAATGAGTCTATAGCTCATCAGATATAAACCAATATTATATAACCATATCTATAATTACATCTAATTATATATGATCATATCTGATTATATATAATTCTTTTTTTCAAATAATGCACTGTGGCGCCCGAACCAGAGAAATCCAGCTACTCACGAAAATTGACCACGCGAGAGGTATAACGTTCTACCAATGAGAATGTCTCTCACCGAAGAGGCGCAGAAAGGACGCAATGTGTGCAGTGCTGTGTCTTCGTTACACATGCACGGATAAAGAAGGATACCGCGATGCGCTCACAGCACGTAAGCATCCAATACAAAGCAAACGCACCATATGCGAGACTCGAGCATCACGCTGACGACGAACGAAGGTACGGCCCAATCCCGTATATTGACGAACCCTTGGCGAAACATAAAATTATATAACTCATATCTATACATATTTTCTTTGAATTGTGTATTCGTATTTCAACGGAACATTAATTAACTATAAGATAATAAAAAAGTTTCAACATACAGAGGAACCATAACACTTAATATTTATTGGTAATCTTGAGATTCCATCAATGACGTAAAACCTCACTAGTTATTTCACCGGATTTTCTATGGTTTCAAGAAGGGAACCAATGTCGAAGATAAAAAGTTTTATCGTATTATAATAGTCCTAAGCTATTTATTAAATAGAGATAACATTCATTTCTAAATAGCATTAGGTACATGCTTCTCCAATGAACCTGCATACTAGATAATAAGTACTTTTGTACGAATATTTTTTAAACGAAATACTACTTTCATAATGGGAACCCACGATTCGAGCACGTGTTTGCCACTAGGGATTATGTTTTTCGGTCTGTTACTTTTTAAGTCTCCCCTCCTCTAGTACTGCGGAGCGGCAAGAATTCGGCACTTTAAACGCTTCTGTCTCGAAATCAAGTTTTAACACGTTCGCCGCCCAACGCGATTCGGTTGAGTTTCCCACGGGGCCCAAATCTGACTGACGCACTATGGGCGGAAAAGCCGAAAAGTTAACGGATTAACCTGAATTCGGGCATTCTCGGGGGTTTTCGGGGTCGCTGATCATGAATCCGAGGCCACAATTGCAAAATTCCTAGATGGCACCACAATACGGCGCATGCGCGGATCAAATCTCGACGTAAAAATGAGTAATTGCCCTGAATTCGGGTCCCCGGGGGTTTTTAGGGTCGCTCATTACGAATCCGAGGCCGGAATTCTAAAATTCGTAGATGGCAAATATGGACATGATTTTCGACACGCATTTTTATTAACTAAATAGAGAAGATTATTTTAATGAAACAAAATAAACAAAATGCCAATTTTTAAAGAAAAAGATGCCGCCAAAGAAAGCCGCAATAATTGTGCACCAACCCAATATTTGTCTGAAATGACCATTAGCCTGCGACATCTCTACCATAAATGACGCCATACTATCGGTGAGTGCGGCGCATCAGGGGATTATCTGTAAGTTTTGTAATGGCCCATCTATTATAATATAATTATTTGTGATAATGGCGGGCCCAGTGGTGGGAAGCATTGGTGTAACTGCTTCCCCAATTTTATTACTTATTAATGGATTTTAGTTGTCTATAGGCGCCACGCGCCATTTACCATGTACTTCTGGGGGAGCATTGTTATCCTGGGAATACATTTGTATTGGAATTTCATTTGTTTCAATAAATGGTTCGTACTTAGTGATGTCATTTTTGGTATTTAGTACTAATAACTGATTTTGTGAATTTTTTGTTTGTTTTGACTTTCAAACACGGAAAAAAACTATCGTCGTTCTAGCAAGAAAAATATTACAAAAATATTATTGCACTAGCAGCAATTGTAATTGCTATCAAAGCACTAATATAATGTAATATGAAAAAATATATTATTGCTAAACCATTATTCCTACACTCTATTACCAGAACAAGAAACTCTCGTTGACTAAACAATAAAGTTACCTATTGCAGAAATATGTATTGCATTAACAGCAATTATGATTTCCATCGCAGCACTAATATATTGTTATACGAATAAAAATATGTTTTTGCTAAATCATTATTGCTATACCCTATTACCAGAATAAGAAACTATCGTTAACCAAACAATACAATTATTCCAGAAATATTTACTGCATTAACAGCAATTGTAATTTCCATCGCAGTACTAATACATTTCTATATAAATAAATATATTATTGCTAAATTATTATTGCTATATACTCTAATTCCCGAACAAACCTTTAGCCAAACAATACAAATATTGCACACTCTTATTGCATTAGCAGTAATAATGATTTTTATCGAAGTATTAGAATATTGCCGTATGAAAGAGAATGTTATTGAGAAGAAAAAAGAGAAAGTATTAACGATATTTTTTTTTGTAGATTAGTGTTAATAATTACGTATTGCTCAGAGATCTGGCAATAATTAATCGTTGCTATACTTATGAATGCTATGTTGCTTCCAAATTTTGCAATAATTGAGAGCAAGTAAGTCAAGCTTCATTGCTCCACCGCTCTACAATAAAATATTGTTTCAACACGTTGCAATACCTCATTGCTCCAGTGCTTTAAATTCGTATATTTTGTTTCGATATCTTAGAACAATATATTGTTACAATACTTAGCAACAGTGTGTTGCTTTTACATTTAGCAATGTTAGAAATTTTAGTATAGAAATAAATGCCGCTGGTTGAGCAGGAGCAATATTTTATTGTTCGTCTAGCAATATTATTGATATTTTTTCCGTGAAGATACGAATTCATTTTTTTATTTGTAAAGAGTGAAAAGTGATGAACGCAATAGTATTTGGTGGAGATTTTTTTTTCATCGAAGGTGTTTTTAGGTTGTATGTACCTACTATCAATTAGGTTCATTTCTGTTTTTTCTTTTTTTTTTCAGTACCATTGCAGTAAAATTAATACTTTTCTGAGATATGACCTCTGCCTTTTTGTCTTACAATCGCAAATATGCGGAAAAAATTCCCTTATTGGATCAATTTGAATAAAACTGAATAAATTTCATATGAATTCTAGTTAATCTGATATGAAAAAATATAAGGCCAGTTAAATCATTATTAGTTACAATGGTTCCGAATATCGTGACAAATAGTCATTTAATGTAAAATTTGTACACTATTTTACGTGTTCGCAATATTTTAAAAACATTAAAAAGAAGAAATAAAAGTATTAAAATTATATACCTACATTATGGATTTAAAACTAACACACCCCGCATTAAAGCTCATATACATTTTTATAAATAAGAATAATAAGATATTTGTATGGTAAAACAACATTGCATTGTATTATTTTTATGAAAACATAGTTCATGAATAATATATATGACAATTCTTATTGAGCGAATTATTTTTCACATCACGAGCTTCGATTGAGGCTCGGCGCTAAGAACTAAAGCGAAGCGCCCGTCCGACGGCGAAATTCGAGAGGCTGTATAAGGATATTATACGAGTACCTACTCCACGGATAGTTTGTACCTGTACAAGAGGTATTAATTTCTCGCGAAATACGGCTTTTCAATAAACAGAGATAATTTCATTAAATCATTGTAGGACTAGAATTCTATTAGGCGTATATAAAGATCATTCGGTATGCTCTACCCCGTGTGGAAATGTTCATTGGGCCCCAATTGGGGCCCAATTGGGCTGCCCAATTACTAGTTGAGCGCCAATTGGGCAGCCCAATCAGTGCCCAATTGGGCTTTCGTTGGGCTTGTAACGCTCCGCCCAACCTATACCCAATTTGGGCCGCCCAATTGGGCCCCAATTGGGCAACCCTATTTATGCCCAATCAACCTGAAATGTTACTTTTAATGAATAATAAGATTAATAATGAATAATAAGATTAATAATAATCAATAAGATTTTATATTTTCTCATAAAAAATGTACAAAAGTAAAATATAAACGTATTCAAGCGGAACAATGATTGATACAAATCATACGCGCGGGTTTCCTTAGTTTTTCATAAGTATTCATTCATAATTCCATTGCATCTCTTATTTTTCTGCCACGGCTTGTTGATGGAGAAGAAAAACCATTGATTCGTCCCGTGCTGGCATGACGCTGAAAACAAAAAATAGAATATCCGCAAAGATATATGTCCTTCATAGGCAATCAAAGTGAGGTTAGAATGGTCAGATTGTAAATAACTTATCTGAAGGCAATTCTTCTGAGATGCTGCCGTCTCCTTTCCTGCTCTTTATGTACAGGCATCCAGAGAAAAGTAGCACTGCATCCGTTCACTATCACGATTCACGATTATTAAAAAAAAATACAAACGATTAGCAAACTACACGGAGCGTTTGTCACATTCACCACTATTCGCCAGGGCCGTCCCGAAAAAAGGGAACGTTTTCAGCCTCTCTCCAGGGCCGTACTCTTTTCCCGGGGCGGCCCTTGCGAATTTCTAAACACAAAAATAGCCGTAGCGCCTAAACTAAAATAGCTAGAAAAAAAAGTCATAAAGCAAAGATTAGAATGTTATTATCTACAACTTTTATTAAGGTCATTTTGTCGAAAAAAATAATAAAATAATAAAAAAGCCTTTTGATTCGGTACTTTGGAGACTACCCTTAAACAGCCCTGAAAAAATCACACTACCCTCGTCGATTTGTTTGCGGCATAGGTAAAAATGGATAAGTGCCTTTGACTAAGTGATTAGGTACCTCAGTTGGGGCCAGATTGAGGTACCCAATGTAGCCCCAACTAAACGCTAATACTATATCGTATCACCTGACCCAAATTTCAGTCACTAAAAGAGTTCGGAATAGATTTCAATTTTATATATTCTGTAATAGAAATGGCCAATTTATCATTACATGTATCTTACTCCACTCAATTTGAAAAATGCTGTAAAGATTATTAAAAACGCAATTATCAAAGAATGAAATATATTATATATTTATTACCAATGTCATCATAATAAAGTTAGTAACGTTTTTGAGGCGATGCTATCAACATTAAAACATAAAAATTATACAATATTTCTTGCTAGGGTAGTGATTAGGTACCTTAGTTGGGGCCAGATTGGGGTGCCCAACGTAGCCCCAACTAGTACCTTAGTTGGGGCCTGATTGGGCTGCCCAACGTAGCCCCAACTAAACGGTAATACTACATCGTATCAACTGACCCAAATTCCAGTCACTAAAAGTTCGGAATAAGTTCTAAATGTCCAGATTTATTTTCACTTCCGGTACATAAATAAAACAAACAATTGTATCTATTCGATTTATTATATTTTATTCAAATTGGGCCGCCCAATTGGGGCCTAATTGGCGCCCAATTACTGATTGGGCCGCCCAATTGGGGCCTAATTGGCGCCCAATTACTGATTGGGCCAACTTGGGCAGATTTCCACACGGGACCCAGTTATTAATTTGTGAAATATCGGCTCGCGTAATATCTCGTGATAAATTTTCGTCATCGTCATTGTCGTCGTCGTTCGAGCTGAAAGTAGGCACGAAGTTCTGTATACGTCTACGCGATTCTCCGATAGAGGTCAGCACGGCACGACAGCAGTCATACGACAAACTGGAAGAAATTTAGGAGCGATGTATAACAGGTTAATTCTTTATTCGTGATCATACTTATAATCGAACAGCACGAATCGATAAAATGTTCAAATAATTAGCTTATGCAAATATCTCGGAAACGGTGAGAGATACAGTGAAACGGAGGAAATTTGGGAGGGTCGTCTAAGGGGGTTCAACCTTGGCCCGTAAAAGTATTACTGCACACAGCGAGTCGATAAATTGTTTAACAATTTGTTTAAACAATAAACATTTGCAAATATCTAGGAAATGGTAAGAGATACGATGAAACGGAGACAATGTTCACTCTCACGGAACGAGGTGTAGTCCAACTTTTAGCAATGATGTTGTTACTGAAGAGAGCGAAACGATAATTTTTTAAAATAATAAACACAAATATATTGGCAATGGTGAGAGATACGACGAAACGGAGAAAATTTTGGGATATCGTCTGGGGGGCTGAATTTTCAACCGTGATGGTATTACCGCATATAGCAAGTCGATAAATTGTTTAACAATTTATTTGGACAATAAACTTTTGTATGTATCTCGGAAACAGTAAGAGATACAAGGAACCGGAGAAAATTCTGTAATTACGACGAAGGCGATCGAATTCTTAAGCCGCAATGGTATTACCGAACAGAGTGAATCGATTATTTGTTTAAATAATGAATTCATGCGGATATCTCGGAAATGGTGAGATGTGAGGAAGCGGAGAAAACTTTGGGACGATACATAGGAAGTCAAATTTTCAGCTACGATTTTATTACTGAGCAGTACGAGTCAATAATTTATTTAAACAATAAATTAATGCAAGTATCTTGGAAACGGTGAGAGATACAACGCAACGGAGAAAATTTTAGGGTTACCTATAGTGCCAAGTACCTACCTACCGATTGTTTCTCAGGATGGGCAAGATAGGAGATGCGAGAGTGCAGACGAAAATCATTGGATGTAATCAAACGTAACAAAAGTGACCGAAGCCGAAATTACAAATTACACTGGTCAAAAAAATTACATTTTTTTTCTGTCATACGAACCAGACCAGGTGATTCTTATAGATTTATGTGCGCTAAAAACGAATCTGACTCTCAAATTTGCGTGTCACACACGTCAGGATTTTGAAATACTTGAGGTTAAATATACGAAAACGGGCGATTTTGGCCATATTCACGGGTCTACACTGGTCAACAGTGATTTTGTCACACGAACCAGACCAGGTGATTCTTATAGATTTATATGCGCTAAAAACGAATCTGACTCTCAAATTTGCGACGTGGGTCAGGATTTCGAGATACTTGAGGTTAAATATACGAAAACGGACGATTTTGGCTATATTCACGGATCTATTACAATGAAACTATAGTTATTTTCGATAGGAGTGGGTGAAGCGCGAAACGCACGAATATCGAATTTGACTTTTTGTCACCAAAGTGTCAAAACCGAGGTTGGAGCGTGGGCGCGGACGGGGTCCGGGGTGGGGGTACGGAGGGGGGTTGGGGGCGGCCCCCCCCCCCCCAAAAAAAAGATTACAAAACATATTTTTTAAAGAAAAGAAAGAAAAAGATCAACACATTGAAAGTTAGAGTAAAATTATAAACTTTTATCAATATAAAAAAAATTAAATATGCATTTTTTGGACAACAAAAAAAATCAACAAATTCATAGTTGGACACTGATAAGCAATAACGTGTCAACCAACGCTGTTCCATTGTTGAATAAAATCGGGATCCATTGTCATGAGTTTTTATTTATTTCACACTATAAAACTACAATTCACCGTTTTGTGGTTATGTGTACCGGCTTTCTGTCTCACCGTTTTGAGGTTATGTGTACCGGCTTTCTGTCAACTGTGCAGTCTCTCGGCGCATGCGCAGTGTTGGACATTCGGTTGGATTCACTGACTGTTAACTTCACAACTATTTCTCCAGTGCACAAAAAAGTGTTCACGCACTGCGCAGGTACTTTCACGCACTGCGCAGGTACTTTCACGCACTGCGCAGGTTGTTCACACACTGAGCAGCTTCTGTGCGTGAAACACGATTTCACAAGCGTCGAGGACGAATGAAAAACCGAGGTTTTTGACACTGGGTGACAAAAAAAACTTTTTCTTAATTGCACTTACAGCATTTGAAAGTGTCATTTTTGAACTTTTCAATACATTACTTGATTGTTTCTAAACGATTTTACAAAGCCAAATTTCAGTACAACAAGTCGATCATGTCGGTCCACCGCACCACGCGCCTGATACATTTAGGTGCGTAGCGCGGTGGACCTAAACGATACACTTGTCACGTACTGAAATTTGCGTTTAGGAACAATCAAGTAATGTATTGAAAAGTTCAAAAACGACACTTTCAAATGCTGTAAGTGCAATTAAGAAAAATTTTTTAGTTTCATTGTAATAGACCCGTGAATATGGCCAAAATCGCTCATTTCCGTATATTTAACCTCAAGTATTTCAAAATCCTGACGTGATACGCAAATTTGAGAGTCAGATTCGTTTTGAGCGCACATAAATCTATAAGAATCATCTGGTCTGGTTTCTGTGACAAAATCACTGTTGACCAGTGTAGACCCGTGAATATGGCCAAAATCGCTCATTTTCGTATATTTAACCTCAAGTATTTAAAAATCCTGACGTGATACGAAAATTTGAGAGTGAGATTCGTTTTTAGCGCACATAAATTTATAAGAATCACCTGGTCTGGTTCGTGTGACAAAATCACTGTTGACCAGTGTTATTGTACCAAAGCAAGCCAGCAATGTTGAAAATTGTACCTAGCGGGTCCGTACCTGGAGAAATGATTATTCTTTGGTGCACATATTACAATCAGATTAAATGAGATACAGTGAATTTTGAATATAATCAGCTCCGGTTACTGAGCAAGTAATGTACATAATAAAACAGTTACCGAACTGTGCTGATTTTTTAAAGCAATACAAGTTATTTCGAATTATTTAAAGTTGGGTATATGCGAGGTAATCCGCTCAAAAGATTCGTACGAGGTATATTTCATTTTACCAAGACTTATCTCGCCGACAAATGATAAGATTACAATGGTAGGCAGAATATTTATTGGCCAACTTGAGAATCATTTAATTGCTACTTGTCCTATTATGTTGTAAAGTTTTGCAGCTTGTCGACGGAGTAAGTAATGGTAACTATTACTTTGCATATGCTGCCTTGTATATTTTCCAATTACTCAAATTAATGTGATATAATTTTATAATATTATATATAGCACAATATATATCTCTCTCTTATATAAGACAGTTTTTTCGATGCATCAAAAACCCCTGCCGGCTAACGTCGCTACCGTCGCCTCCTCCTTCTCCGCCTCCTCCTCTCCTCCTCCCCCCTCCGCCCTTCCCCTTCTCACCCTCCCTCTCCCACCCCTCCCTCCCCCAACCCCTCCCATCTCCCCTCTCCCCCTCCTCCTCCTCCTGGAAGAAGAAGAAGAAGTAGAAGAAGAAGAAGCAGGAGGAGGGAGGAGGGGGAGGCGGGGAAGGAGGAAGAGGAGGAGAAGGAGGAGCAGGAGCAAGAGCAGGAGCAGGAGCAGGAGCAGGAGCCGGAGGAGGAGAAGGAGCAGGGAAGGAGCAGGAAAAGGAGCAGGAGGAGGAGCATGAGAAGGAGGAGGAGGAGCAGGAGAAGGAGGAGGAGGAGGATCAGGAAAAGAAGCTGAAGAAGAAGCAGGAGAAGAAGGAGCTAGAGAAGAAGAAGCAGAAGAAGAAGAAGAAGAAGAAGAAGAAGAAGAAGAAGAAGAAGAAGCCGAAGAAGAACGTATTGAACGGAGAAGACAGCAACGACGTGATGCTGCTGTAAAAGTTTGGGGGAGCGCCGCGATAGCGGCGCAGGAGCGAAAGCCCCCCGGGGGTTGGCGAGCGTAGCGAGCAGAGGGCGGAGTCCCCTAGTTATATAATTATATAATATAATAATACTTTGCTTCTCTACAATTTCTTGAGCACGAACCTGCCAAGTACCTCTTTAAATATTGGTGGCCTGCTTTTCTATAGTCATTTGTCATTTTGATGTCGGTCCCTTTTGTCACGTTTGATAATATCTAGTGATTTTCGCCTGCACTCTCACATCTCCTATTTTGCCCATCCTGAGAAACACTTGGTAGGTAGATACTTGGCACTACATTCGGATATCAATATTTTTGGGGGAGGCGGGGCGAAACACGGCGTTCAATTCTTGTCTGGATTATTCTGGACACAATTTGGAGTGGATACATTTTCGAAGGTACGTTTTTGGGGACAGGGGAAATGCGGCATGCTGTTTTTGTTGGGCTTTCTAAAGTAAAGACAATTTTTAGTGTTTCAACTTTTCAATGAGATTCCCCTAGTGGAAATTGAACCGGGCGATCCTGCATTCAAGTTAGCCCCGCCAACTAGGAATAAATAGACGACTTCGAGATAGCATGTTCGATCGGAGGTCCATTTAGTAAAGACCGAGCGATTCCAGGATGGTGTATCCGATCGGTAGCTCGATCAATAAACTGGATTGGAAAGTACCAAACGAAATGTGCCTAAACTGAAAAAAAATGTACCAATTCTGCAGCAGACCAAAATATATTTCAAGACATTTCTCTACTACCTACATTATTAAACATCTCCACATGAGTGATACGCATCACTACAGCATCGATATCGTGGTCTTATTCATGGAGTTTTTAGTTGTTGCAGCCTGACGATGGCGCTAGAGTCACTTGAGAATACATTACTGTTTCAGCAGCCACAAGACTGGTAATCAGAGCCACTCTGTTTTCTCAGAGTGTACTGATGTAATCTTCGACTTCAGGGGATTGATTATTTTATGTTTCTTGCTCTTTGAGCTCTGCCAAGAATATTCTTTAAAACCGAATCTTTCCACGTCATTATACGATTCACGTTTGATCTTATACATTTTATACATTTTTGATATTTTACATGTTTATCAATGAACGTAAATTTTGTTAGATGAAACTGGAAGTACATTCGAAATTCTGCTTACATCGCGCACATAATACGATAATTTAAATAGCCAGATCATTGTACCGTAAATAAGTTGTTATAGATAACCGAATGGCGAAAGTGTCTAACTGCTAATCGGAGAACACGTGTTCGATCCCAACCATAGGAAACGAAATTTTAATTCGTCTAAAGTAGCTAATATGAAGCCCATGCCTTCCAATAAGCTATATAAGTATAAAATTGCGATACACATAGAGGTAATTGCAGAGAATATACAGTTGAAAGGAAAAAAGATGCTAAGAAATATTTTGATTATGGCATCTACAATTTTCATGATTTTCTTACGAGACTACAAAAGTGATCTCTATTGATCTTATTCTATACAGAATATTCTTCTTACTTGAATTTAATATTAAAGGTATGTACGAAAGGAACAGACCATAATCATTCATGTTTTCTGTTATAAAGTTAATGAGACTGTTTCATGTTCCTATATGTCATATTTTTTTTCATAGAAGAATAATAGCTTTTCGTAGAATTTTAATAGATATTTTTTTCCGTGTATCGTATGCGTATGTAGAGAGTGCTTCTACATAATAACCTTGTGACCTTTAGAAATCGATTAGTTAACACAACGGATGTACTTAAGATGAATTGAGGTAAGCATAAATTCTGATCTTTTCTTACATTAGTCTGATACTTTTGTTTCTTCGGAAGTTTCAAGTAGATTATAGAAGAGACGGTGCAAAAATGGAATATGCTTGTAATATGGAATATACCTCAGTTTTGACTAAACTAAGTGCCGCCTTTTGTCGAAAAACGGCTAACAAGGAAACGTTTCGAGGCCGCCGCTTCCGATCTTGATGAAACTTCGTAAATTTAAAGTTTATCGAAAAATAAGAGACCCCTATTTTTTTATAGCGGCCCAATTTTGGTTTAAGGGGGTGAAATGGACCCCTGAATTTTCACCCCCTTCGAGCTATCTCCGAAACGAAGCGAGATAGATGAAAACTTTCAATGTACGTTTTGTTTGGTTTTTTTAGTATAATAAAATCCCCTAAACAGATTTTGAAAAAAAGCATTATTTTTCAAAAAAAAAAAATTTTTTTATCTAATTTTTCGAAATTTCGGTTTAGTCATGTGGACAAAAATTTAGAAAATTTTATTACAAATTCAACCATGTATGACATGATATATTTCCCTCCTACAGTTTTGCAAATTTCTAACTTTTATGTCTGATAATGAGCGGGCTACCAATGGCAGTGACGGGATAGGTCGGGGGTTATTACTTCTATGTATTTTAATGCCACTTTTCTTTTATTTAATAAAGTTCAACTTCTATGGCTCATAATTATGACAATAATGGTATTCCGTGAAAAAATGTTTTATACAAAGTTGTTTCTTACACCAAGCACACGTAATAACGGCAATATCGCCACATATGTGGCATCGTGGTTCCGAGTCCTGTGCAAAACAAAATTCTACAGGATGTTCAAATTCAGGAGGTCTCTTGAATATATATCCACTCTTGAACCACGAATATTTAATAAAGTTAGTAAACCGTGGTGAAGAAAACTGATTATGATTATGAGGCTGCAAGAAGTTTACTTCCCTAACACTGGATCTACAAGCGTCTTACTGCTGGACTCTTGGAGTGGACAATGTGAGCGAAGTGTTCGAGAAGCTACACCAGAAGACAAGACAATAATATTAATGACGATTCCACAAGGCACCACCGGACTGATTCAACCGCTAGACGTATACGGATTTCGAATGTGGAAGAATTTTGTAAGGAGGTTTTCAGATATTGTAACTCTTTTCAATTACGATATTAACCTTCATTCGAGAGATAATATTTTAAAACTTCAATCTCTTACTCATAATCAGTTTTCTTCACCACGGTTTACTAACTTTATTAAATATTCGTGGTTCAAGAGTGGATATATATTCAAGAGACCTCCTGAATTTGAACATCCTGTAGAATTTTGTTTTGCACAGGACTCGGAACCACGATGCCACATATGTGGCGATATTGCCGTTATTACGTGTGCTTGGTGTAAGAAACAACTTTGTATAAAACATTTTTTCACGGAATACCATTATTGTCATAATTATGAGCCATAGAAGTTGAACTTTATTAAATAAAAGAAAAGTGGCATTAAAATACATAGAAGTAATAACCCCCGACCTATCCCGTCACTGCCATTGGTAGCCCGCTCATTATCAGACATAAAAGTTAGAAATTTGCAAAACTGTAGGAGGGAAATATATCATGTCATACATGGTTGAATTTGTAATAAAATTTCCTAAATTTTTGTCCACATGACTAAACCGAAATTTCGAAAAATTAGATAAAAAAATTTTTTTTTTTTGAAAAATAATGCTTTTTTTCAAAATCTGTTTAGGGGATTTTATTATACTAAAAAAACCAAACAAAACGTACATTGAAAGTTTTCATCTATCTCGCTTCGTTTCGGAGATAGCTCGAAGGGGGTGAAAATTCAGGGGTCCATTTCACCCCCTTAAACCAAAATTGGGCCGCTATAAAAAAATAGGGGTCTCTTATTTTTCGATAAACTTTAAATTTACGAAGTTTCATCAAGATCGGAAGCGGCGGCCTCGAAACGTTTCCTTGTAAGTTTGTGAATGTTTGCGACCTTTATTGGAGGCGATCTGCCGCGCGCCGTTTTAGTATGGTTTCGGTTTACCACGTTTGTACATTTGAATTTCGCATGCTGATAATTATAACACGTAAGTGAATATGCAAGCATAATTTTTTTATTTGCATGTTTTTATTTAAACATTTGCTACGATGCCACTAAGATGACGTTGTATTTGTTTAGTTTTTTGTTATGATAGGCTAGATCTAACTTCAAATATTGATGACATGGGTTGTCGGTAATAAGGAATACTAGTCAAAGTACAAAATCAAACGTCCAAAGAATGCAGTTTCTTCTGATGAATCTGAGGATTCAAGCAAAGATGTAAGACTTGACGATTCTGACAACGATTTGGAAAATATTCCGGGACAATTGGAATTGAATGAGGACGATGCTCAATGCATGCTTTGCGAGAGAGCATTTTCTGCTGATCAGAGGGAAGAATTATGGGTCCAATGTTTAACGTGCTCAATCTGGGCTCATAATGAGTGTGTAAGCGCCGAAAAAGAGGAGTATATTTGTGACTGATGCAAGTAAACCACAAGTTACTTCATTATTTCTTAGATATTTAAGCTATTCCGTATTTGCACCACCTTTTTTTAGGTGGGCATTTTGCAGTTTTTCATTCAAATTTTTTTTCTGTAAAAATCATTTAGATAATTACACATTTGCTTTTACATTTTGGTGTCTAATTGTCTAAAGTACCTTTTCCTTAAATTTGGTTTAATTCTATTCATTAACAAACAAAAATTATATCCCAAACAAAATGGTATTCCATATTTGCACCTTCTCCTCTACAATTTATACTTTCTATAAAAATAATGATCATTTATACTCTCATTCTTAACAGCAATAGTTTAAAATCAGAATTTTTTAGGTAAAACAAATAGAATAGTATTTCTAAATTCTTGCCATCTCTATTAAGTCTAACAATAAGTACTGAATGAAAAGAAAACATCGATTTTGCTACGTTTTTCCGCCCAAATTGCGGGCCTTCTTTAAGGGGTTAGTCCACTTGTCAGGGTCGGGAGAATCGAAAAATTTTTTATTGCATATTCGTTAATAATAAGCCTTCAAGAATATGCTCACCAAATCTTATAATGATCACAGCATTAAAACCGGAGTTATAAGCATTTATAGCGCGCCGCCTCGCCGCTCGGTCGCGCAGCTCAAAACTTTAAACGCGATTATCTCAGAATCATGTTTTTCAAAAAACACCTTTGCGGTGGACACGATTACTCAAAATCTAGTACGTCGATCATCACCAAATTTTTTTCTGCTTGTTTGTCATGATAATAGCTTGTGCTTGAACGAAGGATTTTCATTGTTTGTGGACAAATTTTTTTTAGACCGAAAAAACCGAAAATTGAAGACCTTTAAAAATGTAACTTTTTGTAAAAAGTGCCGCCATTTTTCAAAAAATCATAATTTTGACAAATCCTTCGTTCAAGCACAAGCCAATACAATATACTAACCAAATCTTTTTCAAATTTTAATTTTAGATGAACTGTTTCCGGGTTATTATGTCCACCGCCACTGATGCTCAAAAAAAGGCATTTCCGGAAAACAGCTGCAGCTCCGCCATTTTTAAATATTTTGTTATGAAAAAATTTGTACAAGCACTTGAAAACATGTACTAATCGACAGTATTAATCGTTTTCAAATAAATATTTATTATGCTGCCGAAAAAAAATGGAGAAAATCTCGTACATTCGCTTGCCACAAGTGGACCTAACCCCTTAAGGCGCAACCTACTCGTAATTTATTTATTAAATGGCAAATTAGTGTTACGTATCACTATAGGGGGTAATGATTTATTATTATTATTGTTGTTGTTGTTTCAATTTCCTGGGTTTCGGTATTTTCGAAAACACAGGAAATATAGGAAACCGCGTATTTAGTCGTCGGCGTCGCGACGCGTCAGGTGCTCGTGTTAAGGTAGTATGGTCACTCTCCAAAGTGGTCGTTGAGTGTCTGTAGAAAAAGTCATCAAAAAACTATGATTTATAATTGAAAATTCTCTTTGTGAATTATAAAATTTATGACCATAAGAATTAGTCGATTATTTTGATTATTTTTCACTTATCATTCAAATAATGTGCCTCCTTTGATTAGCGTCTTTTTATGTGTGACAACGCATATTATCAATAGCCTCGTGGCCTAGTAGGGAAAACCACGATTCACTCAAACGTTTGAGTGTATTGTGGGAAAAACGAGATTTGAAATGCACGCTTGAACCCACTCCACTGTCGCGACGTTGCCGCATCTACTCGACACGCTATTTCCGAACACCGAGAAGCAGAAATTAGTTATAACCAAAATATCAAACGGTCAACAATTTTCATCAATGGTTATACATTTTTGTTTTTTTTTCCCCCGTTTTTTGGTATTTTTTTATATTTTAATCTTGGATCTTACATACAAACCCCGAAAAATGTGATTTGCCCATAAGACTCTGGGTTACTCCCCCTATATGGTAATTAATTTTTATCAAACATACTAAACGCTCAATCTACCACAAATTGCACCAGGAGGTTTCTGTTGATATTAGTTTGCATACAAAATTAGTTCATATTTTAATCTTGAAAATCGATTAGTGACCATACTACTTTAATCGAATGAACGTTCATGCTTTGATACGCACCGTAATTTCCAAAATTATCTACCTTTAATACTATTTATCGGTAGAGAAAGTTAGGCATTACACATGTAAAGAAAAAAGTAAGTAAATGAAATGACACCATTGTTATTTCTTCAAAATTTCCAGTAGCATGACTAAATTCAGACAGGTAGATAATTGGGGTTACATTTTTTGTTATCGTTATACCTTACAATCATTTTATTAATAAAGGTCATATTCTTTTGGGAGCAAAACGTTTTGTAAATATTTATCTTTGCAAGATGGCGGAGGAAGTTATTTGGAAACAAGAATTTAATCGGAACTAAATTAAATACACCAACTGTTGTATCGAAGCAATTACAGCACTAATCTAAATCGTTTTAACGAGTAAACGATGTAAAAACATAAACAATTGTAAATGTTTATAAATGTTTCATCTATATGATGAGGGAGACTTTCCAAATGTTGAATTAACAAAACTAGTCTCCTAAACTGGACCAATTATTCCCTAAATTAGGCTGTATCTTAAAATCACATTTGAACACCAAATAATACAGAAAGCACAATAGAATGTTAACTAAAAGTCCAAAGTGGAGATATTGCACCGTTAAACTTGTATTGGACCGTGTTTATGTATCACTTGATTATACAAAATTTCAAGGATGACAGAAGATCTTATTAGATTTCACTCGGTAAAAGCAATGAATAAAATGATCCATTTCTTATTTGAAAAGTAGTTCATGTTCATTTCATTAGAAACGCCTATAGCACTTTTTAAATGGTTTATAGGTACCACGTAAAAATACGGCTAAAACAAACGGTTGAAACTATAAATCTAATTTAGACTGTCCTACATCAATTTTAGATAAAGATTGCTGCCCGAATGACAAACTTAAAAATGATTTTAAAATTTTGATGTGAATCACATAAAGCATTTTTATATAATATGTATAAGCAATAATAACGAAAGGACTATGGTACATTTTTATCTGTTACCTATTTTTTCAAATGACAGCTCACCTAAATATTACGTCTGATAAGCGTTTTTTGAGGTAACGTAAGTATCTTGTGAATTACTATTCGTACTACGTACCTTAACTGTACGATAGTGAGAGTTCTAAGGAAATCGTAAAATATGTTTGAAGGCGCGTAGGGTTTCTTCGAATATAGTTAAAATACCATTGATTTGAGCTATATTTTACCTACTACGAGTTTACATTTTCCAACAATTTCTCGCTTATAAATAGTTCCATTCCTGTCAAATGGTGAATCGTTAGCTGTGATTTTTATTTGTATTGTAAAAATGTAGCAGTTCTACAATCAATAATTTTTCCGATACAAGGAGATTTCTGAAGAAGTTTGCTAAACTTGAGTTCCAATAAGAAAAGATTTATTTTATAAACCGAGGCCACGAGTAATAGGTCGAAGGTGTTTATTTTTGTTGGAAAAACCTTGCGTCATAAGTAAACTTCTTCTCATTTGGACCGCAGAGCACACGTGTGAGGTCAAGTGAATTCCGAAGAATAGAGGGTACTTCCTCTGGAAAATTCAGGCGCACTTCAAGAAAGTCACCGGGGTGGGCGGAAAACTCGGCGATTTTTGATGCTGCTCGAAAAAGGGAAAAGGAAGAAAAATATCTACTTATATATATATACTACCCACCACCTGTCATTAGGATGCCGCAAAGCATACAGTGCCTTTTAATGCCATTGTAGAGTTGATTTACAGTTGGCTATTGTTGTGGGGAATTGGAA
Organism: Xiphydria camelus; assembly: GCA_963678675.1. Taxonomy (NCBI): domain Eukaryota; kingdom Metazoa; phylum Arthropoda; class Insecta; order Hymenoptera; family Xiphydriidae; genus Xiphydria; species Xiphydria camelus. The sequence goes on from OY783195.1 coordinate 12,297,470, forward strand.
CGACCCTCTTCGGCTTCGGTTTCGACCTCGACAGGAACCCAGCAGAGAGCCCGAACTTCTCTCTTCCACTCCTTCTCTCTCCCGTTCCCCTTCTACCGCGCTCTCATCTCTTCTCTTGCTCCCTTCCTATGAGCTCCATCGCTTTGATGTCCGACCAAAAAGTTACACAAATCATCATTAGCTCGCTTGCGTATCATTTGTTTGGTGAGCCTGTTCTTTCGGGTATTCTTCGCTCCTTTGACGATATCTCGCACCACACTCGCTTGGTTTGGGGCCCGAGTTCATTCTTGAAGAATACGTACCGTTGCACCATGAGGAAAGAAGTTTGTTTTTAATAACTCTATAGATTTAGAATCAATGCACAGAACCAACAATATAAATCGTGACGAAAATGTGATCACTTACAAAAATAACTCATTAATAATCGTGTCGACAAAAACCCCAATAAAAATTGCACGCTGTATATTTTTCAGGGTGGATGATATGAGGCACATAACTTCGATTAATTCTTCACACATCGCCCATCCTGCAAATTACGCGGTATAATCAAGACCAACAAAAGTAACCGAGATCGACATGACAAATGACTATACCAAAGCAGGCCACCAATGTTCAAAATGCTGCTTGGCGGGCCCATGTCTGAAGACATTGTTATTGTTAATCGTGCATATTACTCGTATATATTGTATATTCAGATTAAATCAGTTACCGTAAGTGTTAAATACAATCAATGCTATCTCGCTGGATAAGTAATATTTATAACTATAATGCAGTTACCGGTCTGTGCTAACTTTTTAAAAAGCAGTACGTAATTGAAGACCTCGGCTGTAAAACATGGTAAGTGACACTAAACTAGTTCCGAGGAAAAGCTATAAAGAACTTTAGTACAATAATATAAATCAAATTAATGGATTAAGTGACTTTTTTCTAATTTTATGTTATTGTCAATTTAATGGGGCTCACAAGTAGGGAGAAGAATAATTTACAATTCTTTTCACGTATGTTTTTAATCGAATACAACTTAAAAATGCCACACAACATGTTTTACGTTAGATTTATTAGACGCAAAAAACTAAAACCATTTAACATAAAAAAAAACCTAAAAGTCATGTACCAAAACGTGTCTATGAAGAAGTGTTGATAGGTGTAGTTATTAATATTTCTGTTCATTCTGAACTTTGTGATTTAAGCGTATAATAGAATACATGTTCAATGGGTGGTATCCACTGTAAACATAACATTACGTGGATTAATTTTATTTCCTCTATTCGTAAGCACTCCTGATATTTTTGTCTAATATCGCTACACATTAAAATCTCTAGGCTCTCTCTTGATCTTCCACGTTTCTTTAATGAGATATTTCTTATATGAAATCACTTAACATGTTTTCCTTGAAAAGTTTAATGAAACTAACCTTGTTTTTATCATTTTCTTCCTCAATATCAGATTCACTTCCACTATAAACATAATCTCGGTCCGTTATACAGTCGTCTGAAAAGTCATACAAACTGTCTGAATCACTATTTCCTTCCATTTTTCTATTATTATTAGAGCGATAACTAGACTTGGTTAAATACGACAGCTATATTGTTTTGCTACTAAACAGGTTTCACATACAACACGTACTTCCCAGATGTACATAACATATTTTACTGGCATTTATTGTGGCGCCATCTTTACATAAATAGCCAAAATTAATATTGAAATCCAAAGTAGCGGTACATAACAGGTATTTTTTGGTATTAGATTGATGTATGAGATAATGCCACTTATATACCCCCCCCCATATTTTACAGCCGAAGTCTTCAATTAGGTATTTAAAATAAGAAATGTATGAGGTAATTTTCTCAGGAGGTTCGTATGAGGTACACACTTTAATTTGACGATATTTACCTCATTGACGAATAGCAAGATTGCAATGATCGGCAGAATAAATTATTGGCCAGCTTCAGGATAAGTTAATTGTTACTTAATCTATCATATAGTAAAAATTTACAATTTGTCGATGAGATAAATATTGACAAAATTCTTATTATTAAAATATATTCTGTACGACCCTTTTGAGTGGAATAGCATATATGTATACAGGGTCTTCAAAAAGTCCCGGTACGGCTGATTATCTCAGCGGGAAATCATTTTAGAGAAAAATCTTTCATGCAAAACTTTTAGGATTTTTCCCTGGCTACCCAATGGTTATATTGGATTTGACCTTGACCATGACTTTCAAGGTCATATCAAGGTCAAATTGATCTTTTTAAGAAGTTTGGGGAGAGATTGTAATCGGGGGTGAGGTGCAGGGGAAATCTATTGTTCTCCTGCAAGTTTTCAATCCCTGAAACTGAAAAACTTGAAAAATATTATTTACAAAAAATAATAAGTACGAATGGAAAAACTGTTTTTCACGTCTATTTCACTTTCAATTAATTTTTTTTATAATTTAAAAAATGTATAATTATGTAAAAATGTTCTCTAATTTATGAAAAACTATCGAAAATTCGTCGGAAAACTGGCAATGTGGCAGAGGTAATTTTCAATGCAGTAGTTGGTTACATTGAGCACTTGATTTTAGTGCTTATGATGTGTGTTTATAACCTGTCTTAACCTCGATTTTCGAGAAAGAATTTATGCGTGGAAAGTGATTAGAGTGGAAAAGAAGGATTGTAAGTACGTGAGGGAAACGGGGAAGTGTCTAGGATGAATAGAAAGTATAAATTAGGATAGCTACGGCGGTATATAGACAACAGTTTGCACAGGAAAACGACGGCAGTTTCGAGGCTAGGATTGTGAGGTTAGGAAAGGCGGCGAGACGAACACGATGTCGAAAACAGTGAATCAAGTAGAAGTAAAGCCGCGTGGCACGAGTCGACTCGGGTCGAGCGACTTGGTGGTTCGACCGTGGTCTTTCTTTGTTATTAGTCGAATCGAACGAAGTAGCTCCGGCGGAACCGCGGCGGATGGCGGTGAAGCGGTGCCGCGGGGAAGCGCGGATTGCTCTTGCGGAAACCGCCGCGGATGGTTGATCACTATGAAAGTGTCCGCGCGGTCTCCGCGTTCGCCGCGTCCGATGCCGGCATCCTCTCATCCGCACGGTTACGCGGATGCCAGTGCGTTGTCTGCCACAGGTATATTGCTATAATAAATTAACATCCGCACGACCGCCATTCGCCGCGTTCGCAGCTCATGCGTTCTGCTACTAAGAGAACCAAACGTTGGAAAGGTAAATCTAGCGTTTGCAACGTTGCCACATTTCTCAAGAAACTCGTTTTCTCTACAAATGACATTTTCCCTATTACTTTATTTAATTTGTCGACAACGAAACACAGGAAGAGTAAAAATAATACCAAATTAAAGATGATTAATTATTCTATAACGTTTAATTTTTTCAGAAATTTACCATTATTTCTTTTCAAAATATCGAATTTTTTTCATTGACCCTGCATTGCAGAATTGTAAGTACTATCATTATTTTAATAATAATTTATTAAAATTTGATGAAATAATACATTTTAGTATATTTTAAATAAATGTTGAATAACTTTAGTATTGGTAAAGTATTTTATGTAGCATGAAGTTCAGATGAAGTTAGAAAAAAAATGAAATTATTTACTTTTTTTTCGAAAACAGTACACATGAAAAATCTGAAAAAATTACAGTCATTAGTATAATTCCATAATTATTTGATAATTTTTTAAGATTTTTTTCATTATTTTGACTACTCCCCAAACTCCTTAAATGCGAACCCCTATTTTTGATACGGAAATGAAAAGAGCGGGAAATTTCACATTCAAATATGTCCTCACCATTTTTTTCATGTGAGCTTTATCGTCAGCGGAGCACAGTGGGAAATTTCCTTGAATTAGAAGGACAACATTCTTAATGGCTTATTCAACTTAAACCAAATACGGTATTGGGGGTTTTTTGGGTCGCTGATCACGAATCTGGAGTCAGGTTTCAAAAATTCAAGATGGCGGATCCAATATGGCGGACGAGATTTTCGCAAACTGACGGATTCGTGCCAAATTTGGAAAATTTTGAATTTTTGAAATTTGATTTCAGACTCGTGATCAGCGACCCAAAAAACCCACTTATACCAAATTGAAAAGGATTAATACATCTATCCCCTTCCAAATTTTATTCATATTTTTAGAGGACATCGTAAAAAAAGTACTTTTTTCAGATAAGAATGACCAAAGTCACGATATTTTCAAATATCCCGCCAATTTACTCAGCGGTCCCTTCGATGTAGCAGTTGTAGCACAGGATAGCACGCGGCTACGGAATTGCGTTCAGCTCGACCTCCCACCACTTCATTTGCAGAGATCTAAAGGCGCGTATACATCTGCGAGCTGAGTGTGAGCTGAGCGTGAGCCGAGCGGCTCACGAGTCACTCGTGAGCTGCGCGTGAGCCGTCCATTTAAATGAATGCTTCCAAGGAATTTCCAACGACCAGCCAGATACATCTGCGAGCCGAGCGGCTCGCGCTCGCTTGATTGGGACGTGGTTTAGAGCGCTAAACTAACGACTTTTTGAGCCACTCGTGAGTCGCTCACTGCGATCCGCCTCCCGTGGCTCACTGTGAGCGGCTCACGACTCACTCATAGTGATCCGTCTCCTGTCGGTTTTTCTGGTGAACGCAAAGGCCGAAATTTTTATATTCATTTGACACTGAAGACAATGCTAATTTTGCTACTTCAAATTGTTGCAGTGCCTTAATAATTTTCTTCCTTATGAGACGAATGAAAATAATTACTGAATTTTTAAAACATTAGTTAACAGATCTATGAAGTAGTCCTATACTTTTTGCAACTATTATGATGATGGAGTTACCAAAATGGGTTCGATTTGGTGCTTCGTCAAATATTGTAATTGTCGATGTGAACAACCTAATTGTCACTGTAGATTTGAATACTTTGCTATCATTCGAAAGCTAGTTAATGATAGTATAGACATAGCAGAAGTTGATAATTTTAGATACAACAGCTCCGGCTTTTTCCACAAATGTCATCAAATAAATAATGTAAAGGCCATCCCAATTAGCAGTCTTATTACACTTTGTATATACATTAATCTCAATAATGAATTATATGTGGTTTATCATATTAACATTAAGGAATTAGAATAAATAATGTAATATATAAATATTGTTTTCTACTGTTCTATGTAGTTTTCATTTTTATTCTATTATTTTCTTGAAAATTGTAATGTACAAAAAACTATGATACTTCAATTCACCTTATATTATTTATTGAAGGGGTTTTTTCTCTTAAAAATTTTGATGAAATACATTTTCCTTTTTTATAATGCACATGCAAGTATTAAATTCATTGACTTCTATTGTGAGAACGCAGGTGAACGACGTAAAGATACCGTACTTTTTTAATGTTGGTGTATTTGAGGAAAGTTATTACAAAAATCAATCCTTGTCACCTCTTCAATAAACTTATTTAATATTATCTGAAGATGTTAGGTTTAAGTATTCTTTCACACGTCGCCCTAGTCTACAGGTCTGGATTGCGAGGGGTCAAGTCACAGTATCTCTTTTTTAACAGAGATCCTTCGAATAAGCGTTAGTCTCAAGTGGGAAGCATTAATTTCAACAAGTGGCTCATGAGCGACTCGTGAGCGACTCGTGAGTCGCTCGGCGCCGCTCAGCTCACGCTCAGCTCGCGCTCAGCTCGCAGATGTATACGCACCTTAAGAATACGCGCGCGTAACATCTCCCACCAGCTTTACGTATCGTTCTATTACTCAGAGAAGAATTAATTTGCCACTCTCTCTGAAACTTGGAGGTCTTATAGGAAAAAATCTCAGCTTTCTTCTAAAATTATTTTAAAAAATAAGAAAATTGTCCAAATTAAAGAAAATCAAATTTATTTTTGATTTTCAAAAATTAGGGTCAAATTTTTAATGTTTTAAAAAATTGTTATGGCCACCAGAAAGTTTGTGGAAAAATCTATGAAAAACATTTCTAGTGAAATTTTGTTTCAAGCAATAGGAAAAAAGTTACAGATGTTTAAAAGTAAGGCTTTGCTTAAATAACCCAAAAATTGTACCCCCTCCACTTTGATAAATAATTATCAAAATGAATTAATTTTTGGTGTGAGGAGTACTATCTAATAGGACTACAATTGGGCCAATTTTTAGCCCGATCGGACATTTTCATTTTCGAGGGTGGTACACTTCAAAAATTATGCCCCACATACGTTAGCTTAAAGACAATACAATAACATTACTTATCCTAGTTTAGTGTTACGTGACTTAACCACTCTGGATAAAAAGAAAAAAAAGGAATAGTTACTAACCAACCTAGCTTCTCTAAAGTAATAGTAAAAATAATAATTAAAGGAAGGAATTTATACTAATTACTGCTACTGCATTATTCTACCACGGGGGAAAAAATAATTAGCTATCCTAAGTTTCAATAATTAATTACAAAAAAAATTAATAATAATAAAGAGAAATTGATACTAATTACTCATAAGGTATTATTTTACAAGAGGGGAAGAGAATGATTACTAGCTATCCTAAGTTTCCATAATTAATTACAAAAAAATTAATAATAATAAAGAGAAATTGATACTAATTACTCATAAGGTATTGTTCTACAAGAGGGAAAAAGAATGATTACTTGCTAACCTAAATTTTTCTAGGCTAATTAAAAAAAATAAAAGTACTTCATACTGATGGGGCATCTTATCCAAGATGACGAGAAGGACCACTGCCGTGGTGCCCGAAGTTGACCCTACTCCGAGGATCGGGCTTCGCGTCCGTGGTGCCGTAGTTGGTAACCATGCGTTGTGGCTAATGGAACATCTTATCCAAGATGACGGGGAAGGGCCACTACTGTGATGCCCAAGTCGATCCTACTCCAAGGATCGGGCATCGCGTCCGCGAGGCCGTAAGTGGTAGCCATATGTTGTGGTTACCGGTGGCGTGATTGGAGGGGCTTCTTCCTTCCTCTGTCGGCCTCTCTTCCGCCGGGCTGATTGGTGAGGTTTGGCTTAAGGGCCCTGGTTGTTGGGCCCCGGACAATTCCCCTCCGGAGCGGCTGGCTCGGTCCGGGATGTCGCCGGTTTGAGTTAAGTAAAGTGAATTTTCACCTTCTCGTTACCTCGGAGCACCATGTAGACGCCACCCCCAGCGTACTCCAAGATGGTGTGAGGGCCGTTCCATCGGGGAGCGAACCCTGCGTGGATGCCTTGGACCGCGTTGGACAGGGTATGTAGGCGTGCGTACACCTTGCCTCCCGGTGGGTATTGGGCCTCGTCTTCTCCGCTGTCCGTGGGTTGTAAATAGCGCCTTTTTTTGTTGTGCCCTGGCTGCCTCTATACGCTCCTGTCGAGGAACGCGGGTCTTCCTTGTTTGTTCGCGAAGAATCCATTCTCCAGGGCATGTGATATTATGCCCGAGGAGTAGTTCCGTAGGTGTTAGACCCGTTGCAGCATTGCGCCTCTGGCGCAAGTTGAATAGAATATTAGGGAGGTATTGATCCCACGTAGAGTGCTTCTCTATGGCGAGGCGGATACGGAGGCCCTTTTTGATTTCTTGATTCCGTCGCTCCGTTTGATTGGCCCTGGGGTGGTAGATAGGTGTTGTCCAGGGTTCTGCTCCCCACCTTTGGCAGTTGGCGGACCATTAGTTGCTGATGAATTGGGGTCCGTTGTCCGTGAGGATTACCTTGGGGTAACCCCAGCGTGGCTACACCTCGTGGTCGAGGACCTTAACGAGGTGTGACGTGTCCGATGCCGCGACAGCGTGGGCCTCTGGATATCGAGAAAAGAGGTCCGTGATAACAAGGATGAACTTCTTCCCCCTACTGGTCCTTGGATATGGTCCCATCAAGTCCAGGGCGACAGTTTTCCACGGTTCCGTGGGTTGTCGTGGGCGCTGCCGGTCTGGAGGTCCCGGACGCGTAGCTTTGCAGCAGGTGCAAAGCCAGCATTCTCTCACGTACTGTCTGACGTCTTGCTGCATGTGTGGCCAGTAGTAGTATTCTCGAAGGCTACGTGTGGTTTCGGCTTCCCCCGGGTGCCCTGCCTGGTCATGGAGTTCGTAGAGGAGTCTCGTCCTTGTGGTTTGAGGAACGATTAACCGTCTGCCCCCGTCTGAGGTACATCGGTACAGCCGTCCGTCTTGAACGAGGTGGCTTCCGGAACCTTGAGGTTCGTTGGCGAGACATTGTTGTGCCAGCTTCGTCAGTTCCCGGTCCGCCTGCTAGTCCTCTATGATCACCTTGACCAGATTTGAGACCTCGATGTGATTCAGCCCCGGGCTCGGTGGCAACATCCTCTCCGGCTGGGTGAGCTCGTCCAGTGGTTCGGTCTTGGTCGGTTGGCGAGAAAGAGCGTCTGGCAAGGCATTGTGCTTGCCAGGATAATGTTCCAGTCGGAAGGTGAACTCCTGCAAGAGGAGTGCCCATCGGGTCAGCTTGGCACGGTGATCTCGCATCTGGTTGAGCCACGTTAGTGCCTTGCTTTCTGTCCTCAGGGTGAAGTACGTGTCCTCCAGGTAGGGGCGGTATTTCTTTACTGCCCATACAATTGCTAGGCATTCCTGCTCATTGCCGTGATACCTGCTTCCTGTCTGGTTGAAGCGTGCACTGGCGTAGCTGATTATGTTACGCGTCCCCGTGGTTGCCGATTGCTGGTACAATACGACCCCCATCCCTTTTGCGCTAGCGTCCGTTTGTAAGATGTATGGAAGTGTTGGGTCAGGTCGGCTGAGCCGTAGTTCCCTCTTGAACAGTTCCTTAACCTCGTAGAAGGCTCCTGCAGTGAAGGTGGACCAGTGCCAGGACCGCTGGTTACTCAGGAGATCTGTAAGTGGGGCAGCAACCTCAGCGAAGTTAGGCACGTATTCTCACAGCCATTTACACGTTCCCAGGAACTGTCGTAACTCCTTCCGGTTTGTAGGGGCGTTACCTTCTGTTATGGCTAGGACGTGCCCCTCTTGTGCTCGATTCCCGTCCGGTCCCACGATGTGTTCGAGATATTTTAGTTCCCGGGTCCCGAAGTGGCACTTGCTGAGAGTGCACGTGAGGCCGTGCACAGCCAGCCTCTCGAGGACTGCTCGTAGGTGGATCAGGTGGCTCTCCCAGACCGGGGAGTAGATGATAATGTCGTCTAAATATGCAAGGCAGAACTTCCGGAAGTATTCCGTTAGGACCTCCTGGCTCATGAGGCGTTGGAAGGTACCTGGGGCTCCCTTTAGCCCGAAGGGCATAACCCGGAACTGGTATTGCCCGCCATCGGGGGAGGAGAAGGCGGTGTATGGCTTGGCGTCCTCTGACATCGGGACTTGCCAGTACCCGCTCTTCATTTCCAGCGTAGTAAACACTTGAGCCTTCCCCAAGTGCCTCGTGGATCACCGGAAGTTCCTGCGTCGAATCCTCGGTAATCCCGTTTAGGCGCCGGTAGTCAACGCAAAAACGGAAGGTGCCGTCCTTCTTCGGTGCCAATACTATTGGTGAGTTGTACGGGGACGCAGCCAGTTCTATCACTCGCTCTGCCAACATCTCCTGGATCTACCCCTAGATGATCCTCTTCTTGTGGTCAGAGTAGCGGTAGTTTGCGGTTCGTACCGGCTGCGTGCTCCGTAGTTTAATATCATGTGCGATGGTCCTGGTCTGCTGTAGACGTCCTCCCTGATGGAAGCAGGTCGCATGGTCCTCGAGAACCTTGCGGAATTCCGGCAGGAGGTTGTGCGGAAACTCCTGCTTGATTTCGTTCCAGGGGAGAGAAACTGGTGCTGGCCGCAGTCTCTCGACTTGTTGTTCCAGGTATACTCGCATCCTCCGGGTGGTCCCGACGTAGAGGTATCCGTGTTGATAGTCCTGCACCACCGCGTGCGACTTCAGCCACGGATATCCCAGGATGACGTCTTCGTTTAGGGTCGGACTGACCAAGAAGGTCCCAGAAAGGGCAACGCCACCGATGAGAATGTGAAGGGGAGTTTCCCCGATGAAGGGCATTTCTCCCTGGTTCCCCGCCAGCTGAGCTGTTAACGGGCCCGGTCTTAATTGTCGTATATTTGCTACGCACCTTGCGTGGATAAAATTGTGGCTTGCTCCCGAATCGACGAGGGCTGAGAGAGGGAGACCCCGGATACTCACCGCTAGGTGTGGCAAGTCCTGTCGAGCGAGGCAAGCCGTCCCCGCGGAAACTATTGGTCGGATGTGGTCGGCGAGTCGTTGGCAGCGGTGGAAGGCGCGAAGGCGCCGCGGTCACACAAAGGAGCGGTGGAAGGCGCAAAGCGCCGCGGTCAAGGAAGGGTCAAGGGGAAAGAACAAGAGAACAAATGCGAGCTGGCCGATCTATTGGAGTCCTGAGATGGACCGAGGAATCTCCCTGGATGTCGACTCTCACGCTCTGTGCACGCTCCTATATACCTAGCGCGCTAGCGCTGCGGGGGAGCGTCATCGGTCCCTATTGGCCGGTGACGGTCAAGTGGGGGCAACTCGCGGCAGTCCTCTTGATTGGCGCGACGTGACGTGCTCGACGATCTGCTGAACCAATCCCCCGCGACAGGCCAGTGTCCACTGCACGCTGCTCGGGAGTGTTACGCGCTCTCTAACGCCTATCTACGCTAAGGGACTTATACCTACCTATAAAAATGACGCACGTCACGGTATCAGAAATAGGGGTTCGCATTTAAAAAGATCACTTTGACCTTGATATGACCTTGAAAGTCATGGTCAAGGTCAAATCCAATATGACCATTGGGTAGCCAGGGAAAAATCCTAAAAGTTTTGCAGTAAATATTTTTTTCTAAAACGATTTCCCGATGAGATAATTAGCCGTACCGGGGCTTTTTGGAGACCCTGTATAACTGTTATACGCGTTGCATATATATATAGGCAATGTAATGATAAGAACTAATACCTACCAAATGGAAAACATAAGTTATACAGTACATATGCAAATTAAAATATCCGCTTTTGTACAGGTTATTGAAGGATTTTAACATACTGGCCATTTCTAACTTTGTATTTGTTGATCTCTGTATTTTCCAATTATTAGAATTAATTCAATATTATAATAATCTAATGCCAAATATTCACCAATTTCTTCTGGCACGGGTCCGCCAAGAAGCATTTTGAATATTGGTGGCTTGCTTTGGTATAGTCATTTCTCATTTCGATCTCGGTTACTTCCCGACTTTAAAAAGTACAATAGTAGGGTTTTTATTAGGACCTGATCTAGCTTAACTAAGGAAGTAATCGGGCTCTTATCAAGTAACCCGATAGGGCACCGATTATAGGTACATGTAACGCAAATGCGCGTCATAGGAATATTACCAGGTAAACATAACTCCAAAAAATATTAAAATATTAAAAATTTCCCTCGAGAACTGCGTAGGAGAACAACAAAAATTATTTTTAATAAAAATAAAGCTATTTCTCTTCAAGGGAATATTTCATTTAAAAAATTATTGATATATTATATACAATGTAGGTGACAAGTATTCTTATAACCTCTTACAAAAAATTACTCCAACAAACATTGCACTTCGTGTTTGAACCCTCTTTGTCAGAAACGGCTACAGTTACAACTTCACATGTGACTGATACTCAGGCTCCATCGCAATTACCATCTGTAACTAATTTTTTGCCATTGGAGAATTTGCAGCAGAACATGGTCTTGAGATTGGAGCATTTTGAAAAGATTGCAAATTTGCAAAACTAAATTTGCAAAACTACTAAAACGATAGATTCAATAGTTAATAAGGTGTTACAAATCACCAGTAATCTAGTTAAATCAGAAAAAATTAAACTTAGAAGTTTAGAAGCAAACAAAAGTATTCCACCGAGTAATAACACTACCCTGAACTCTGTTTCACGGAGTATTAGCGCTACCCTGAACTCTATCAAAATTCAAAGACCCATAAAAGATGGCTCATCAAGTTTGAATAATCTCACTAGCATTGCTAATAATTCAAACAATAACTTACAATTTAATAGTACTACTGACTACAGCGGTGAAAATGTTAATAAAGATTCGAATATTCGAAGTGAATTAACAGAAACTTTTAAAGATTTGAAAAAGACATTAGAAGGAAATAATACAGTAAAAGTAAATTACAAAAGAGAGTATAAACTTACAACTAAAGTCAATATTAATCTATAGATGGATTATCTACAATCTGAGCTATTAACTAATGATCTTTTAAATGTCATCGATCCATCAATTCAAATTTCTAAAGATTTTAGTGAAGAAAAGAAGTTATGAAGAAAAGGTATGGTTAGGGACATAATTATTAATCACTTAGAAAAGTATTATCATGAAAAAATTGTGACCTTGAAAGATCCTAGATATACTACTAAAATTAAAAGAACTTAAGAAAATTGAATCCAACGTAACACACACATCTGTCACGACACGTTTATATCAACTTAAAATGAAACTATTTGAAAAAGTATCCGATTGTACTGAAAATTTTATTCGATAATTATAGATTATGAAAATTTTGATGACGCTGTGCCTTTGACGGATGAGGAAAAGAGATCAGCCTTCTATCAGGCAGTATCAGGTGCCGTGCCTGAAGTTAGATCAGCTGATTTAATTAGACGACAAACTAAGATGAAAGAAATGAACCTAGATGAATTGAACAATTTTTTATGGTAATTAGAAGCCGAGAAGAAGTCAGATGCTAATGTTAATGAAGTTGCGATAGCGCAAAGTGCCTATAAAATGCCCAAGTGGCGAACTGGTCCACACCAAAAATGTTTTAGATGTAATCAAAATGGAATTCATATTTAAAATTGTCCATTAACTCAATATAACCTATGGTTTTGCTACATTTGTCAAACTATAACAAATCACAAAGGTGACCAATGTCCCAACAAAAACTCAGACAGCGCTATAAGTGCTGGATAATTTAGAGGAAGAGATAGAAGGTATGCTTATAGAGGCAATTATAATAACAATCAGAAGCAATATAATTGTGAGGGATCAAAACAAAATCAGAATAATAATAATAGAGGAAGCTTTGCTAGGGGTACAAGTAGAGGTGGTAGTGGTAGGGCTGGCGGAATCAGAGGTGGTTATAGAGGCAGAGGTAGAGGTGGTATTTCTAAAAGAATGACTAGATCGTACACGCCTAGCAATAATGGAGGAAAAGGAAATCAAAATAATCGAGCATTGAACACAGGTACGTTACCTCAGAATATATATAATAAGAATGAAATCACTTTTATTGTTGTTTCAGGTGCGACTGAACATATAATTAATAAAGCCTTACTTCTAAGTAATTTTGAAAAATGTTCTGAAGGAGTAATTAGAAGTGCAAATAAAAATAAAACTGCAGACATAGAGATCGATGGAAAGGGAGTTTTGTATCTATATTGCGACAAGACTAAAAATCATACAATTAAATTAAAAAATGTATTAACAGCTGAAAATTAGCATAACAAACGAATGTCCACTTAGACAAAATTAGAAGATTTGGATGTATAGCTTATATGAAAACGCCAAAACCCGATACTAAGTTTTCTGAAAGAGCCATAAAAACTGTTCTAGTCGGTTTCTCTATTACTGGGTATATCTTGTGCCACCCCCAGTCATGTAAATTCCTAAACTCTGGATCTACTGTGTCCAACAATTACTCTTTATTACACTATCATAAAATTCAATGCACGATTCTTTCATACCAAATATACTTTGTAAACATTTTGTAAACACATTATGCGGTTCCAGCATCCCGTATACAGCTGTTTCTGTACACTATTTTAATGTATACCTTTTGTGAGCATTTTGTAAATACATTGTCACCTCTATATCTCGTTAACACTTTCCGCATGCTCTACAAATAGTCTTCTTATACAGGGTGTTTCACCTAACTTGACCACCTCAGATATCACGGCAATCTTTGATGATATGAAAAAGTATTAAGAGGAAAAATTATTCCATATACACAATGGGGCGAATACTGTTATTAGAAAAGAATTATTTTCTAATTAGTTTTTTCAAGATATCAAGATCATCGATATTATTTTAAGGGGAGGTTCTCTTAGATTCGGTCGAAACTAAAGCAAAGTTTGAGAATTTTTTGTGGGATAATGAAAAGGCATACGAACTTCCGGTTTTGATGGTTTCATTTGTTCATTATTCTAAAATGCTCGGAAATTTTTATTACGAGAAAATTCAATATGGCGGCTCCAAAATGGCGCCGCCATATTGAATTGCCTTTTCATCATAACTTCAAGCACAGGTCTTGATCTATTGATCCGATTCACTTCATTCAAAGTCTGCCCAAAAGGATATACTTTTTTGTATGGCTTATACCTAGAATGAGTATGAAAAATTATTGATTCATCATTTTTAAGCGAGGTCTACGTAAAAAAAGGGTGTGAAAATTTCACTTTTTTTTAAACGTCCATAATTTGGTTTATTTTTTGTCCACATTCATTCTAATTAGGTATAAGCCATAGAGAATTTCATATATTTTGATGACTTTAAGTTAAGACTGATTTCAGTTCACTACAAGAGGCTGCAGACCTGAAGTTTCCGGACGATGTCTCGCGTGCAGAGGCATACGAGAGCCGCCATTTTGGAGCCGCCATATTGAATTTCCTCGTAATAAACATTTCCGAGCATTTTAGAATAATGAACAAATAAAACCATCAAAACCGGAAGTTCGTATGCCTTTTCATTATCCCACAAAAAATTCTCAAACTTTGCTTTAGTTTCGTCCGAATCTAAGAGAACCTCCCCTTAAATGGGTCGACATTTTTTCATTGCCACAGTCTTGTAGCTTATAAGAGGACAAATTCAGCAACTGTTAATATGATGACCTTTATTTGAGTTTGAATGAGAAGAATCACGAAATGCGTGCCATGAATTCCAATACTTGTTTCAAGACGATAAATGAATGAATTTCAATGTCATTGGGATTGTGTGAAATATTATTGTTTCTGATGCTTATAAATAAACCTCCGAGGTATTTTGTTCCGTCAGGAAGGAGGAAGTAAGGATCGGTCTCCGAATAAGTATTGGAATTCATGGCACCCATTTCGTGATTCTTCTCGTTCAAGGTCAAGTGAAAGTCATCATATTAACAGTTGCTGAATTTGTCCTCTTATAAGCTACAAGACTGTGGTAATGAAAATATGTCGACCCATTTAAAATAATATCGATGACCTTGATATCTTGAAAAAAACTAATTAGCAAATAATTCTTTTCTAATAACAGTATTTGCGCCTTTGTATCGAACAATTTTTCCTCTCAATACTTTTTTATATCATCAAAGACTACCGTGATATTTGAGGCGGTCAAGTTAGGTGAAACACCCTGTATACAACTTCAATAGAAAATTGTTTGTTATAAGAAAGTCGATAAAGGACAAATAAAATTAACTATTGATTTAAAGCAATTGAAAGAGTTATACAAAATTAACAATTATACCTGAAATATTATAAATAGGATTTCTACGGATTAATGTTTCATTTTCAATAGGTATACTAGTTTACTCTATGGTATCTAATAATTCTAAAACGATATAACGGAATACTAATGATAAGCGAATTAATGAACTGACAAATTTTTATGCACACTATAGGTTAGGTACTTGTTGTGGAATAAATTCGTAACAAATTTCAACAGCACTGGGTAGCTCTAAAATATACAAAAATGTACATTCCATTAACGCTCAGTGACCACTTCCCGAAAACATTTTGATTTATTATCTTCTAACATATTCAGTGCACGCTTTATTTTCACCAGTGTAGTGACAGAAGATCTTGATCGATAAAGTCTCGGTTACCGGCATGTGAATACGTCAATCAAGAATGCTTATAAGCATATTAGTTATACTGTTCTGCCTAAAAGAAACCCCCTGCCCCCGCCTGCCCGACTGCCACATAAGAAAATATCTTACAAGAATATAGAGCTGTTGTTGCTTTGCGTAAAGCTAAAATAGTAGTATTGTGTCAGGCATACCAATATGCGAGCAAATTAACCAAATAACTGCTTCGACCTCTTTGGAAAATGCGTAGGTACCTACCTAAACTGCGTCGCACAAATTTAGCGATGACGAGTATACTTACTCGTCAAACACAGAGTATGTGTAATATGGAATTAGGTTGTAATGAAATGATTCTTATTTTTTTATTTCATTACACACTTTTATTTATTTATTTAAACTAACATAAATATTTTGCATATGAACGTAAAAAAATGAAAAATCAATTTCTTTTAATTTGGTGTTAGAGAATGGTATTGAGCAAAGCATGGCACCTACAATGCATAATAGAACTTCGGCAGTTGAACACCAATATTGAGATTCTTTCCGAATATTATTTTTAAAACAATGTGCACACCTTCGTGTAGGATTAGCTTTTGAAGTTGAGGGTATATAATCCGGGAAACGTTTCCCGATTACACGGGTACCGTCAGTTTTAGCTCGTTGACTTACCTACTGTTGACGTCATACTCTGAATTGGAAATGATGCAATTGTTTGTTCAATGCATTCCAATAAGAAATTTACTCGCGTAAATTTTCCTCTATTATTTTTATATAATATATAGGAATTTAGGCAAACAATATCTAAAAATGAAGAAAAATTTTCTTCACAATAATTATTTATAAACTTTAATTTGTTTCTTTTATTTCGACTTGGCCTCAAAATATTTCAAACATCTTGAAGGTTACGAATATATTTTAGTTTTCACTAAAATTGCAGTTTAAACTGCGAATTGTGACTACTTAGGTATTACTCATGACGAATACCTATACTCGTCATAACACAAAATTTTGCACTTTTTTCATGACGAGTATACTCGTCATAAACAATTAACTGGTTAAGTCGGTGGATCGGTTCGTGAAAATCGATGATTTTTAAAAACATTCTATCAACTAACCCTTTTTCCAGTTGACGCGAGTTTCTCTTTATCAAACTTATTCAAACTTATGAAATTAAGTTCGATATCTATCATTCGTCTCAAAATGGATGACATTCGGTAAAACTAAAGTCACATATACAATAAGTCGTTCAATTTTATTATGAATATTTATACATCTTGAGTCCTATCCAATGTCATCTGCTACGAATAATATCGAATCTCACTTCATAATACAAATAAGTCTGACAGAAAGAAGCTCGCGTCAACTGAAGAAAAGGTTAGTTAAAAGAATGTTTAAAAAAATCATCGGTTTTCGCAAACCAACCTACCGATTTAATTTGCTTCCATTACAGGCCCCTCGGAGGATACGCGGCGAAGGGACGATGTGATACGGCAACAACCCAACGGGAATAGACACTTTAAGCAAACTCTAAAATTTTCTCCGTATCCCTATCCGTATCCGTAAACTTATCGACTTACGTTGGCCGCAAAATAACTGTTTAAGCAAGCATCGATCGACCCATGCGTATACGAAACCGAAAGCGATGAGACGTCAGACTTTCTAACCATGCGACAGGATACGTGTTCGGATAGGGATACGACGGTAGGCCCGTAACGATACGGGCAACATAACGCATCGGGACCATCGTATCTATTCTACGCATGCGCAGACTGATGCGTATACGGATACGTTTAACATTTAGGACATGCTTAAAGTGTCTAATGACGAGATCATCGCATCGCATCGCATCGCATCGCATCGCATCGCATCGCAGACCTGAGCGGAGTGGAGCCGGGCTGATGGAAGACGCTACGAGCAACACGAAAAATCGGTCGAGGCCTGCAGAATTCTTCCCATCTTCGCCCTCGTATATTTATTCTTCATGTCGTCGACCTCCGTCGAATCTAATATATAATATAGCCTAATTTAATTACATTTGTAATTTAAATTCAAATCGATTTGTAAACGTGTCTTATGTAATTTTATTTATTACTAGCGACCCGCCTGACTTCGCACGAGTAGATTGTGGATTGATTTTGGCCGTCATTTGACGAATTTTTAGCAGATATCTATAGGTAGGGAGCCATGCTACGCTAAAAAAACACATGTATTTAATTTAAATTGGAAAGTATATTTCTTTTATTAATGTATTTTAAGGCCAGCGGATAGACAATTGGCCGTGTGAAAAACATGAATTTTCCAAATTTAAGCCAGCAATAGTCAACGATTGACCTTGTGCTTTGTTGATGGTAATAGCAAAAGCAAGACGCAAAGGGAACTGGAGCCGCTTGAATTCGAATGTTAAATCGTTGGAAATCATAGGTATGCGTGAATGATGAAGTCTTCGCCTTTGAATTTGCCAGTGATGATTGCTGCCTCGATTAAATTTGGTTGGCACTAAGGGGTTTTTCGTGTAACTGATTTGGAATATTATGTCAGATGTAAGAAATTCCAAATAAAGGTCATGGTCAAGGTCAAATCCAATATCACCATTGTATAGCCACAGAAAAATCCTAAACCCTACTATCAAAAGGAATTTTTATAGGGCCCATAGCTTTCATGGTACGAAGCCGAACTGTAGCTGACCTCAATTTTACCTCCGCTGACCATAAAGGTCATATTAAAAAAATTAACAAGGACATATTTGAACATGAAATTTCCCGCTCTTTTCATTTCCCTTATCAAAAATAGGGGTTCCCATTTTAAAAAATCAATTTGACCTTGATATGACCTTGAAGGTCATGGTCAAGGTCAAATTCAATATGACCGTTGGATAGTCAGGGAAAAATTCTAAAAGTTTTGTATGAAACATTTTTCTCTAAAATGATTTCCCGCTGAGATAATCAGCCGTATCGGGACTTTTTGAACACCCTGTATAAGATTTACTAACTCAGAAACCATCGCGGGCATGCGTCCAACCATTCCCCAAAGTTTCATCGCAATCGGATGAACGGTTTAGGAAGGCATAAGAGACATACAGACAGACAAACATTCATTTTTATATAGGGTAAAGTCGGTAAATACGCCCCACATTTCAAAAAAAATCATAACTCGAGGAATTTGAAACAAACTTTATTTTCA
This sequence comes from Xiphydria camelus, assembly GCA_963678675.1. Taxonomy (NCBI): domain Eukaryota; kingdom Metazoa; phylum Arthropoda; class Insecta; order Hymenoptera; family Xiphydriidae; genus Xiphydria; species Xiphydria camelus. The sequence goes on from OY783195.1 coordinate 12,316,391, forward strand.
AAAACAACGAAAATTTGGCAGGACATTACACTTCTTAAAAAAAAATAAAAATACGACAAAAATTATCAAATAGCTTCTACAAAAAATAAAAAACCATTCACGTCAAATGGGGCGTATTACCCACCCCAGGGGGAAATACGCCCCATATACTTAATCGCCTTCTGCAGATAAATTTTTGGCACAAACATCACAAACTGTGCCATGGGAGGTGCACGTATCATGTAGCCATCCACGACATGCTGTGCATTGAATCCAGTCCACTTTGGACTTCGTGGTGTAATAGTGGTCTCGACATTTGACGCAAATATCTTCCGCCTCGTCAGAGAGTTCGTCCGACGATTCCAAAGGTAGACACATCTCAGAATTTGATGACGACTCCGAATTTTGACTCTTCTGGCCTTTTTCTGCATTCCCTGTACATCTTTTATGATTGGCTGGCTCTAGGTGGGGCGTATTTCCAAAACCGGGGGGAAATACGCCCCACCGTTTAAATCTCTACACGCTACAGGTGCTAACAATCTACATGTTTCAGTTTTTAGTTTAATAAACGTACTTTCTGACGCCGTACTTGAAACTTAGAAAATACACAATCACAACTCAATAATTCGGTATCTATAAACTTACGAGCAAATTTGTAGTACTCAAAGACACCAAATTATTCACAAAACAATTTTTATTTCCACAACGCTAGCTGAAATCTTAATAAGTGCGCGAGTTCTCTGGTAAGACACAGACATTCGACTGATGACTACCGCCTCAGCGACATATACCGACGCATAATGTAGTTTCCATGTACCTACTGGGGCGTATTTCCCCCCGGGGCGTATTTACCGACTTTACCCTATATAGATAGATAGATAGATATAGTTATGTAGTTTTTAATAAAAGGCGTTTAATTTACATGAAATGAGCGAGTTATTTGTAGGTACGTAAGTATGTATATAGATAACTGCCGCACATGCCGTACAATCCTGCAGCCACACATAATATATATTTTTACCCACTAAAAATTGTGTCGACAAAGATCCCAACAAAAATTGCACGCCCTATTTCGCCCCACAAAAAAGTATCGCTATCCGAATATAGTTCCAAGTACCTAGTACCTACCAAGTGTTTCTCAGTATCCCACCTCCATTTCCCCAAAAGTCGCCCATTTAGGACATCACTAGGTTTAATCAAACGTAACAAAAATGACCGAGATCGAAATGACAAATGACTATACCAAAGCAGGCAACCAATGTTCAAAATAGTATTATACTTGGCGGATCCGTGCTTGAACAAGTAATTATTTGTGTATACTCTGGTAGGGGTACCTTTTAATTATGAGAATTAATATAACGTAATTCGATAATATGCAGTGGTACTTATTATATAAAATAGTATGTAGGTACTTACTCTGCTTCTCTCTACAATTTCTTCCAGTATGGGCCCGCCAAGTACCATTCTGGACATCGGTAGACTGTTTTGGTATAGCCATTTGTCATTTCGCACTCTGTCACTTTTGTTACGTTTGATTATACCGAGTGATTTGTAAAATGGGCGACTTGGGAAAGTGGAGGTGGGATACTGAGAAACACTTGGTATAGGTACTAGGTACTTGGCACTACACATTCGGATGTTAATACTTTTTTTTTTTATGGGGCGAAATAGGGCGTGCAATTTTTGTTGGGGTATTTGCCGACATAATTTTTAGTGGGTAAATTTCGAAAGAGGCCCTGCATAGTCCTTGGCGTATTTTTTACATTTTCGAAGTATTTTGGGGGATATCACTAGTTTTTTGAAAATCGTTTACGACTTATGAATCGACTTCTTCATTTTCATACTTCTATATAACAACTCAATATGCCTTGCATTATCAGAATTTCACCCATTTTGATATATATTTATCTGTCACTATTTTCGAGATGTTTGCATCAATCCATTATTAAAAAAAAATTGATTCGTATTCTTCAGTAATACCGTCACGGTTTAATATTTAACCATTTATACGTTATCTCCAAACTTATCCATTACCTCGCATTATTCGGTAATGCTACCGCGGCTGAAATTTTGAACCTCTTAGAGCACTTTCAATATTTCCTGCGTTTCGTCGTATCGACGAAAATTCGACTCCCTTTAGAAAAACCGAAGATTTTCTCCGTTTCCAAGATATTTGTAATTGTTCATTGTTTAAATAATGATCGATTCGCGTTGCACGGTAACATCATAGCGACTGAAAGTTAGTCCCATTTTAGAAAGCCTCAAGATTTTCTCCGTTTTGCCGTATCTCTCACCGGTTCCGAAATATTTGTAATTGTTCATTGTTTAAATAATAATCAGTTCACGCTGCACTGTAACATCATAATGACTGAAAGTTGGACCCCCTTTAGAAAACCGAAAGATTTTCTCCGTTTCGCCGTATCTCACTGTCTTTGAATTATTTGCATTAATTTATTATGTAAACAAATGATCAACTCGCATTGTTCGGTAATAGAATGGCGGCTGAAGATTCGACTTCTTACGAATCGTCTCAAAGTTTTCTCCATTTCTTCGTATCTTTCCCCGTTTCTGAGATATTTGCATAAGTTTATTATTTAAACAAATTATCGACTCGCTCTCTTCGATAATACCATTACGGTTAAAAGTTCGATCCCCCTTCGTAACCGTAAAATTTTCTCCGTTTCCACGTATCTCTTACCATTTCCGAGATATTTGCAAATATTTATTGTCTAAATAAATTGCTAAACAATTTATCGACTCGCTATATGTGCGCTAATATCATTACGACTTAAAGTTGAACCCCCTAGACGATAGACCCAAATTTTCTCCGTTTCGCCGTATCTCTCAGCGTTTCCGAGTTATTTGCATTAATTTATTATTTAAATAATTACCGACTCGCCTTGTTCGGCACGGCTGGAAGTTCGACCTCCTCGTATAAAATTGCTACATTTTCTCCGTTTCGCCGTATCTGTCACTGTTTCCGAGATATTTGCATACATTTATTGTTTTAACAATTTATTGACTCGCGTTGGTCGGTAATAAATATCGCGCAACACTTCCATCTAACGGAGAAACAATGTGGCGGAAACAGAATAAAGTGGAGAGTGGATGTTGACTACCAAAGAGACGAAATGTTGTGCGATATTGTACGGAACCGATAATTTCACGAATGAATATCTCTAGATAGAGTTTACCGAATTCTATAAATATAGACTTATTAGAATTATAGTACCGAGATGATGTAATGAACGCATCTTTGCACATCAAAAAGCCCCAGCTCCAGAGGAACCGATACCTCTTGAACACGTACAAACGATCGACGAAGTAAAAGTAGCCACTCTCCAGTCTCACTGTCAAGCGGATGCTCCAATTCTTTTTGTCCTTGGTGCGAGACTCTATCGAGACTCTTGATACTACCAATTTTGCCAATACTTATCTCGTCGGAAAATTGCAAAACGTTACTACATGATGGGATAAGTAGTGATCAACTGATTCTCAAGTTGGCGAACAATTATTCCACTTATATTTATAATCTTGCCTTCCATCGACGAGATAAGTATTGGCAACATTAAATTTACCTCACACGAACTTTCTCAGCGGATTACCTCGTGAATTTCTGATTTTAAATAATTGTGTACTGCTTTAAGAAATTAACACAAATCGGTAACTGTATTACCATACATGTACATATATCGCCTGTTCAACAAGATAGCATTAATTATACTAAAAATGTACGGTAATTGATTTAGTCCGAATATAGTAGGTACCGTATCTTTTAAAAATAAATATTTATTCAGACACGGGCTCGCCAAGTTCCATTTTGAAGATTGGTGGCATGTTTTGGTATAGTCATTTGCCATTTCCATCTTGGTCATTTTAATTAAGTTTGATTTTACTAATAGGTTTGCATAAATATCTGCTTAATTATGACATCATCAAATAAAACGGTAAACAGTTGTCAAAAATGCGAAGGGTAAAATATATGGGCCGATCATTCCATGATCTACACGTAAATAAGATTTACCTTGCAGAGATAAACCACTAATTTGTTAATTAGAGTGGCAGATAAACGATTTACCTAAGGGACAATTTTACCTAAAAGATGAAATAACCGACCCTATAATGATAGCTATCGAAGTAGGGGAGGACGGACACAACCGGATACTTAAGGTTTGGTAGGCCATAAATGAAGAAATTGAGGAATTTGAAACATAAAATCCCAAAATTCCCAAAATTACATAATAGTCATATACTCGTACCTATTTAGTTTTATACTATTATACAAAATATTACTAAGAAAACATATATATATAGTAAAATAGGTATAAATTAAAAATTTGCAAATGTTACCCTATTTTGCCGGCTGGGTAGGGTAAAAAAGGGGGTTATATAAGTGAATTAAGAATGTATATTCTATAATATCTATGAACACAACCCATAAATATGTATGGCCCCATATCGTTCTCATTTTCTACGCTAGAACATTAATTGTAAGCCCGTCTGAGGCATATAAAACATGTAATCCATTCTTTCGCATACGAGAGGATATATTATCAAGAAATTCGGTAGAATTTCGTGCCAAATAGTCTTGCGTAGAGCGAAGCCGTTAGCCGGGTATATTTACAGAAAAAATCACTAGGTACAGCAAATAATGAAACATTAATATCCTCATTCTAAGAAGTTATTCATGAAATTATCTACATACTCATGAAAATACACTGGCTCTTATACCCACCGTACTTATTTCACACGTTTTAGTACTATTGCGACGGCGCTGTGCGTATTTTAAACTTTCCAGAAATGACAGTCGCTCACAATCAGTTTCATCACCAGTCCGTGGTCATCGTCTACGAATCTTCGCACCGCACGTGCATTAGTTCTTTATCTATGCATGTAGGTAGAAGACAGAACGCTGCACATAGTGCGTGTAAGCGTCCAAAACGAATGCACTCTTACTCTGTACCATTTCAGCGGGAGACATTCTCATTGATAGAGCATTACCTATACCTCTCGCGTGGTCAATGTTCGTGTGAACTCAGAGTGGCTGCGTTTCTCAAGTTGAGGCTCCATAGTGCATTAGTATCCACCAATCAGAGTCAAATAGAAATAGCAAGAAGTGTTAGACAGTTCAACATCTTGCATATATCGCACGTTTGCGAGAAGACTGTCATAACTCAAAATTAGAATTGTCCAAAGCGACGACTTTCAAAGTTGAATTATTATATTACACGAGCGTTGACCATTTGCTGCTAAATTATGATAATTATCATGAAAATTCTATAATAATTATCATAATCTGGCAGCAAACTTTTAAAGTCGTTGCTAGGGACAATTCTTATTTTGAGTTATGACAGTCTTCTCGCAAACCTGCGATATATGCAAGATGTTGAACTGTCTAACACTTCTTGCTATTTCTATTTGACTCTGATTGGTGGATACTAATGCACTATGGAGCCTCAACTTGAGAAACGTAGCCACTCTGAGTTCACACGAACATTGACCACGCGAGAGGTATAGGTAACGCTCTATCAATGAGAATGTCTCCCGCTGAAATGGTACAGAGTAAGAGTGCATTCGTTTTGGACGCTTACACGCCCTATGTGCAGCGTTCTGTCTTCTACCTACATGCATAGATAAAGAAGGACACCATGGCTATATATCTACTCATAGCGCGTAAGCGTCCAATACTAAGCGAACGCACTAAGCTGCGACTTGTGCGATAATTGCTACGGTTTTTTGAAACAAGTTGATTCCAAATTTTCCAAGTGTTTTAACTTTTATATTTATCCAAATTTTCAAAAATCACTCGGAATAGGTACGTACTTGCAACACAATTGGTAATGTGATTAGGACATCCAAATTTGAAGAAAATTGAAAATTTACTCCAAAAAATGATAGATTTTGCGTGGAATGACCCTATAGTACAGATCATATGATCGAAGGATAGATTTTCGGCGGTGGACGTATTGCAGTTCGGTGAAACTTCGAAAGTTAAAATGAGAATTCTCTCTCTACTCTGAAAGAAATTAACCCATTAATGCCCAATGTTGCGTTTTCGAAACAGTAGTGAGTGAAAAACGCAACATTGGGCATTAATGGGTTAATATAGTCGTAACAATTATTCAGATTTGGTAATCACTGCTATTTTTTATAGTTGTCACAACTATTGTTCAACTATCAGAATTATGTAATGTTATAATTTTACAATATAAAAGCTATTGCGAATTAAGCAATTCAAATTTTATGTCACTAGAATTAATAATAACTACGACTATTTTTTTCTCTAAGTACCTACCTAGATATGATTCTCTTTGCATAATCCAAATTGTTATTATTCCGTATATCGTATAAAATACCTAACTCTCGTACAAAGTATCACTTCTTTTACAAACTCTCTTTTCGATGAAAATGTGGCGCAAAAAGTTACCGAGACTTTTTACTGTTTAAATATTTACGAAATTCCACGAAGCGGACGCTCGCCCTGATCGAAGCGGCATGGACTTTATATACGCAGCGAGCGACAATACGCTCGTCAATTAAATAGAAAAGTTCCTTGATTTCACGCATCATTGGAAATGATGTGGACAATAGAATTGTTTAAAGATGGCGTATCGTTCGACTTGGGAGATGCGACCAACCGCTGTGAGACTCCTTCAGTGCTCCTTTTAACTCGGCCCGAACGCTTCGTGTGTTCGTTCGATGATCTTCCCAACACCCGACTGACAATGAGATCAGAACCATCGCTGTGATCAAAATTGAAGTTCCAAGCCGAAGCTGTTGATGATCGGCACATTGTATTCATAAGCGTAAGGCGTGAGTTGTTTTCGATAGAGGCCAGAAAAAATTTAATAGATGTACAAACTTGTCTCTCTCTCCCTTTCTCTCTCTCTCTCTCTCTCTCTCTCTCTCTCTCTCTCTCTCTCTCCCCCCTTTTCTCTTGCCCTCTCTCTGATACACTGTAAAAGAAACTCTAAGTATATCTTCAGATTTAACGAACACTTTACACTGCACATGCGTTCTAACTATATGATAATTTGCCATGATGCTCCAAATTGTTATATCAGGGCAGGTTCTACTTCTTGCTTATGAAAAAAAGAATTTTCAACCTAAATGCAGATTCATAGTTCGCCAGATTTGTCATTATCCGAAATTGGGCAATTCGTCATAGATGTCGGGAAACAAATGTGATTAACTTCCATAATTTCTACAGTTATCATACTAGATACTGAAATCTTTGTTCCGGATTCGCGTGCGTTGCAATTGTTGGCAGAATTCATAACCACCACATTTTGAAGAAAGTGCGAAAGAGTTCGTTATGTTTGGGTGCATGTCCTAGATTTCCACTACCTATATATTGACATTGGTAAAAGGAAACACTAACACGTTCAAATGTACTGCCAAAAAAGCATCACGAATTTTACCTCCACTAATTTGTCATACGTATTTTGATCCAACTCTTACTGCCCTTATTCACTCATAGATATGCGGGGAGACCGCGGAAAACTCGTGTCCGATACAATCGGTTATTAAATTAGGGTTATTATATTCCTATCTATCCTTAGATGAGGTAGAGATATCGGCTTTCATATGGTGTTGACATCCTGCAGCTCACTATCGGTAAGCGATTGCTTCCACCCCGTCGCATGTAAACACGGACCGCAGTCAGCACTGCCTACTTAACCTGGGTGACTCTACAATCTACGAGACTAGTTATAGATCGCGCAGCCATTATTGTTCGTTTAAGTCTTCGCTATAACTTCATGATTGCAGCTTTAAACCATACAATGGAAATAATGTTGAAATGTAGCGATGTACCACATTTATTTAAATAAAATAGAAACAAATTCAAATTAGTGACTTATAACTTGAAATATTTCGACTTCGAATTACATTAGTAGAGGAAAGTCACCAAAGTCGGGCCTCCATTTACTTTTTGGTATCTAAAAATTTTAGGAATCAACACATGGAAGTTACAATACCTGTATTGCAAATTGAAAACAATTGATTGTTACATACATTCGGCACAAGCTTGAGACAATACTTGTTTCTGAGAAATTTGGAAAAAACTTGCGACATGCATTTTTCGGGTTTTGGAAAAAGGGCTCCTAAAGTGGGCCCCCTACCTAAATACTCGGAAAAGATCAAAAAGTGAGCGGAAATGAAACATTGTTTTTTTAATGTTTTTTTTTTATTTATCGACCTTACCTTCTTTTCCGGAAAGGTGCGGAACCGAGGTATTAACGACCTATGTTCACCGAAATATGTCGTTTCGCCGATGACGCGATTAATTATAGTCGGTGAGTTAATTATGAGTGATGCTATGAATCAACCTTCCGAATTCCGTCGCTCGATGCGACGGAACAATGGTAATTTAGAGGAATTGGACATAAAAAACAAGGAGCCCACATAAGGAACAGAAAACATAAGGGGCCTGACTTACGCACAATCGTTTTTGTTTATTTTGTGGTTACAGTTATTTTTTCGAGCAACCAACCACACCTTCAACACCATAAACTGATCAATCATTCCATGCACTTCAAAAATACAAATAATTTGAATTACTTGCCGGTCAAACTACGTCAACAATAAAACAAATACGAACGCACGAAAAAGTTTCCCACCACGGCAAGAAATTGTTTGAACTGTCAATTGTTAAACATGAAAGATTAAAACCGATGGTGGAGACATATGTTGGGGCGTATCCAAAACTATCGCAAGCAGGTGATTTTGTGGGTATAGAGATCTACATATGAAAATAAAGAGAGGGGCCCGCATAAAGACCGGGGTCCGACTTTGGTGACTTTCCTCTACTTTTATGGTAATAGCTATAATATTTTTAATACACCTTCTGTTTAAAGTTTTTAAAACTACGTATTGGCAAATAGTAATTAATAAGGTTTTTTTGCTGAATCGCTCATATGACTTTTAAGTGGCTACTAGTAAATACATATGTGAAAGTAATTTTTCTTTTTTTTATAGCGTCTAAGATATACTCATGATGTAAGACAATGAAGAGTTCATTTCTTTAATCGAAAATAATCATTATAGTACGTACCTACCCAATTTTATAATTTCGTCAGTTAGTAGTTTTAAATTTCAATTTAAAAGGAGCGGAATTATATGGATCGGTTGAACTGGAACTCAAGATCATCGAACCTATGATAGTAGAGTACGGCGAAAACTTTCATTGTATAAAGTGGTCGATGAATTTAAATTACGCAATTGCAAACGATTGCAGAGCTTGCAATAAAGTGTCCAGTCCAGTGCTTATATACATATGTATAATACATCTAGTGATACTAACACACAGTAGGTATTTTACTTAGGATAACGAGCAAGTACGTAGCATCGAGACGAAATAATTTAACAGGAGCGTAGACTTCAGGTAGGGTGGTAGTCTTTCTCTTCGAGGTAGACACTTTCGCAACAAATAATTTATGCAGTTCGGTCGCATCATGCACGTTCTGTAGATACATAAGGACTCGTTCGAGTTTCTCCCTTCGTATATTTTTTATTTTAATCTATGATAAGTTGAATTTGAATGTTTTAAATTCAGGCTTCTCAGGCTACTAGCAAAACGTATTGAATATGATTGAAGGAAAATATAATTCATCAAGAAAAATTTAATTTAGTGAGCGAAAAACATAATTAGATGATGCTTAGTCACTTTGTAGTATTATTTGTATTGAAGAAAATTGAAATATCTTCTACATTTTTTCATAGTAAGTATAGCTTATAATAGAATTTGTTATCATGAATAGTAGTAGTAGTAGTAATAGTAGTAGTAAACATTTCATAAAATGGTTTGCATGGTAAATATTTATACGAGTGTGCGCGCTCCAACATTTTACATATATCTACGTACTTGGTGCTGTGGATATTGATGAATCGATTAATCAATAACAATAGAGGTGATGATTAATTTATATGCTAGGATAACGCAAATATTCTAGCATTATGTTTTTCGCTAGGAATATTACGACCAAATTATATTTTTTCGTTCTTCAAAATTTAATGAAGTATAGGTATATCGCGTGTCTAATGTCAAGAGGGCGTAAGCGTCATAAAAGTCAATCGAAATGCCAAAAGGACGTAACATTTTTATGGCATAATTCGTCGAAAAATTGAGTAATAAGCATAAATTTTACAAAATAGAAAAATCAAAAATTAAAAGCAAAAGGGCGTATGTGTCAAAGGATATGCCCTTTTGGCGTTATCTTTATTGAAATGTCACATTTATTGAAGCTAGAAATGTATTCGTAAAAAATTTATTTTAATAACACGATGGTTGGGGCAATCTTTTAGCGCTTTTTCGACTGAATTTTCGATCAGCGGTAGAAATTATGTTATTAAAAAAATTATTGTGAATAGTTAAGTTATACAATATGAAATATAAAAATTGAAAATAAATTCTATATAATTATATGTAGTTCAGAATGGCATAGTAGAGCGTGGTCTAGCGAATATCATTAAGAAATTATTCCGTGGTCACATTTGGAAGATTAATTTGCACTAACAACAGAGGATGAGCGTTTGGCTAATATTCTAATAATTGTTTTATTGCGGGTGATCAAATTACATTCCAATTAATAGCCACTAATGCCATGTGCGTTGCGTTATATAGCTTTTCGAAGATTAATTCAATTAGTAGAGATTTTTCGATTTTGGCGGATCCGCTCCTCTCATGTTAGTAAACATAACATTTTGCAAAAGATAATACCAAATAGGCGTATCCGCCAGCACTTATGTCTTTTTGCTTTTAACTTTTATTTTTTTGTTGCTTTATCCGTTTTTTTACCTTTCATAATCAAATCTAACAGAAAAAAATTACACGCCCTTTTGGTTTTTACAATACCAAAAGAGCGTAAAAGTGTCACTTACGTTTTTTGGTATTAGACACGCGATATAGTATAATTCATATATTTTAACTTTTCATTTGAGTTACGATTGTCACATTTCTAGTAAATCAGTATATTTATAAATGCATATGGTAGAATGTGATACCTACTGTAATGTATGCACTATAACGAGTCATAATATTACCATAAATAGGAAACGTGGTACGATAGTTCCTACATAATTATACTTTGTATGTGCAGATCAATTAATCTACTTTACATGCTGATTTTACATGTATAAGAAAAGTAATTATGCAATCATGCTGTAGGGAGAAGGAAATGAGTCTCTTTTTGACAGCTAATCGACTATAGATCGAGACACCACCAACAAAAGAGCGTGATATTTCTGTACTCCATTGTTTTCTAAGTTTGGAGCATATTAAATCTAGATGTTATCGGATATTTAAAATCTTCAAAATAATCTCGTATAAGAAAACTGTATAGAACATATTGATTACTTATAATATTGTACCTAATGGTTTATTATTCTACATTAAACTTTCACGAACAATTAAGTTTAGATTTAAAAAGCTTTTCTAAAGAGTAACAGCTCTTTTTCAAATATCATTTTGAATATATTAGTGGCTTGCTCCTATTTAGTCACTTCAATCTCAGGGGTTTGCGAGCAATAATATTGATGAACTCCGAACTGATAAACTAGTGAAGAAATCCAGTTTTTTTTAATGGATATCTATATATTGTTAGGGGTTCAATTTTTTTTCGGTGCAATGTCTGTGGTAATTACATTTTTTTTTATATGTTCCGGATAGTTTTCGACGCATTTTAAAAAGTATTTAATGTGTTTTGAGGTAACAACACTGCCAGTCATTTTATGGGAAAGAAGGTCGAAACAGATGGCTGATCGCAGATGGTGCTTTCCTTTTTCTATATAGCATACCTACACATTTGGACATTTTGGGTTGGAATCGGTGTTCCCATTTTTATATAGGTTAAAATCAAACGATTCTTTATGTTAATTTAATATTTTCTATGTACATTTTTACATTCTTTGTTGTAATTTTGACACAAAAAATGTTGGATTATAATACGAGGAATTATTTTATTTTAACATACCAAAATGAGAATGGACTCATTTGAACACAAAATTTCCAACTGTCTATATAACATAATGATGGACACTGCATGCATGGATTCTGTCATAGCAAATGTTTGTAATTGAATTTTAAAATTATAGAATCTAATTCAACGTTAAATTTAAATAATTAAAACCTACAATCAGGCATTTTGGTTGGGTTATAATAATTTTATTTTTTAGCCAATTGGGTCCCAAATTAAGTTTTAATTTTCGATCATTAGCAAAAAAATGACAATTGTTTGTAAAATGCATCTTTTCAATATTTTAGAATGAAGCTCAATTCCAATGTATTTTTATTCCTATAATAACGTTTTTTAATATTTCAAGTTAAGCTATGAAATTCCTGACATTTTTCCTTCATATTAAAAAAAAGAAACAAATCATATTAACTTTTATTCTAAGCGAAGTTATGAGCTAACAAAGTAGCATGGTGTGAATTTGTACATGTGTGCACGTTGAAGCTCGCAAAGGATACGGGTACTCAAGGGGTTAATAACAAGGGTTAATGGTACCTACATTGATTTTCGATCACGAATCACATGATCTTCATGGATTTTTTATATTTTGTAAAGGAATAATAACATACAGAGAAACTTGCAATACATTCTCCTAGATTATTCATAAAAACCGTTTCACTGCGAATGATTTTCTAGAAAGTAAGGAGAAAGTACCAATAATTGTACGTTGACCTACCCTATGATCTCGATTGACTTAACACAACATTGCGTGGAAAATAGTACAGAATAATAGTATCAACTGCTACTCGTCACCCCAGTATAGGTTTGTTCAATGTTCCATTCCCAAAAGGAGGATATCGAACAAACCTATATTGAGGTGACGTACAGTTCAGATGACAGATTTCATTAATCTTACTACTCAGTCAATACAAAAATTTAAACCTCGACATAGGTAGTAATGAAAAGAGCTCTACTAGAATTTTTGTGCGCAATGTTTTCTAGATCTTATAGGAGCTTTAAGATTAGGAAGTCTAAATGAAGACCAAAGGAACTTTTCGAAATATTTCTAGATCTCTTCTTTGAATACCTACTTCCAATAAGATTTTAAAAAGATTTACTAAGAACTCTCTTAAAGCTCTTTTCGAGAATACATCGATGTTTAAATTTTTGTGACGACTTTTCATCCATTCGAGGTACAGTTTCTGAGCACCTTAGTAACTTTGTTATACAAGATGTAAATTTGCCAAGGGCCCCACATCCATTTATTTCCGTTATTGGTCATTTTTCGAAAAAAAATCTTTCGAATGAAAGTTACATGGTTTCGAGGGGGGCGTAAAATACATATAAGTGATTTTTTTGATAACACGCGTTATTTAAGAGATATGAAGGTCACCTTTATTTTTTCGTGAGAAACTCAAAATTTTCGTTCTCACAAAAGTTGTAGAGCTCATTAAGATGAACAAAAAAGGTATAAAGTGAAAAGGTATAAAGTGAGAACGAAAATATCGAGTTCCATTTGGAAAAATATAAAGGTGATCTTCATATCTCGTAAATGACGCATGTGATCAAACGCCACTTACATGCATTATACGTCTCATTCAATACAAAATAACTTTCACTTGGAAGATTTTTTCATAAAATGATAAGTTACGGAAATAAATGGACGTGGCCCTTGGTAAATTTACACCCTGTATAGCTGCGGTAACTAAAATGGCTAAAAGTCATATCAGTTTAGTTCGTCATGCGAAAACTAATTGTATCATTACTATGCGAAAACATTTCAAAACTATCGCTATACGGAAAAAAGAAGTTTGTACAAAGCACTTAATAGGTAAATGGAGTAATTGGTGATATTTCACATAGCAAAAGTTGTCCTCGGGAGCGACATAGTACAAAATACCATTGCACATTGTAACTGCTACTAGAGAAATAAAAATGAACTCCACAGAATTTACAGCAACATTCAAGATATTCCACAGCCAATAGTACCACTAATGTATTACATAGAAGTATATGAGTGCTATGATGTATTGTAGTTCTTGCAATGAAAGATGGGTATATGCAATGTACAATGGTAATCTGTGCTATATCATTCCCGAGGACAACTTCTGCTATGTGAAATATCACTAATTACTCCACTTATTGAGTACTTTGGAGAAAATTCTTTCTTCCGTGCAGCGTTTGTGCTATGCACTAACACTTTTCTTTTTCTATATAGTAAGAATTTATCCGTAAATATTTGAAGGAATTTCGGTTAATAATCTATAGGCCGAAGTGTAAGGAGGTACCTGTCACATTTGTCACCGTGATAAAGGTACCGACGGCGACGGGTGGATGAGGTAAAAGGACGGTTACTAGGAACCATTGAATCGATTGATATACGCACTAGATTCTGTAGTCCAATAACTGACTCTCCCAAACACCTGTTCCTTATTTTAGTAGTTCAGATAATAATCCTTAAATTTCGTGGTTCGAAAAGAGAAAAAAGATAGCCATATGTCCGTTAAGAGTGTTATGAAAATGACCACCTCTTGCTTCTTTAAATGGAACTCGAAGTTTTCGTTATTATACAGGGTGTCCTTAAATATCATGTACAAACGGAAGGAGGTAATTCTTTGGCTTATTTCATGACTAAAAATTTAGATAAACATAGGCCCGTAAAAGCTTCGTTATTGATCTACAGGGTGTTGAAATTTCAAAAATGTTTAAGTTTTTTTTATAGCTCATGCAGTTTTTAAGATATTTAGCTCAAATTTGTAATGTAAGTTATGCTATAGGGCTTATATCATTGGGCATGCCAAATGGTTGTGAGAATCTACAGGGGGTTATTTTTTCAGGGGTCGTGTGCCCCCTTTTCTCCCCCTGATCTTTTTTGCGGTCCGCCCCTTTGGTAGATTCTAAAATACAAAATAAATTTTCTGTTTTGTTTACAGACTTTTTGGTCTCTTGTACTTTTTCCGTATCTGCTACCGTTATCGAGAAAAAACTGTAAGAAATACTCCGGGAATGCTCCAAAGAGTACGGGAATCAATGAGAAGAAGAGCGGAGGTATGTGTAGGTAAGGGTTGGAGGAGGTCACTTTCAGCAGTTATTGTAACGTTGTTTTGTTATGTTTATTATTTAGGTTTTTCATATTGTAATAAATCATTGCTACAAAAACCGCGTTATCCCAGCATTAATTTTTTTAAATTTTAATTTCATCTAGCGAATTACAGAAAATCGTTTTTTATTTTTTTTCTCGATACCGGTGGCAGATACGAAAAAACTACAAGAGACCAAAAAGTTTGTAAACAAAACAGAAAATTTATTTTGTATTTTAGAATCTACCAGAGGCGCACCGAATATAAAGTTCATGGGGAGAAAAGGGGGCACGACCCCTGAAAAAATAACCCCCTGTAGATTCTCACAACCATTTGACATGCCCAATGATATAAGCCCAACAGCATAACCTACATTCCATATTTGAGCTAAATATCTTAACAATTGCATGAGCTATAAAAAAAACTAAAAAAAATTTCAAATTTCAACACCCTGTAGATCAGTAACGAAGCTTTTACGGGCCTATGTTTATATGAACTTTTAGTCATGAAATAAGCCAAAGAATTACCTCCTTCCGTTTGTACATGATATTTAGGGACACCCTGTAAATATTCCAGAGTTCAGTGAGTTCAACTAATATGCGCATAGTTGAACCACACCTCTATTTCACCTCGCGGGGCCACCCTAGATATGTAGCAAACCATAGTAGACTCCTATCTTTATGGATTTACTGCTATTTATGGGGATGACCATATAAAAAGATGGCCATCAACGAGTTTACTTTCAGTATCTAAAAGTATCATTTCAATTAATACAGTATGAGATATACAAAGTTAAAAGTTGGTAATACATATTCGCTTCTGTGCATTGATAGTAATATTCTGCTCCCGGTTAGCGTGAGAGTGAGAAATTACATTACTGAACACGTGTCCGATTACTCGGAAAGCACCTTTTGTTCATCACGACAACATTCAAAAGCAATAACAACCTATAAGGTAGGGGAATGTGGGGTAAAGTGGGGAGCGGGGCAAAGCGGGTAATTGTCAATAATTCGCATGCAGAACACCGATATCTGACAAAAACTGTATGAACTTAGTTAACAAAATGCCCTGGTGTAGTTTTGGACGTTGCAGTTCAGTCTGACATTACATAGCGAAGTTATGGAACCCGCACCTACTTTTTAGGCGCTTTGATGTAAGAATCTTCTTTTATTACAACACAAGTAAGTAATGAAAGAATTTTTCTGCACCAAAATTAGATACATGGCGTTGAAGAGAATTCTTTAGAGAACAAATACAGCCTAAAATAGTATCGTAATGTTGATTTTTGATCAAATAACGAACTGTGAATTAAAAATGTGCATCAGGGGTAAAGTGGGGAGGGGCAAAGCGGGAAGGTTTCAAGGCATTCTCTTACTGATATCGAATTAATTAATTATTAACGTGCGTGTTTCAGCATGGTCCGAAATTATTTTAAAAAAGTCTTTTCAACAAAGATGGTCAGAAAAGGACATGCAAGTTGCGGATCTTAGTGTTTGGCTGGTGTATGTGGCGCTCGCCTTGTTTATTCGTCTAATTTTCATTCGCTTGATTTATTCTCATTATTTTTCAATATATCTATATGTAACCTGAGTTTTTTTTCTTAAATTATTCGTGACAATAAATCGCTTTTAATTCCACCGACTATGATTTTTTGATCGGTCTCCACTTTGCCCCGCCCTTGGGGCAAAGCGGGAAGAAAGTAGTTTTTTCGTTAACAGTATATTATATTCAGACGTTATTGAATATTACTATTTAAACATTTTTCGCAAGAGCGATATCGATCAAGGAAGAGATACAAATTTTATTTACAACTAAATTAACTTTCTTTATATATGAAAAAAATTGAAATACGTTAGGGTCCCAACTTTGCCCCACATCCCCCTATAAGTATAATATCTACGAGTAAAAAGGAGAGAGAAGCTTTCTATCTATATTTTACCTACTGTAGCATTTTACTTAAATATTTGATATATATTGTATACTAGCAGCCCGTCCCGGCTTCGCACGGGTAGATTGTGAATTGATTTTGGTCGTCATTTAATGCATTTTTAGCAGATATCTGTACTCATAGGTAGGGAGCCATGCTACGCTAAAAAAACACATGTATTTAATTTAAATTGGAAAGTATATTTCTTTTATTAATTTATCTTAAGGCCAGCGGATAGACAATGTTTTTTATTTTTTTATTTGGAGTAAAAACGTGTAAATTTTTCGGTATGCCAACTCTGGAGCAAGCCACATACAATTGGCCGTGTGAAAAACATGAATTTTCCAAATTTAAGCCAGCAATAGTCAACCATTGACCTTGTGCTTTGTTGATGGTAATAGCAAAAGCAAGACGCAAAGGGAACTGGAGCCGCTTGAATTCGAATGTTAAATCGTTGGAAATCATAGGTATGCGTGAATGAGGACGTCTTCGCCTTTGAATTTGCCAGTGATGATTGTTACCTCGATTAAATTTGGTTGGCACTAAGGGATTTTTCGTGTAACTGATTTGGAATATTATGTCAGATATAAGAGATTCCAAATGAAGGTCATGGTCAAGGTCAAATACAATATCACCATTGTACAGCCACTAAAAAATCCTATATCCTACTATCAAAAAGAATTTGTATAGGGCCCATAGCTTTCATGGTACGAAGCCGAACTGTGCTTGACCTCAATTTGACCTCCGCTGACTATAAAGGTCACATGGAAATAATGGTCAAGGACATATTTGAACGTGAAATTTCCCGCTCTTTTCATTTCCGGTATATAAAATAGAGGTTCGGATTTAAAAAAATCAATTTTACCTAGAAGGTCATTGTCAATGTCAAATCCAATATGACTATTGGGTAGCCAGGGAAAAATCCTAAAAGTTTATATTAAACGTTTTTCTCTAAAACGATTGTCCGCTGAGATAATCAGCTGTGCCTGGACTTTTTGAACACCCTGTATAAGATTTACTAACTCAGAAACCTTCGCGAGCATGCGTCCAACCATTCCCCAAAGTCTCATCGCAATCGGATGAACGGTTTAGGAAGGCATAATAATCATCCGTACCGGTACTTTTCGAACACCCTGTATACGATTTACTAACTCAGCGACCTTCGCGGGCATGCGTCCAACCATTCCCCAAAGTTTCATCGCAATCGGATGAACGGTTTAGGAAGGCATAATAATCATCAGTACCGGTACTTTTTGAACACCCTATATAAGATTTATTAACTCAGAAACCTTCGCGGGCATGCGTCCAACCATTCCCCAAAGTTTCATCGCAATCGGATGAACAGTTTAGGAAGGCATTTGATATTACCTTAAAGGTGACGGTCAAGGTCAAATCCAATACGACCACTGGGTAGCCAAGGGAAAATCCTTAAAGTTTTGTATTAAACATTTTTCTCTAAAATGTTTTCCCGTTCAGATAATCGGCCGTACCGGGACTTTTTGAACACCCTGTATAAGATTTACTAACTCAGAAACCATCGCGGGCATGCGTCCAACCATTTCCCAAAATTTCATCGTAATCGGATGAACGGTTTAGGAAGGCATAAGAGACATACAGACAGACAGACAAACATTCATTTTTATATATATAGATAGATAGATAGATAAGGGTGAAAGTAACTTCTAATTAACAAGTGCTCTTATAGTTGCTGGCAAGTAGTTGCTTAGAATAAGTATCATAATTCTATCGTATTCTTTAAAATATGTCTATACTTCTGTCTAATGTCAATCGTAATATGATGAACTCTCTCTCCCTCTCTCTCTCCCCCTCTCTCTCTCTCTCTCTCTCTCTCTCTCTCTCTCTCTCTCTCTCTCTCTCTCTTTCTTCCTTTCTTTCTTTCTGCTTCCTATTTTTAATCTCCCAAAACTTTTTACGTTGATACGAATGTAGATTTTTTTAGCGGGTCAAGCGGAGACGAGTATTTAATGTTGGATATTTATTAGATACTAGATGTTCACATTGCAGGATGTTATAAGGATGTTTGTAGAACATCCAATCTGCCGCGGGCTACCTATATGAGACTCTAATTTCACGCTTCCGGGTCCTGAACGAAATTCAGCAAACGTCCGACCGTCATCGCGTTATTTTCACGGGAAGTGATCGACCTCAGATCACAAGAGTAATGTCGAGTTGAGCGCGGATGTGGAAAATAAAAAGTACGAAGACACGATCGGAGAATGAGTTGCGTGTCGTTCAATTCAATAAGAGCGCTGACTGTTACGGGTGGTAGCCATTGTACTGGCGTCGTTCACCACAATACGAAACACAATGCATAAATGAATTATATACCTTCTTTTTTTTTCTCTTTCCCCTTACTCCCGTACCTGATTCCTCCGTGCAACTCACCCCCTCATTTTTCTTGCGTCCCGTGGCAACCAGAATACTTTCAGCTTTGAACCTTGTTAAGTCTTCTCTCGGAGCGCGAATAGCCACGGGGCACACAATGGCATACAATATACATACCGATATAGAATATTTCGTACGAAGCGAACAGGCTTTCGACGAGGAATCATTAAAATCCTGTCGGATTTCGATAGATTGTGACATTACACGAACTGGTTCGTACTGGCACGCATTTCAGAGCTGTACAATCGACGCTGATATACTCGTACTTAACTACGGATCTAGGTAAGTTGAGGAATGATCATAATTTCGTCAGTCGAAGGAATGCTTTCTTACGAACAAAAACTTTTCGTGACTTTGTCCTTCATCATTATTAATTCTCAAGATATACACGATTCAAAATATATCGAATTATATTTCATACGAATATCTTCTGAAAGGCATATATTTTTGATAAATCCTTATAGGTTTCGTTTTATAGGTACCTACTATCTCAGTTGACTGAAATCCCGATAAATGTAATACTTATCAATGGCACCTTATTTGAAATACTTGTCTGCTTTTGTGTGAGATACGCCTTACAAGGTAGAGGCACTGTTTGTGGCCACTATTGACAACTAGAATTGATTTTTATAATTACTTTTCTCCGTAGTACTTTATAAAATTTGACATTCTGAGCTTAAATCTTTTATTTCGAATGACTATCGTTATTTCTGCGAAGCTTTATGAAACTCCTGGAAACAGTATACAACACAATAAAATTATGAGGACCGGTGTTTCGGCCTCATACATATATCTAATGGCCGTAAACGGGCATGCAATAGGTATACTCTTCGCGTTTTCCACGCCCATTCAAGAATCGATTCTCGTGCAACTATTGAAGCGATTGGCCGCCGAGGTGGTTTCCGAGAAGACCCGCGGACGTATACGCCATTACTAATACTATGCATGCACACTTTGGCACAAGCTTGGGCCACTGGTGCGTGCACGCATAAGTTCGCTTTAAGGAGTCTCGTCAGTGAAATTTTTCAAGACACATTTTTATTAGATTTTTTTCATGTATTTAGCCAAGTATCTTATAGATGAAAATCAAAAACCAATCAATTTTCACTTAACCGTTTCTTTGTAATTAATTTTTAAAAGTAGGCATTTTAACATTGTGGCTCATGCACATACTGCTAAACAGACGTCAAACACAGTTTTAGCAAGACAGAAAATTCACAAAATATGCTCAAATTATATGGTAAGATGCGTAGTTTTGTTTTTGCATGAAATAAATCACTTTTACTTAGCGGTTTTTGTATAATAAGAAAACATATGAGGGAAAACGCGAATTTTCAGGCAAAACCGGCGGCCATATGCAAAATCGTGGCAACGCAGAGGCTATGACGTTTTGCTGTGACTCTCAGGGCCGCGTCTAACGGGGGGCCATTTCGTGCCACGCACGAAGGTGCACTAGCCATGAGGCGCCAAAAGGCCTCATACCTTCTCCAGAAAAGGGCGCTAAGCACGAAGGCGTCTCAACATCTAGAAGCGGCCCTGGTGACTCTCCACGACCCATTCGTAGACATTGAATCATTTTCCTATAATATTTTTCTGTTACAAATTTTCCGTTCCACGGAATCTTCTGGGGTTTCAAAAAATTAAACATTTTTTCTTTTCTTCGAATATTTTTCACTCATGCTACTTTTCACGAGAAGTTACACTTGTTCTAGGTTATGAGTAAACGCTGTGTGGTAAATCAGATATTCTACGTTATCTACAGAACTAGTACCAACTGCGGAATATTCTAATCCACCGTTGCCACGTCTTGCACACATTTTATAATTTTATAATAAAATCAATTTAACGCAAAAAATAAATTATAAACATATTCATCATCTTTAAAATGCATAAGAAATCTGAAATTAACAGATCTTGAATCTGCCTAACCATGTATTTACTATTTTTTCTTCTGTAAATTAACTTATCTAGGATTGGCAATAACCGTCGGTTTCTTTGATGTTTCGCCCCGCGTACCTCACCCCGCAAAGTACTGACGAGACTCCTTAAAAGAGGCCGTTGACGATGCGGGATATTTATATGTACAATGTGATAAAATGATATTTGTAGAACGACCTATACAGGCTTTTATCGAGACTTTGATTTCCGTGTACGATCATGGATCGCAGTAGTTGCGACAGAAGAAGCATCGCTTATTTGTGCTTTCTTTGCTACATGAACTAAGCACCATTCGTTGCTATCTCCGATGAATATATCAACAAAAGAAAATCCACTCGACCACGTGTATATCTATATATTCTATTTATCTAATTTTATACTCATATATTGTAAAGACATTGAAAAGAGCTGAGCCGAAAAAAAATGATCGCAATAAAAATTTGGTTAACAAACACTTCACTTTAAAAAGCAATTACTTCGCAAAGTAAGGTTACATGAGTATATTTTCAAGCTATATGAGTCAACTAAATATAGCCAAATAACACACGTGTAAGTATTTAACTCGTACATTACACTTTCTTATAGCAAAACGTCATTTATAGCAGATGCTTATAATACAAGGATAAAATTATAACGCAGATGTACCTGCTTTATAATTGCAATTTGTTTCGTCGAAGATAGCGGCGCGGCCTTACCAACCGTGATTAAATTTTCTTTCGTTTCGGTGAACATCTCGACGCGAAACCACATTCCAGGCGTGGTCCAAATATCCAAGTAAACGGCGCATCTCTCGATGGGGATGAAAGTATCCTCGAAACGACCAGGATGGCACAGAATCCAAATCTTCGCGTTAAATGCCCATCCTTAATAGCAGTAGCTGGTATATGGTCAACGTGCCCACGCAGTAAATCGGAATGAGATGGACGCAGGTATATAGGGAAGACGGAGAGGAGAAGATGAAAGGTATCCCGCCCAAGCGAGCGCCCGCGCCGTTACTATTGCCGCCGCCGCCGCCGCCGCCGCCGCCGCAGTGTCTGGTCATCAACACCTGAGACCTGAGAGCGCTCCACCTTGCCTCACCTAGTCCTACCTCGTCTCGCAACGCCCTTCCCCTCATCCTCTTCGACAAAGCTTCTCCGTCTCTCGCGCGCCGAGTCTGGCACGATCTCGCTTCCTTTTTCCTCTTCGTATACCTCCCCACCTATATTCAGCAGCCTGTCGGCTATATAGCCAACTCTCTGTATGTATATAGCAATCCGTACATATACTAGCTATAACGCGGCGTAGCCCAGCCTCGGCTGATGGATGGAATTCCTCACCGAGCTGCCGGCGCAAAACCGAACCAGAAAAAATTAGCTACAGACCAAATGGTTTAACGCCTCTTTTGTGTTCGCGATGCAACAGGAGAGTAGAGGTATCTCTCTCCCCTGCGCTCGCCGCTCTTAGCGATGGTGACGGTCTGGCGTGGAGGGCTCGCGGGACGAACGGAAGGACAACGTAGGCGCGTTGATTTTTGAGCGATTGAAAAGGAAGGTAACGCAATGCGAACGTGAATAGGCATGGGTTGACTGCTATGTGCAACTAGTAGGGGAGAGTGATGTCGATTGTAATGCGTGGTCAGTTATAACATTGATTGTAGCGATATCATTTTATTGATGAAGAACTGAAATATATGCATCGTGCTATAGTTTTATCAGACATAACTCACCGACAAAAAAGCTAGAGAGCAGTCGCCAACATTAGCTTGTTCCTTTGAAACCATTGCTAAATCGTTACTTTTATTATCCGCCGTTATTTTATTTCGACTAGTCCCACAACAGTTTTTCATAAAATTACCTTATTTCATGTAAATGCACAAAGATCAAACTTTGAAATGAGATATGTCTCAATCTTATTTATTGTTTATATGTGAGTTTAATGGACATGTAATTGCAATAAGTGGCGGTGGTATCAAAATAACAGTCAGAGTGGTATCAATTGTAATATGTTCCAAAGGTCACCTTAGCTTTTAAATCATATTCTAGTTTGGATTATAAGTGGTGAAGATGCAATTACAATATTATGATTTCGGCTACCATTTGATATTGTACATGTAGGTTTTCATTTTCAGAACAGACAAATTTATTATGATGTTTGAGATCTCATAGTCATTATTTTTCTTATTTCTTTTATGTTGCATAATATTACTCGTTTCGCGTTGATTTCCGTATTTTTATACTCACAGTTATTATGTGTTACAATTGAGTCGCTTGGTTTCAAAATCGGCCAACTCCAAGTAAGCAAATTTGTCAGGACTTCAAAAAATATGTACCATAGAAATACAGGCATTGATTAATGCGATTCTTGGTACATATACCTATAAGTATATTGCTTCAGAACAACTAATCCATATGTGTATACAAAAAATTCTTGGAAGATTTTGCTACATTATAATTTTTTAAATGGAGATGGCCGATTTTATCAAATACGGAGGTGGCCGATTTTGAAACCAAACGACTCAATTGAAACCACCGTGGTGTAACAAGTTGTAGCGGTATCTTTAATGGAAAGTATCTTATTATAATTTGTTGTTCTTTCTGACGTTTATTATGATATAATTAAAAAATGTATAAAACTATTAATTCTATTGCTATAAGAAAGGAATAAATAGTTATATTCGGAATATCGTAGTGCTATGTTCACCGAAATTAGTAACAGAACTGATATTGCTAATGTGAGTATACGGTTTTATACATGGAACTCTCTACTTCTAGCTTTCTCTTATATTGCTGTAGGAATCATACTTTTTTCCCAGTATAGGGTAAGTGTGGTAGAGTTATTGAAACCTTAAGAGTAGTCTACATTTTCAGTCAATGACATACCCCTATCTCTTCCGGTGTATTATCGGATGGTGTCAATAACTCGTACATCCAGTTCAACACCGCCATAACTGCAAAATTTTATATTTTATTCAAAATTATATAATTTACACTTGTGGCGGTATTGAACTGAATGTACGAAATGTTGAGTTTCAACAACAGTATCGCTTACCCTATTTATTGCTAGCGTTTGGTGACCTCGAATCGATATAATCATTCCTAGAATATTCATGCTAGTACCCGAGGTGCATCGTTTTCTGTCTATTAATGAGAGTTAAATGATCGCCGATCAGTCGATTACTTTCCACTGTGCATTGCTGGATTTGTCTTGTACAATATTTCGCATCATCTTTTAGGAGTTAGATTAATCATCTTCGATACAAATATGATGACGATTCTTCATAAAAATTATACAAAATCGGGATCATTTGGTAGACAACTATCGCACTACGTCGTTCGGATGAATAATTATATGAATGTGTATATGTATATACTTATGTACAGCAGGTAAAAATGTATTCCGACACTTTATAGCGAACAATCCCATCTAAAGTGTGCAAATGCTTATCGACATAGGTATGTATGTGCACCTTCATTCTTCATGGGAATACGTACGGAGAAAAAAGTAAAAAATAAAGACTAAAATACCTTTTTTTTAAATTCTTGACATGAGTCTGTCACTGCAAATGGAAATGTGTTATAAAGTGTGTTATGAAGTATATTAATTCACCTTAAATATAATGCTTTTCTTTATCAATCTCGACAACCTCTCAGAAGTATACCGGCGTACCAAATAGGTGGCGAAGAATGGAACAGTGTATATACCGAGCCTTTTCAGAGCGTAGTTTATTAAAATGTACACAGTATTCAAGTGACTCATAGCTTGATCCGTATTCGATATAGTAATCTATGCTATATGTATGAAAAAAAGCAATAGAAATTGAGGAATGCCTATGTATCACTCAATTAATGTACATACTAATGAATCGTATTAAGTACATATATTTTCTTCATTACGCGTAGGACGAGACGCGTGTGTTTCTGAGATTCCACATTCCTGTACGAGAGTATCGAGCTTTTCGGCACGAGACTCTTCGGCTTAGAAAAAAGAGAGAGAGAGAGAGAGAGAGGGAGAGAGAGAGAGAGAGAGAGAGAGAGAGAGAGAGAGAGAGAGAGAAGAAGTAATGGGTTCTAGAAACTGGATGGTGTGGGTTATAAGGAACGAGGTGAGCCCATAGACGCACCTGTGGCCATGCAGAGCCACGCTGTCTGGAGGTTTCATTGTCTATCTCCGTTCACCTCGTTTCATGCGGTTTCTCGCTCTCTCATGCCTCGGATGGGAATCTGGTCGTAGTCGGACCGAATCAACGCGGCACACAAAGCCGGCCTCTATAAATCACTCTCCCCGCGTTTGGGACACGGCGTACCTTCGACCTTTCGCCCTTCGTTTGATCTTAGTGGGCGCGCGCTGCTATATCTACACCAGGAATGATCTTCGAAAATCGACTCAAATTCAGGTGCATGGAGAGAAAAGTTTATTACTGAGTAGTGGAAATCTAATACTCAATACTACAATAATTATTACGTATAGGGACGAATAAATATTTATTACCGAGTACAAAATCAATATAGCTAAAAGTATTTAATAAGTTTAAATAATTATGAAGTTATTATTGATTAATGAACAAAGTTATGTATTATGGAGTAGTAAATTATTTGGTATTCAACAAAATTAGATTGCGCTAGCTGAGTCGAATACCTCGTCGAGTCGGTAACCTTATACCTATGTTTTTTCACCCCAAGCCGATCACCCACCCAAATATTGACCGCGCTGATTACTGCAACTTCATTGATCGGCCGATGTTCTAGAACTTCATCTGCTACGTGCTTCTGTATGATACATGCTACTTTTTTTATGTATGGTTGAACTCATGATGTCTATAATAATCTGAGATATAGTCGAAGATCTAATATAAAAGAACATGTCATGACTGACTGATTCATTAATACCGAACCGAAACTGCTGAAGGCCTAATTATATGAAATTCGGACAGTACGTTTCTTTTGTAATGTAAGCACTCACTAAGAAAGGGTTTTACGAAATTCTCCCTTTAAGGTGGTAAAATAGGGGATGTAAGTTTGTATGAAAATCCGTAATTTTTGAAGTCAAATTCATGAAAATTGTTATTTGGCCTTTCGGTTAGAAATTAAGAAAAACGTGTTTCAGGATTTTTTTAGTTTATCCCTTAAGGGTTAAAATAGGGGATGGAAATTTGTATAGAAATTTCTAATTATTTCGAGATCTACGCTGATGAAGTTGCAAGCGGAATGTGCTAGTTTTATAATACATTTTTGAGGAATCGTAGGATATTAGTAACCTTCCCATCTCTCCGTAATCAAAAATGCTAGCACAACGAGAGTTACACGTATTATGAAGCTATTATATATAGGTACATAAATTTTCATTGCGCTAGCGTTTTCGGTTACGGAGAGATAAGCTTTGAAGTGATATCGTCGATTTGAGAGATCAAAGCGCGGGTAATGGAAGGTTAACCGAAAGGTTACAGTATTCCTTCTGGGTTATCTCTGTTACATATTTTGAAAGCAACCCACAGAGAACTGCTAAAAAAAATCGGCCAAGTTCCCGATGTTGCGCCCTAGTGTTACGAAACCTTGAGCGGTTCTCTGTGGATTGCGTTCAAAATGTGTAACGGAGATAAACCAGAAGGAACGCCTTTTCAAAGTTAGCGAACTATTGCACAATGTCGAAACAATTGCTGGAATGAAATACCAAATTTACAAAACGGATTCATTAAGCGTAATAAATATTGTGTTGTTCTCTCATACGTATATAATATAAATTTTAATACCAAGTAGTACAAGTTTATTTGTGATGGCTAAATTTTCATTTCTTGTTATTAAATGCAGTTTAACTAAACGTGGAGTGAATTGCTTAGTAAACGACTTTCTTACGGTAACGAAATATTTATTATTCCGTAATAAGTAAAGGCTTAATAAATCAGCTTAATCGTCCTCTCAGTGTGTTATTGCCCTCGAGAGCGCCGCTATTTTCCGAACGACGATGTATGGCGTCGATATATGAACAATATCACTATAAATCTACATATGTTAAACTGTAATTCATTTAGCACGTAATGCAAATTTCTCATTTTTAATTGAAATCAGACTGTCGTGTATTCGTCTGCCGTTGCAACTGCGAAATTGGTCGATTTGAAGTTCGAATTGCTGCCGCATCCACCTTATTCACCGGATTTGGCTCCCTGCGACTTTATTCTCTCCCCACAAACTTGAAAAAATGATATTATAATACGCACAAAATTTACGTAGATTTGACGTAACGCTTCCTATGTTGAAATTACCTAAGTCCCAGCGAGGCGTATAACACATTTTTCGTTTGGTCCTACAATAGGCATTATAAGAGTTTCCGTGAGAGAAGTCACTCTATCGGTGGCCTATAACTACGAGTATAAAGTCTAACTCGGGCTTAGCTTGCCCGAGTCAATTTTATGAAGGTCTTTCATGGTAATACCTACTTAATTTGAACTTACCTATGACTTTTATCTGAAAATACACAACCTATATGGACCCAAGCTAAAAATATGTAACATGCCTAGCTATAAGGCCATACAGTTTGGCCTTCGGTAAGGCGATGAAATATTTTCTATGCGAGTTTGTTAACATGCACCGCAAGACGGCAGTTAATAATGCCGCCTTTAGATTAGATTACGCGTAAAACCAACCCGAGAGAGTGTTTCGAATTGAATATACTACGACGGCAGATTGAAAAGTCCGATACTTTTCTAGTAGATGGTGATGCGCCCAAAAGTCTGCCCCCTACTGCGGCGATGACCTTTTCGTTTGATGAGAATTTCTTTCCAGCCAGCTATTTTTTCATGTCTGGGAAGAGAAAGAAGTCGCAGGGATCCAAATCCGGTGAATACGGTGGATGCGGCAGCAATTCGAACTTCAAATCGAACAATTTCGCTGTTGCAACGGCAGTCGAATGGACAGGTACACTGTCGTGGTGAAACATAACTTTTTTATTTGACAAATGGGGGCGTATACTCATTTTCGCGATCGCACCACCATCTACTAGAAAAGAATCGGACTCTTCACTCCGCCCTCGTATTCATAACGTATGTTATGGCAAACTCATTTTTCAAAAAAAATGGACATAGGAACACCTCCCTGCCGGACTCTGTATCTTACTTTGGAATGCAATGTTATCAGCACTAACAAGCAGTTAATGTTGCCGGAAAGTAAATAAATACTAACGAGATATCGCGCGCACGGTAACGCGCGTAAGAGCTATTAAAATATGATAAATTGAAAGCAAACTATCATCGAAATTCTATTAAGAACTGTTTTCAAACGGAGGATTGATAAAAAAATCTCTCCATATAATTCTTCTTTGGTACAAAAGAAATAAAGAAACTGATGGTATTAATTAGTTTCGATAAAAAAAATTCTATCGGGCGTGAAAAGGTATAACACAGTGTCCTTCCTCCATCCGCATGCACATGGCCGATAAAATAATACAATTAAAATGTAGAGGTTGAGGTTCGAACGGTCTCTATGGTAACACATTAAAGCATAAAAGTGTCGCTTCGAAGCCCCGTCGAGTCATCGTGCGACGATCGTTTACTCGTCGAGGGTTTTCGCCGGTCCCTCGTTCGACTGCTTCCGTTACCGGACGAGGAACGCAGTTTTCCGCCGTCCTCGAAAATTACCAAAACCTTCACCCTTTGTTTCTCTACTCAAAGAGAATTCCTATTTACTGCGCGGGAAGCGATTAAAAAAAACGGAGACAGTTGAAAGACTCGAAAATCGTATTATAACGCGGTGTAACGAATGTAAGCATTAGGTGGAGGTGGTGATAACTACATACGTTACAGTGTCGCAAGTCATTGAAATTACACGAAGGCATTGGTGAATGAAAAAATAACAATTGCACACACAAGTACCTATTATACTACTACCTACTATTATAGGTACTACTTTTAGCTTCCTGATAATGGTAACTTCTGTTTTGCTCGTCACCATCTTTGATTTATAAATATAGCATCTTCAGTCTTCACTTCATTTTAAAATAGAACCAGCCATCACAAAAATACTAAAAAAGAGTTTTTACGCGTATCGCGCGCGCGCGCGCGCGCGGAATATTCTCTCGCAACATCGATTTCAGTGACTAATCATTATTTTTTTGCTCGACATATCAATGATAGTAAGTGACTAGTTATTTAACGATTCATTTTTTAATTCGGTATAAGGAGCATCAAAATAACAGTAGGTAGTAATACAAATGTTGGAATGATGTTTTAACCCTCGGTTAGGCGCGTACATTAGACCGACGCGGTTGGTCGCGCTAGATCCGGTGGACCTAAGGCCCAATTATTACATTACGACGTAGTTAATTGAAATATCATGTACAATGTCGACGTAGTTAATTGAAATATCATGTACAATGTTTATAGTGATTGATATATTACTCATAGTATCCATTATATGCATAATTCGTATAATCATTACACAGCTCCACAAAAAAAATCGAAAAAATGCTTCCTCTGACCAGACCAGTATATCTTTATGTTTTTGGGGTCGCTGAATCCGAATCCGCGGTGTCCGTTTGTCTCCATCACGTCACGTTCAAAGTCATTTAAAGGTCAAATCCTGGAAAAATAGTCAAATCGATTGAAATTATTATTCCTATATATTCTTGAGGTCGCTGAATCCGAATCCGGTGTCCGTTTGTCTCCATCACGTCAAATTTTTTTTAATCTCAAAAAACCGTCAATAGATCATGATTTTCAAGAACTTAATGGACTTAAACCAAATTCGCTATAGGGGGTTTTTTGGGTCGCTGATCACGAATCTGAAATCGGATTTCAAAAATTCAAGATGGCGGATCCAATATGGAGGACGAGATTTTCGAAAATTTTGAATTTTTGTAAATATAACTTCATAATCGTCATCAGCGATCGAAAAAAAAACCCTATACCAAATTTGGCATGAATCCGTCGATTTTCGAAAATCTCGTCCTCCACATTGGATTCGCCATCTTGAATTTTTTAAATCTGACTTCAGATGTATGATTAGGGACCCAAAAAACCCCCTTATACCAAATTCGGCATGAATCCGTCGATTTTCAAAATTCTCGACCGCCATATTGGATCCGCCATCTTGAATTTTTGAAACTCGATTTCAGATTCGTGATCAGCGACCCAAAAAACCCCCTATAGCGAATTTGGTTTAAGTCCATTAACTTTTTGAAAATCATGATCTATTGGTGGTTTTTTGAGATTAAAAAAATGTTACGTGATGGAGACAAACGGACACCGGATTCGGATTCAGCAACCCCAAAAACAGATGTACTGGTCTGGTCAGAGAGGAAGCATTTTTTCGATTTTTTTTGTGGAGCTGTGTTATATATGCATATCCGCTAGGTCCGGAGGACCGAAATATGTTGTCCCTCCATTTAGGCGTTTATTACCTGGAAATTGTTATAAATATCAGAGTGAGGGATTGAAAAATAATTGTAAATAAACCGTTCTACGATATCATAAAGACCCACTCCGATAGGTCAATCTGATTTTAAAATAAAAGTAAAATACAATTGCATAGGTCCGGTAGACCTATACGCGACTAACGGAGGGTTAAAGGCGTTTTTTAAAGACATCTTCAGGAAACAATTGATAGAGTATTTTAACCCTCATACGGCCTACAGATCTATAGTGACCCATAGCGATCAGTACTGATGAATTGTGATTATGTATTTAGGGATAATTTTCTGAAACTTTTAGACTTATAAATTTATAAGCACACACACACACAGTTCCCTATTTAAAAATAACTGGAAGAAGAGAGAGAGCAAAGTGATAAGAAAATATTACCGAAAAGAAGAGCTAGAAGCTTTAAAACTTACAAAAAAACCCGATGTGGAACTGGAACAAAGGTTGTTAATGTGATCTTTTAATGAAGTAGACCAAGAATCTATCAGAGAAGATTGGATTAGTTGTTCCAAATGTAAGGAATGGTGGCACGAGAAATGTATCGATTATTTGGGTATTGATGCCTTTGTTCATGATTTTTGTAAATAAATAAAACATACGCACTCTTACCGATCCTAGTGCGCATTGTTATACGCTACGTTATGTAAGAGAGTGCGCACTTAGCACATTTATTTTGTAACCAAATTACTCCGAATATAATTCTAATTGATTTAAGAAAATTGCGGTAATCAGCAATAATCAGAATTTATAAATACATAACGTTTGTGTGTGATTTCCCAAAAGAGTTATTTATTGAAATATCACTGAATATTTCTAAAGTGCGCACTCTTATACCACTCTACCCTACATACGTAGGTATATATATATATTATATGTAGGTATATACTGCACATTCAAAGGAACAGTAACAGAATACCTATATACCTATCGATTTAACTACGCGTTGGGTAGATACAACAACCATTACATAAATTAAAATGACGTAGGTATCCACTCGGACTTTTACTTCAACTTTACATTACTTTTACTAGATATATTTTTGAAATGTAAAATATCTCTGTCAAGTTAAGAGTACACTTAACATTTTCTGTCGTAACGTATACAGCGTGTCACACAGTGACCGTGACAACGGGAAATGGGAGATTCCTTGTTAAAAACTAGGTGTATAAAGTGCAAGTTATAATGTCGAGGGGGCAGTAGTTAACCTTCCAGTGGTCGCGCGCAGACTCTCGCTTCGCACCGCAGCTAAACTGGCATCTATAAGGCATTTTCTGCACACGGAGCTTATCGTCATAGACGCGTATTAGATGCTACGTATGGAACGTATACGCTTTTGTGCTGCTCACTTGTGTTTTTATGGATAACTGTACACGAGGCATCAGCGGCGGGGATTCGTCAAAGCAGACAAACTGTAAATTATTACCGGCCGTACAGCGATGTCAGTCGCTTAGCTGCATGTGTAGCATATAAAGGGTCCTATTTTTACATAAAATGGCCGATAAAACCGTGAAATTTCTGCAATTAATTGAAAATCATCAGTATTTGTACAATAATATCTTACAAGACTATTCCAGAAAGGATGTCACAGAAAAAGCTAATGGCTAATCTCCTATTACGATTTTTCTGGATATAGGGATGCACCCAGAATCTTCTTTTTTTCTTTTTATTCCGACGACGTAGGTACCAGAGAAGCAATATATCTTCTTCATCACTAGACATCGTTTCAACTGCTATTAAATTTGAATTTCATACGATACCTGTACGTTTAATGTACGCCCCGTGTACAGTCTTCAAGGCGTATAGGAATCATCGCTGCAGGACGAATCTTGTACGCGTCTATGACGATAAGCTCCGTGTCCAGAATGCCTAAGAATAAGGCGCGACCACTAGAAGGTTAAGGAACTAAAAGGGTTTTAAGAAGACCAATAAGATGATAGTTCCGCTGATAAACATTGTTAACCGATAAATAAGTAAGAGTAAGAGGCTCCGTCCAAGGCCTGCTCTGATTATATTATACTCGCAAAAGAAATGTCTAACACTGAACTGCTGTAGTCGATTGAGATACCATCTATGAGTGTGACATCGAAACAGGCCATGGAC
The DNA here is from genome assembly GCA_963678675.1 of Xiphydria camelus. Lineage (NCBI taxonomy): Eukaryota > Metazoa > Arthropoda > Insecta > Hymenoptera > Xiphydriidae > Xiphydria > Xiphydria camelus. Next base: position 12,349,160 of record OY783195.1, read on the forward strand.
AGAGTCCCTTAAAGTAGTATGGTCACTCTCCAAAGTGATCGTTGAGTGTCTGTAAAAAAATATATAAAAATTCATCAAAATACTATGATTTATAATTGAAAATTCTCTTTGTGAATTATAAAATTTATGACCATAAGAATTAGTCGATTATTTTGATTATTTTTCACTTATTATTCAAGTACCTAACGTGTCTCCTTTGACTAGGGTCTTTTTATGTGTGGCAACGCTGTAAACTTCGAAATATTTTCCTATCACACACACACACACAATAACATGAGCGTCATAACCTAAATGTACTCTCACCATGGCCAGTCAGCCACGATGTAAGGGGAAATTTGAGAGGAAAAGAAAGACTGAGTGGCGTGAAAATAGCATTGTAGCGAATAAAAAACGTAAAATTTCACCTGAAACGTCAAATGAAACAGTGGAAATTGAAGGATCGAGGATTATGAGTGTAAAAACATTAACGCACAATATGTGTTGTCCAACATGTAATATTCTATAGTCATTCAGTGACGTCGAAAGCGAATACAGGGAGGGTTTAGCAAGTAGTTTTTTCATGAAATATGGATAATGTGAGACTTTGAAATACGTTGAAACGTGTACTGAAGTACAGAAGAAACTAGCAGATCGAAGTAAATACTCAATAAATTTTAAAGCAGCTGCAGGTAGGTCGAGTCTGAACTCTCATCTTTATTTATTTGTTACTTATCGTGGTTGGTACATTTGAATATAATTTAATATTCAATTTTTAGCTGTTATTGATGGAGGAATAGGAGCTTATCAGCTTAATACCATCCTGTCAGAGAGTTGAACGTACCTCCAATTCCACCAAAGACATTGAACCATTACGAAAAAAAAATAGGCAAAGCTCTGGAGAATCTTGCCGATGAGAGTTGTTTGGCGGTTATTAAGGAAGAAAAAACTGACGTTGGAATGAAATCCCTCTCTCATAATTGAAGCAGGAGAACCAGTTCCTCTCTGTGCATGTGCCGATGGTGCGTGGCCAAAACGTGGATCAGACATTGCCTATGATAGTTTGACAGGTAAATTGAATGTTGGAAACTCGATCAACCCCAATAAAAATTGAATAAAAATTAGGACCGATAGTTTATAGAATAATTGTAAATATATAATTTTTTCGAACATTTTAATTAGAATATAAACCCCGATTTTTGTTACATATTTATGGATTTTTTGTCCACGAAATAAAGGAATGTTTCCAATAGAATTATTTATCAACTGTGTTTAATCTTGGCTCAATAACAAAAAATAACCTACTTTTCTCCCATCCCATTACTTTCTTGAAAAAATATTTTTCTTAATAGGAGTAGCAACTGTTGTAGGAAGAGAGATTGGGAAATGCTTAGCCCGTGGGACGAGGAATAAAAATTGCACCTTGTGTCGCCTAGGTCACACTCAAGATGGTCATGACTGTAAGCGTAATTGGAATGAGAGTGCTAAGGCTATGGAACCGGATATTGCAGTTGAGATATCAATGCAAAGAGTATCAATGGTTTTCTCCAAGAAGTGAGGAGTATTTACGAGGATAGAACATCATAATATACTCTCATCCGTGAAACGACGTCACATAAAATTTTAGGCTGATCGCTAGATTAGCTTTGTTTTGCCAGCCAATTATATTGCACGTGTTTGGTGTTTTTCGAAACAATGGAAAAAGAGCAATATCTCCGTGAGTCACTTCCTATTTTTAGATGGAAAAACGCGCGAAGAAATCAAAGCAAAGTTGGATGCTATTTACCGGGACTCTTCACCATCTGTGACAACCGTCAGATATTGGTTCAACGAATTCAAACGTGGCCGTACCTCTGTTTTTGATCAGGAGCGTCCAGGCCGCCCGATGTGGTTACTGAGGAAATCGTTGAAAAAGTCCACGATATTATCCTCGCTGATCGCCGAACGAAAGTGCGCGAAGTAGTCGAGACCGTAGGGGTGTCGTATGGAATGGCAATCAATATTTTACACGATAAGTTAGGGCTGAGAAAGCTGTCCGCCCGATAGGTGCCACGATTGTTCACAATAGACAATAAGCGGATACGGATGTCAGTTTCAAAGCAGTGTTTAGACCTCTTGGATTTTTTGGGATACGAAAGGGATAATCTTTATTGACTTTTTGGAGAAAAGAAGCACGACCACGGGAAAATACTACAGTGCACTATTGAATAAATTCGATGCGGAATTGAAGAAGACACAGCCTCATTTGGCTAAAAACAAATTGCTGTTTCACGACGATAGCGAATTAGCTCACTCAGCCGGAATTACCGCGGCCAAATTGCATGAATTACACTACGAATTGTTGCCGTCCCCACCGTACTCATATCACTCGACGTGGCTCCTTGCGACTTCTTCCTATTCTCCAACTTGAAAAAATAGCTTGCGGGAAAAAATTCAGCTCAAACGAGGAGGCTATCATCGAGACAACAGCCTATTTTGAAGAGTTAGACAAATCATATTTTTTGGAGGGGTTAAAGAAATGGCAGAAACGTTGGAAAAAGTGTATAGCACTAAAAGAGGATTGCGTTGAAAAATAAAAAAATATAAAATTTAAAAAACTTGCGTATTCAATGTTAACACGGGTCCACCCTCGTAGGCTCTAACAAGGGCCTGATAATTTAGACTTATTTAAAATTAGGCCTTGATAAGGAAGAATAATAATTATCCTGAAAGGCAGGTTGGATTCGAATCTTTGACGTTGGGGAACCCGATTATTTTAGTTTTTTCTTCATTATTTTATTTATGTTCTTTAATTATGGTATATTACTATAGTGAGATAATAGATAACGATGTTGCAGATCCTGAGAATACCGTGACTTGATAAACTCCTGGATCAAGAGACACGGTAGTGTCTCGCGGCATGTTCGTTCAATGTCGTCGCGCGCACCCGTGTATCTTTACAGGAAAAATGTCTGTCCCCTTCACCCCTCAATTTTTACATCGAATTTTCTCAATAAATATATGGTTATAACAAAAACTATGCTTAGTTACGCCATATAAATTGATTATTCTCTATTGATAGAGACCAGAATAAATTTTATAAGTTACATATTAACAGAGATTCATCCTTAACACAACGCGAAGCTACGCCCCTCGCACCTAAGAGTCGAGAATTGTACGATTTCTCGGCCAATATCTATATGTCAAAATGTCACAAAAATTCCGGCAATCTTCGGCGATAGTCGGCCATGATCGGAAATGTGTATACATAGATGCGATCAAACCCACACACGCGCCATTGAATGTGTGAGACATATTCCGGCTCTCATCGTCGACTGTTCGGCGATGATCGGAAATGCATTATATTCAATTGCTCGTTTCATATGGTAACATTAAAAAAAAAAGAAGAAAATGACATGACTCTATATTATCGACTATCGGATTATTTACCGTATGTCCCAGGAGAATTCGAGCAAGTGCCGATACCTATGGCCGATACCTTGAAATTTGACTTCGGCAGTGTTTGCCGACGGTCGAATCTTTGATAATGATAGTTGGAATTGGCTACAGAATTGTGAATAATGGTAAATAATTTTTAGAACTTAAGATTTAAGTGTTACTACACAATGAGTAGGTTAGGAGATTTTCATGAAGTCTTTGACAGTCCGGTTTTTAAACATTAGAGGAATTTCATCGAAGAATTATTATTTTTTATCACTTCAACAAATTACCCACCATTTATTCACAAATTCACGATTTCGAGATTCGACGCTTCGATCTCCTGAATTGACAGCCATGGGGATCAAAGACTCGACCGTCGGCAAACACTGCCGAAGTCAAATTTCAAGGTATCGGCCATACGTATGACTTTGATCGGTTTGCCCACGGACATACGGCAGTTATTTATGGTCATCCTTTCACGAACGAATTGTTCTGGGGAAAATATAAATATTATCGAAACATTAATTATAAAATCATTTCAAAATATCACGAGAATAAATCAAAAGTAACGTTATTATAATTAATTAACTCGTATCGGTATAAAATGTGAGACTTTAATTTTGTGGTAATAAAAAGCTATTCTCCTACATGTATACATATTCTCCTCATGAATAAATTCCAAAAAGTAGTGAAATCTTGTCACAAAAACAGATTCTCTGTAAAAAAAAAGGCGGCATGTTCATTCAGTGCCAAAAAAATTGATACGTAAGATACTCTCCAAAAAAAAATTAGAAATCAATTAAGATCGCCATGTTCGAGATTTATATATATAAAATATAAGGCATCATTTGAAAGGAAAATTATTGTAAATCAAAAGTTACTCAAAAATTCGACGACAAAAAATATATAAACAAATTTTCATAAAAAAGAACTTGCCACGTTATTTTCCTTCAAAATAAAAAATTCAAACACAGAAAATTATATTCGATGTTTATGTACTTGCGTTTTTAAATAAATTCATACACTTATATGATACTACCAGTATATAGTGGAAAAAATATGACACTTAAACGCGGCAAGTTCTTTGTTATGGAAATTTTTTTATAAATTTTTTGTCGTTGGATTTTTGAGTAACTTTTGATTTACAATAATTTTCCTTTCAAATGATGCCTTTTATTTTTTATATATAAATCTTGAACATGGCGATCTTAATTGGTTTCTAATTTTTTTTTAGAGTATTTTACGTATCAATTTTGTTGTTATTCTTTACACAAACCGATGATGAATCTGTAACAAAACTGTCACCTCTAACTACAGGGCTAATCACGTACTTTAAGATTTGATAAATCGAAGACTCTCTTATACCGCATGTCCTATGGCCAACCGCGCAGGTGAGCTGCGACCTGAATTCTTGACTTCGGCAGTATTTATGGTACAGTTAGAGTGGGCGTCAGACGAGTGCGCTGCATAAGAACGAAAAGTGTCGACTGCTCTTCTAATAGCTGTCAATTCGGGAGATCGAAGCGTTTCGTGTAACTTCAAAATCGTAAAGTTTTGAATTAGTAGTGAATAATTTGTAGAAGTGATGAGAAATAATCGTAAATAATCTTCCGAATTGACAGCCATCGGGAAATCAGACGACGCTTTTCGCTCTTACGCTGCGTTCTTACGAAAGTTTGATACGTCTGATCTCCCGATGCGATGGCTATCAATTCGGGAGATCGAAGTCTAAGCTCGAAATCGTGAATCTTTGAATAAATGGTAAGTAATTTTCAGAAGTGAGAGTTAACAATCATTCGGGTTTTTTCGACGTCCAACCGAATTACACGCCTCACGCCTATTTGTTTCAGAAATTATTTCCTCGCTAGCACCGCGCGTGTCTAGGAAGTAGTTTTACGAAGTGGCGTGAGCGATACCTAAGGTGTCAATTCGGAAAATTATTTATGATTATTTTTCTCATCACTTCTACAAATTATTCACTACTAATTCAAAACTTTACGATTTTGAGGTTACACGAAACGCTTCGATCTCCCGAATTGACAACTATTAGAAGAGCAGTCGACACTTTTCGTTCTTATGCAGCGCACTCGTCTGAAGCCCACTCTAACTGTACCATAAATACTGCCGAAGTCAAGAATTCAGGTCGCAGCTCACCTGCGCGGTTGGCCATAGGACATGCGGTATATAAGTTACATGTGAACATTTCCATAGATGACTGCGTTTTTAAAATTATTTAGTATCAAAAGAATATTGTTTCACGTATTACGTTAATGTTCTTTATAATAACAGATTCTTATTCTTCATCTTTACTTATGACACTTAGCGAAAAAAAAGTGCAAAAATGGGCCCGTTTGTAGAGCTAGTCTGAGACCAGTTATTTCGCCGGTTTGCGATCGACTCTTTGGAAAACTTGAAGTTCGGAGGTTGGCCCATCTATCGTAACATTATCGGGGTAGTCGTTTTGATGGTTGTCGAATGACTTTCGATGAAATTCCAGTATTAGCCTATATGTGAGGCCAGTATCAGGCCGGTCATTTCGCCCATGCAGAATCTACTCCTTGCGAAATTGCAGTACCAGTATGGACCCGTTCGTGGCGCCGGTGTCAGGCCAGTCGTTTAGCAGGTGCAACAATGACTCTCGGCGAAACTACGGTTCCATTACTGATTTTGTCTTCTGGTCAAGATTGGCCCAATACTGGACCAATCGTTAATGCCAAGTATCGGTTACCACGAGTAGGCCACTGGTTGGCCCAGTGGTAGTACTGGAATGCTGTTGGCAATACCTTTACTGGTCACCCTTATAGAAATTTTCAATTGAACCAGCGCTGGACTATTACTAGCTGCCATACAACTTGCCATGGTGCGAAAATGGCAGCCATGACCGGCTCAATAGCAAACAAGCGCTGGGATGGTAGTTTTGGGCCAATATTGGGTGTCGATATACAGCTAGATATGGTAAACTATACTGGCCCAACCATGGTAAATATTAAGTGCAACATTCAGCTAGCAATGGTATGAAAATCTGCAATTCATGATATGAATTTGCCCGAGTCATAACCCAATGACAAATGAATAATATTGAATTACATAGCTCAAAATATCGGTTTTTAATCAAATATTTGATGGACAAAATAAAATATCATCAAAAACGATAACATATGATATTTAAATTGGATATTTAACAATGGTGAAATATTGGCAACCGTTTATTTCTTCGACTAAAGTTATATACCGATGAATTATTGATTAACAATTATAGGCTCAAGTATGGACGAACATCGGTTTCCCTTACTTTATCAGAAATAATGGGCGCCCGGAAATCCACCAGAGATATTCTGACGCTTGGCGGCCAGTTCTTGGCCGATAATTATTATTAACTATAGATTGGCCAAGTATTGCCCCTATTGTAATGACTGGCTTTCTCATATGGGCAGTCCTACCTTTTTATCAATACAGACCCAATACTGGACCAATTGTTAATGCCAAGTATCGGTTATCACGGTTAAGCTATTGGTTGGCTATCAGTGGTAGTACAGGAATACTGTCGGCAATTCCCATATGAGGTATATGCCTAAATGTATGTATAAATAATATTTATTACCAATATTTTTTGAAAAATCTTGAACTTCTGAAGAAGTAGATAAAAGAAGTCTCGAGCAAGTTGGTTATCCTATCTAGTTGACGTATTTTGGTGGCTGGCATACAAACGAAGTGCGGCTTTCATAAAGGCAGTCTCTTGGGAGAGGTTATATATTTTTAGGTGTATGACGCGGTGGACTTAAACGATTGATTTGCCCTACTTGAAATTTAAGTTCATAGAATTGTTTAGGAACAATCAAGTAATAGATTGGAAAATTAAAGGGCGACACTTTCAAATGCCGTAAGTACAATTAAAAAAAATTAGTTTCGTTCTAATAGAGCCGTGAATATGGCCAAAATCGCTAGTTTTCGTATATTTAAACTCAAGAGTCTCAAATTTCTGACGTGGTACGCGAATTTGAGAGTCAGATTTATATTTGGCGTACATGTGTAAATCTAAAAGAATCACCTTATCCGTTTCGAAATACACAAAAACAATTTACTTTTGCGGTCCTACGTAACCTTTCTGGCCAACTGTAATGTATTTAATTGATAAATCTACAAAATTTAGCTGAGATTGTGTCTCTCGATGTCGAAGCAATAAAAACAACATGGCGTCTCGTTTTCACGCGATTTACCTTTGGATGCAAACACGCATAAATGAACTCTTGCAAAGGAAGTTTAACGGATCTATATATATATATATGAAATTGTTCCGTGCAAGGAGGGATGTAAGGGCAAGGGGGATAAGTTTAAGCGATTACCCTCTACATATGTCCGAGTGTAATGGACCGCGAATACCGCATTTACAATTGCATTGGTATTCGCATTCGAGACATGATACGCCATGGGGGTTGGAACAGCGTCGCGACGTGGATGGAAAGTCCCAGCGAATCGTAAATGGAAACGCGATGGATGGAATAGAAGACAAGGGAGGTTAGAACCGACGCGACGTCAAGGGTCGTATATACATATAATGACGCGATAGGGAAAATTAACGAGGCGGTACATTACATCGTGTAACAGGAAACGAGACAGTGCTATGAATTTCGAACAATTGCCAACGGGTATACGTACATTTATGTATCTCTACCGTTGCATACGACATGCCGCTCCGAAGCAGCTGTATAAAGAGCAGTCGTATATGTCGGCAAGCCGTTTATTCAACGAAATATGAATCGGTAAGATTTAATTAGTATCCTTTGTTATAGAGAGATCGTAAAATATGCATCAGTAAGTGGATCTTATTCTTCTGAGAATCGCACGATTAACCCGAGTCGAAATTTTCAACCTACAGAAAGCCTAGAATAACCTAAACAAAGCCCAATTAAAACATCCAAAGCCTAAACTACATATCAAGACCTATTTAAAGCCTAGAATAACCTAAACAAAACCCAATTAAAACATCCAAAGCCTAAACTACATGTCTTGACCTATTTAAAGCCTAAATAATCTAAACAAAACCAATTCAAAACCTCCAGCTCCTATTCTTGCGATATTTATTGAGTATTAGGTTTCTTTGGTTTTAATAAGGTACTGTTAATCAATATGAATTTCTTTTATATACAGGAATAAATAAATTAATAAACATTTCGTGATTAATAATGTTAAATATATAACATTTTATTCCAACTCAGCATTATTTAAAGGAATAGCGATGTATTCCTCATTATTATAATTCATATATACACAGGTAGTAAGAATGTCATCGATTGAAATGATTTTCATTACATTTGTAGATTTAACAACGTGAAGAAAGGCATTTGTGTCATATACATATTGATCACCGCGAGTGTGAAGAATATAATCGGTGATGATTTCTCGCAGTATTGCATAATGTCTGTAGTTGTTACAATTACATACAGCACGTTGGCAATCACATTCCGAAATTTTTATAAAATAAAGAAGATTACCGAATTTCATGGAATTGTTGTCTGAGTATTTAATGATCGAAGATTTCGTTTGTGTTGCTCGGGGATACATTTCCGATACATATAATTTTCCATTTTTTAGAAGTCGCAGATATTGCCACACTGAATAATGTTCTATTTCGAAATTATTCATCAAATTACTGATAATTTCTGGTAAATTAATAAAATTTTTGTAAATTCCCACACTATAACAACATGGATCGATACGATCTAAAATCTTGACTTGTTTTTTTTTTTTTCGCAAACAGAAATCGCGTATCTCTCCGTCATTTAAGCGTTCTGTCAATTTTGTCATTGATAAAAAGTCGTTGGTGTGATTTAGCAATTTGCGTATCTATATGAGTGGTGCCATGAACTAATTTTAATATTTGACCATTTAAATTTTCGTATTCGTAACAGGTGTGTGCATACAAAGGCCCCAAATTTTTCACATTGTCTGACAAATGTAATAATTGATGCATATTTATTGAACAGTATTGGAGTCCATACAGAATTTCAAACTCGCGAACAAATTTATTTAAGAAATCATGAGCGACATTAATCATTGGAACTGTGATTCTATCACCACTTAGTATAACGACGCCGATTACTAAGAGCAAATAATGTTGATAATAATCTGGCCGCATTACACTTTTCAAAAGTGGAAGCGAATAATAGAAAAGCCACGATTTCATCTCTCAGGCTTTCCAGTGCACCAGCTCAGTGATTGATCTAGGCATCCTGTGTATAAACTTAGGTGGTTTTATAAGTTTAAGTCGCTCATCGACAATATCAATGACCGCATGCAATGAAAAAGGAAAATGTCGATACTTCACGTCGAACCAAAGTGTTAACAATTTTTTTTCAACACCACCATCAACAGTATGCATCCTATCCGTAGGTATGCCTCGTATATAGTCTGGCATAATATTAATTAAAACACTACCACCTTTCACACCCATACATGGCACACCGATCGTCGCTCTCCTTGCATATTCAATACAATTTTCCCTTGTTCTTAATAGTAAATTGTCGGTATGAGGATAAACATGCACTACTCCTGCAGCTACATTTTCGGGATCTATCGGCACACGATTGCCTCGAATGAAACACTGAGGACACCCATAGTCTCCGTTGAATTGGGTAAAATTCATGCATTTTTTCACTTCTCGCGGGAAGATCACAAATTCCTGTCAACAAAACTGCTCGAATATTCAATACGTTACCTCCTAAACTAATCATATTGACGCCATTCCACAATGTTTCCAAATCTTCTCTGACGCTTGAGAAAAATCTATTGATGTCAGGCTTTTTATTTCCAAACCAAAAGCCAATCAGTAATGTGTTTTCCCTTTGCTTTCTTACTTGGAAGGGTAGTTCGTTTATCGTAAAATAAAGAGGCCAAATACTTATATGGCTCGACTTGAAGCATGAAATACCATCAGTGTACCAGCTGAACGATATATTTGAAGGATTCGCAAGAAAACCATTGCCTACCCATTCCGTATACAGCGTTCCATCGTAAATATCTGTCAACACATGCTCAGTGTTTCTTGGTCTTCGATTACGCCATTATAAATTGTCAAGAAAATTATTCCTCTGATACATTTCACTCAGTTGAGGTAGAAGTGCTAGTCTAACAAAATACGATGGTTTATTTCGTGGACACGTGGGACACATATCGTTAACCGTTTCCAGAGCTCTGTTGCAAATTGTACAATAGAAGTGTTTTGTGATACCAGTCTCCTCCATTGCGAAGTAATTATTAAACTTATAGAGACTGTTTTTCTGAAGGTCTTGACGGGGGCAATGTAAGTTTATGACTTCTACAAAATCGGCGATACATGAGTCAGTAAGATGATGTTTTTGTTGAAGTGCTAATATCAATAACATACTTTGTTGCAAAGTTATTTCAGCTCCATGATATAATGGTACGTCATCGTCGTCATCAATATTTTGTCTTCGTTCATTATACTGGACTTTACGTTCAATGTGATCATTTCCATCATCTCCGTCGTCAACGATTGAAACGTTATTATTGGCCTCATTGTCGCTACCATGAAACTCTTCATTTAATTCTTCGCTATCCTGATTTGATATTACATCTTCCATATGTTCGACGAACCTATAATTTCAGAAAATGATTATTAATATTAACTGTATAGGTAATGCAAAAATTTAATGTCATTGAATAAATTGCATACTCTTCAAAATTGTCATTAACTTCTTCGGCATTATTCAGCCTTATAATCTCATTGTCCTCATTGAATGCTGGCTCATTTTCGTCGTACATTTCATTTACTTCAACTTGTAAATTATCAACGTCTCTACAAATTTCAAATTAAATATGTTAATAGTAAAAATTATAGAATATAAAAAATCAGAGAATTAACTCATTAACTCACTGTTGAGGGTTATCATCTACATCTCCAGCATTATTTGGTACAATCTCATTTCTTGGTGGTTCATCCTCGTCACGATGCTGTAGTTCTGCCTGCTCACTATCACAGAATGACATTGTTTAGTGTTATTATTTGATTACATTATTTGAATAGATATATTGTTAAATTATTATATTATCGAAATATATTGTTATACTTATCAGCGTGTAATAGTTACTTGTTAATATAAATTAGTTTGGATATCACTTACTGGGCATTTCGCACGTGGAGATTTTGCCTCTGATTTTCGAATTGTCGTAGGATTCTATTTAAACGATAATTCCGTTGTTTATTTCCAACCTCTTCAAGTGATTTCTTCGATATGTTGTTAGCGAAGCTGATTTCATATGTTATATGTTCTGTCACATGTGCCGATCTTTCAAATGTCAAAACTTAATATAGGTTATACTTGCTTCATACAGGTTATGCCTACCACTGTCTGCCTAGCAGACAATAATTTTATAATTAATCAGGAATTACTCCTATCGTTTGGAAACAGTTTGGGGATATTTAGGAAATGAGTTTCAGTTTTTGGGAAACGTTAATTAATATATTATAAATTATTTTTACTTGACCGTATAGATAGCAAATATTAATTAGAAATTGTCAAATTACAGACGAATCAATTGGAAATCATTTGGGGAATTGAACCCTATTGTTAATTTCATTTGGGAAATAATACTTATGTAATTAATAATTAATTATCGTTCCACAATGAAAACTGTTTTATCAATATATGATAAATACGTTGACGGTTATCGACCGTTAGACATTACAACCTTCGACTCGGATTCTGTCGCTGGTGACTTTTTTAAATGTTACTTTTAAATGTACTAACCATTGATTAATCAATCCTCATGCTTTCATTAATGAGGATAGACACCACTGTAGCTAATGAGGGCATGAGAATTAATTGTTCATTGGCTTGTATGTTTAAAAATGATACTTTAGAAAGTCACCAGCGACAGAATCCGAGTCCCTATACAAGGAAGAGTCACATGTTTGAATACGATGGCTCACACGTCGGCCATCTTGTATACGCCTGTTGCGCATCGGTGGTGGCGCCGCCTTATTCGCCTGGTGAGCAAAAAGTGCCGTACTGGGTTACACGGCACGGGGTGTACGACTATACGTGTGGTCACATGCACACTTAGATTTGCCTGTATAAGCACAAGCCGGAAGGCCTGATTGGTTGACAGTGTAACCCATTTGTGCCAATCTTGGCCACTACGCGGCGCTTTCGGCGCACTTTCGAGATACGCAACAGGCGTATAGTTATTTGCTTCAGGTAAATTAGTGGTGCGCGTTTCCGATAAAAAAATTAGCGCAAGAAAGTAAAAATAATGGCTAAAGGACGAAAAAAGAAATTCGCATTAGTTTGGTGGGCCAATTGTGGATCGACAAGTGTTGTGAATTGGGCATCTATCCCAGGAAATCGAGAAATAGGAAGTACGGTTAACCTCCTATGGAAAACAGCTGAAGGGAAGACAATGCGATTGCCAGCTAAAATACTCGCAATTGGCAGTAAATATTACACTTGTATATTACGATTCGTAAAATAAAAAAACGAGCTCAGTTTTCAATCCTTTTGTTCTTTCTTATTCACATTTCTAACATCATGTGAATATAATTAAAATTGTATTTCAAAAAGTTCATTCATTCTAAATATTTGGTACATCTATTTTATGCTTCATCATTATCAATTTTATTGTTGATATTTATCATGTCCTAATCACATGTTTCTTTCAGCTGAAAAAGACGAGCTGAACCAAATGATTGTAACATCATCTGGAGAATTGCACGACCCGGCAAAGAAGATATTCTCTACCAGTGTCCTGCATGAAAAAAAAAGAGAAAGCTCAAGAGTCGAGAGTATTGAGCAATATTAAAAAATTGCATAAGAACGATTTATCTAAGCGGATTTTACAGGAGAAACCAATTTACAGCAATTTTTTAAATTCATCTTTGCCAAGTGTCTCTACAGTGACAAGTGGTGAATATGAGACTTCATGTTCCACGGAAAATGTCATGCCTACAAACTCAGCGACCGATATAATACACCATACGTCACCTCAAAATTTCAATAGTGATCATGGCAATGTCATATATTATGATTCATTTGGTAATGTGATGCATTTGAGTAGCTTGGAGCCAACAATAATAGCTCCCATGTGTACAACGAAGTCTAAGAGCTCAACAGAAGAACGGAGCTCATACGAATTACTCAATATGGATTCCAATAGAAGTAACGAGTATCTTCTAGATTTGACTGACGATAAAGGACGATTAATTTCACAAAATAAGCTGCCCTGTGTGCCAGATGCTTATAACAATAATGCGGTAAGACAAAATGACGAATCACAACCTCCCTCTTCTTATATACATAATTTTGATAATAATGGTTATAACAACGAAAATAACAAATCACCCCTAGGCTCAGGCAGATCAGTTTATATTAACGAACAACACAACAACAACAACACAATCAACACAATCCGCAGATGATGATGACCAAACATCAAATAAGAGTGAAGATTCAGATGATGGAGAAAATGATGATGGACCCGTGCGAGCCATGGCTGGCATGATAAATTGGGAAGGTATATTTACTCCAGAAACTGAATTTAATCAACAAATATACATTACATAATAATAGTTGTCTTATACACTGACATAAAAAGTAAACTCATTTATTGTGTAATTGTACGTGTTACTAATTAATGTAATACATAGTTATAATGTATTTTTTATTTAATAGTGACTGAGAGAGACATGCTCACCAAGAACTGTTGCTGAAAGCCATGAGATATGTTTTTGAAATTAGTCAAGGGAACACTGGTGAACCAAAAGGAGAAATTGAGGTAAAAATATTTCTCAGTTATATAGGGCCGGTTTTCCCAACACGGTATAAACGCGGTATAGCGCTATACTGAGAATATAACCAGCAATAAGCCTTATGGTTATATTCTCAGTATAGCGCTATACCGCGTTTATACCTGTTGGTAAAACCGGCCCTTAGTCAGATAAATCATTTTTTTTAAACTTTCATTAACATTTAATTATAATTATATATAATTAATTAATTAATTATTTTCACTTTTTTATAGATGAACCCGGTTTATTTAGAGCCGTCAGAGTACATGGTAAATAAAATTTTAATTAAAAATATTCGTGAGATAAAGTATTTATCAATATAATTAGTTGAAAAGATGTTTATAATGAATAAATGTAATTTTACAGGAAGAGATATCGCCAAATAGTAAATTTTATTTATCAAAAGCCAAAATCGCCGTAATCAACATTCAAATTACGCACATTGAGACTGATGAAGAACGATGGAAGGCTTTAGTACGTGAAATACTGATTGAAGTCTATGGAGCAAGCTTACGGAATTATTCGGCAAAAGGTTTACGTGGTGGTCGTCCTGCAATCGATCATCGATTATTCAAAGGATTATATGGTAAAATCAAATACAAAAAAATTTTGAATTAAAATACATTAAATATATCTTATCGACTAATAAATTGTGATTACTTTACAGAATGGGTTAAGCGAGTTTGTCCAACCGTGGATAAAAAAAAATTCATCAACGAAATTAATAAATTGGCATACAACAAACGCAAAGCACTTCGCAATAGAATGAATCTACAAACGAAACGCAAAAAGACGGCCTAAAAATTATTCTGAGGTTTTTTATAATATTTATTCGTGAATCGATATTTTTTCAATAATGCTTTCATTGATTTGTTCCAAACGCCTGTGGGATTTGTATGTATACTAAAATAAAGAAATTTATCAATAAATAAATTGTTTTATATGTAATTTCAATTAATTCATAACATATATATTTTTTTATACCTAAAATGGGGTGAAATTGTGCCGCGTGTGGTGAGAATGTGCCGGAAGGATTTTCTACATATCTTTGAATTTGGCGGCTCGACCTTGGTATTATCATGTGGCGGCTGAGTCACGTGCATCCGCACCGATTCCGGCTACCTGACTAGCGTGTCATGGGGAACGGCCGGACAGGGATTAACTGGGACGTTAATCCTCGAAGACGCACCGATTCCGGCTACCTGATCAGCGTATCAGGAATAACGGCCGGACAGGGATTAACTGGGACGTTAATCCTCGACGACGCACCGATTCCGGCGAACTGACCAGCGCGTCAGAAATAACGGCCAGACAGGAACTAGCCGGAACGTTAGACCCGATGACGCATCGATGACGCACAGACGACCGTGCCGATTAACGACGCTCACTTGCAGCACACGAGGAGTGCTCCGATTGGTTCGGCGCAGGGGAACGAGCATCGTTTAAGAACGCACCCCGGCGAGCTCGTCAGCCAGTTATCGTTCAGTCATCAGCGAGTCTTCAGCGACCATCGATTGTGCGACGCCTTCGCACCGCCTGCCTAGTGACGCCGAGTCGACTAGGGCAGAGATCGCCGACAGAACGCTCCTAGTTCGCATCAGTCGTTAGAGAGTTGTAGAGGAGTCGAATAAAGAACGAGTCTTTCTTCGAACCGCGTGTTTCTTCTCTCCACCTTTCTCCAGCGTGTGGGATCCCTAAGCGGTCCCCACAATCAGATGTACCGGCATTTACTCTAATGAAGTAAATGCCGGTACATCTTACAATACCAAATTCGAGCCGTCAAATTCAAAGATACGTAGAAAATCCTTGCGGCACATTCTCACCACACGCGGCACAATTTCACCCCATTTTACGGACTACAGCACCTTTTAGGTTATATAGGTTTAAAATAGGTCCGGCGATATTTACTGCCATTTAGGTCTTGTGGGTTATGTTGAGGCTTTCTTAATTTTTGAAATAGACCTAATCATGACCTAAAAGTGGCATAACTGGAATTAAGTGCCATTTTTAGGTTTAGATTAGGTTTTAAATTATATATTAAATATATGTGAATTATGACCTAATGTAAACCTGCAAAACCTAAAGAGAATAGGGTCTTGAGGTTTAAAATAGGTTGAAAATTTCGACTCGGGAACACTTTACCGACCGATAGCTTAATCGGCTTTTTGTCGCCGACGCACAAAGTGGCAGTTTCGTGAATAGAAGACTGTAAAACTAATTGTACAGAATAAGATCACGATATATCTAATCCTGGACCCACAAGGAGAACACCCAAAATAGACCATCCCGGAAGACTGACGAATTTCGAAAAATATAAACTTGCGCTGGCGTCAGGGAGGATCTGCGGCCGAGCGGTCGGTCGGATGTGCGTATGCTGTTGAACCGCTAGCGGTCGGCAAAGTGTTAACAGTGATCCAACTTTCATGAAAACGTATTTTTAGAGATTTCGGCCTTATAGAGAACAATACTAATGGAATACCAATAAGAAAACTACAGAGACACTAATGATGAAGTATTTTCGTGTAGTGCTTTCCTGACGAAATAGTGCTATCAACATCTATCTATCATCAGTCTCATTAGTATCATAAATACCGTACATTCCTTAGTGTAGCAGCAGGCACAGAGAGCATCCGATTTTCAGAGTATCATTTGGCTAACTACTGTAACCCTGGTAGGAACTGTAAAGATTGGCGGTCCGAGCTCGGGTCAGTACGGTCTTCGAACCTCAGTCCTGGCCCAGATGTCTCTCAATACTGAATTAAGCTCAGCCTAATGGTTAGCCTTGGCAATTTCTACCAGGGAAATTGACCAAGGCTTAACCGCTGGATCAAGCGCGACTCACAATCAGTCCTGGAAGTCTAGCATTGGAACCTCAACGCTAGCCCAGATAAATTTTTTAACCCAATTCTGGGGTATCAAATTTTTTAAATTTTCAGTTGCCATTTCGTGCAGTCTAGCAGACAACTAAACTAGGTACTATATCACATAACCTAACATATCACAATTTGTACTATGAGTAAATTATAGTTGCAAAACGAACCGTTCCGTCAAAATTTTATTACAAAGTAAAGAAATCTCATTATCTGAAAAGTGCAGTGCTCTCTCGTAACTGTAGTAGTGACGATGAAGATTACAAAGTGATGAAAACTCGATATGTAAATAAAATAGCAAACAAATTGACTAATAATGAAAAATAAGACTATAATATTGACGTTAACCCTCCTCACGATATCAGAGTGTCAATAGTTAATTTCAATTAAATACAAGTTTCAATGACTCTGAAATAGAGTCGGAAATTTTGCAATCTTCTGATAAGAACGTTCCGCTACCTACGAGTTCATCGAATCAAGAATTATACGGCCACGATCAAACATTTATATATTAACTATAATAAATGAACTGTTCTCTTAGTGTGAGCATCAGCCTTCATTTGAGACAACAATATCAAGGATATGCCAGGGATAACGAATATTGGGGCAATCTTGGGCATAGACTCAACCAAAGTGGCTCATCTATGTAAAGTAACCGTGGGCTAGCATTGTGTGGGTCCCGATTTTAGACCACTATAATAACCCTATCTAGGCACGAGGTTATCATTCCAAGCTCCGCCCAAGCCTGGCGTAAGTCAATACTGATCTTAAGCCAAGCTCTACCATCTAAATGGTAAATGCTTTTGTAGTATCGGTGTATATTTCTCGCAATATTAAGTGCAGAGCATCCGATTTCTAGATTGGTTGATATTCCCTGGTGGAAATAAACAAATGGCCCAAGCTTTTTCCAGACTCGTGCCAATGATGGTAGTGCTTGGCTTAAGATTAGTATTTACTTACGCCAGGCTTGGGCGGAGCTTGGAATGATAACCTCGTGCCTAGCTAGGGTTATTATAGTGGTCTAAAGTCGGGACCCAATGCTAGCCCAAGATTACTTTACATAGATGAGCCACTTTGGTTGAGTCTATGACCACGATTGCCCCAATATTCGTTATCCCTGGCGTATCCTTGATATTGCTGTCTCAAATCAAGGCTAATGCTCACACTAAGAGAACAGTTCATTTATTATAGTTAACAAATAAATGTTTGATCGTGGCCGTATAATCTTTATTCGATGAACTCGTAGGTAGAGGAACGTTCTCATCAGAAGATTGCAAAATTTTCGGCTCTATTTTAGAGTCATTGTAACTTGTATTTAATTGAAATTAACTATTCGCACATCGGACAATTCGTTTTGCATTTTCCGAGACAAGTGAAAATCAGTTGGAGCTAAGTCTGGTGAATACGCCGGGTGTGGTACAGCTTCCCATCGAAGAGCCATTAACGTATCCTTGACCGCTCAACCCACATGAGGCCTGGCGTTGTCATGGAGCAGTTTTACTGGACGTTTTCCTTTGCCAGTAAAGGGACGCCTTTGGTCAATTTCTTGGTCCAATCGTATTAATTGTTGACGACAGCGATCGGCAGTAACTGCCTGGCCAGGTTTCAGAAGTTCATAATGGGGAGTACGTTTTTCATATCCCACCATATATACAGCATGACTTTGTTAAAGTGAATATTGCGCTTTGGCGTCGATGTCGTCGGCGCGCCGGGCTCAACCCAATGATATGTGTGTTTCGGATTTACAAATTAAATCCACTTTTTATCGCTGGTCACAATTTTCCACAAAAAAGACTTTCTTTGTTGCTTGTTGTAAACATTCAAACACATGTCAAAAGACGGCTATTTTTATTTGATCGAGTCAAAGAGTGTGGCACTCACTTTGTTCCTTTTTGAATCTTTCCCATTGTTTCAAAGCGATAAGAAATAGTTTATTGAGTTACCCCCAGCTGTTTCGAAAGTTGTTTTTCCATCTGGCAAGAGTTTTAATCCAGCAACGCTTGCAGTTCCTGGTCGTCCACCTTTACAGGGGCCCTAGTACGTTCACGGTTACAACATCAAAATCACCGTCTTTAAATCTCTTATACCAATACTCACATATCTGTAGCTGAGAGGTAAATAGTCGTAATTCCAATTTTACCCAATATTGAGTTAATATCATTTTCAAACTACACTCTTTCAACTTGCTATTGTGGTAAAAAATCGTAAGTTCCATTTTATTGGTTGCCAATATTTTTAGTTTTGAAAAGGTAGTATCTCCATATATCAGCGGGGTAAAGGTAAAGTTGTTTTGCTCACTACTGAAAACTTTCTTTTATGGACATGCGATTGTTTACCTCTCAGCTACAGATATACTTTTAGATACAATGTCATCCCCAAGAATAGAACAGATCGATTCACATGCTTTCCTAACACTTTTTCCTTGATGGAATTCATAGTGAATGCAGTGTCTAATAAAGAGCTTATCGATCTACATATTTTATTCACAGAATTTAAAGGTTATACGTTATCTATGACTCCCTTATGTTTCGATACTACATAACAAGTGCCACTATATTATATGTGAGCGGTAACTTTGAATTACTTTTATGACACGGAATGGAAGTGTCCTAAAACTTATTTATACACCTGATAAGTAGGTATTACTAATACACGAAAGATAAATGTGGGTAGGTATTAGTATTCCGAAAGGAATTACATTGGTTCCTTTGCCAAAACAGTAATAAATGCGCGAACAGTGGATGATAAATGTGATTCACACATATCAGTACAAATATTTAGTTCCTTAGAGAAGTTCTATTATTTTGAGATGAACACGTCTCTAGTTACATACATGATACCGAATATGGTTGATGTAACAGACAGTCGATCGAATTAAACTTGAAATCCGGATGGTATGGAGTCCATCAACTTGCTAGAATTCATTGAAATAATAATGTTCTTCGTTCCGTCTATCACTTCCCTTCGTATACACTCTTCCGCGCTCGGGCCACCCTCCCCTACTCTATTTCACCACAACAAGCCTCCATAGTCGAGACGTGGGAGGCATATTATTCCCTTGTTCTGCGGCGGAAGAATAATAATTGAAAAATTGCCACGAAGGGTGCGCGACGCGTGCCATGGAGAATGGCAATGATTCAATGAATTCTGCAAACATGGCACTTTCTCTCTCGCAACTTTGAGAATGAGGGTGGATTATGGGTCCCCGACGTGACACGCTTAAGCTCTTAGAGCTTTGATCCCGTGAAGAATTAATAACGACATTGGAAGAAGTAATAAAAGGTTACCGAACGGCGGTGTATTTTTTATGGAAACGAAATGTAGTTTTGTTGTAAAAAGAGTAGCACACTTTAATCAGAAATCACCTCCATACGCATAAGTTATCGATTGTTTCGATGCTAGTTGCTTAGAAACCATTGTTTAGAAAATTGGAAGTAAAATCTTTTATGCATTTTGCATGTAATTTACTGCTCACTTGCTGTTTATTTGCTTCTAGAGATTATGCTGAACATTTGCCGGATTATTCTGGCCACATCACGAAACTGCATATGCTGTGCTATAGATACTTGCACTCTGGGTTACTAGCAAATTTATTCACACCGCATTTATTTCCTAGTAAGACTTATTCACACTGCTTTTGGAGTAGTCGCATAAGATACATGTAACTTGCCTTTGTATACATTAAGTTAATATATCCTTCAAATGACTCAATGAACGGACATTATAGATAAATAAATATTATTATATCCTTGCTAAAGGAATCCCCCATCGAAAATTATAGGAAATTTATAAAAGAAAGCGAAAATGATACAAAAATATATTAAAATATTATAACAATGGTAAAATAGTAAATCCTATCGTTCTTCATCATTTCAATAGTGAGTGCTGCGTAAGAAATATTAAGATCTGTAACGAATGTACATGAGTTTCTGTAATATTCAATATGAAAATGATTAAAAATAATAAATCTTTACACTATGGTATTTTTTAATCCTTACCATTCGTTTTTATCGGAAATTTTTAACAAGGATATATCTAATGTACCATGTACATTATTCGTAACTTTTCATCAGTAACTGGCGATATTACATAAAGAAGTTATTTATTCAGAGGCGACATATTATATTTGTTCTCCTATAATTACTTATTAACACAAATTTATACTTTTTGCAATCGATTCACCGTGAAACAAAGGGTATTCTTATTGTCTTCAACCATTCAAAATATTATCAATTTATCATTGTAATTAAAAAGAATTATTTGTTTAACTTCACGTCATTCAGTAAATACGATAAGGGAGTATTCTAAGCACTTCCCCTTCATAATTAATTTACATTATTGAAAGATAATTGTGTAATTTTATGGCACAAGTTAGTTACTGTACCTGTAAAAGTATTCGGAAAAAAAATTAGCAATAATATTGCTAAACGAACAATAAAACTCCTCCTTACCAGCTCCTCCTATATTGCTCCTATATTGCTCCTCCTTAACCAGCAGTATTGGTTGCTATTCTAAAATCTGTAACATTTCTAAATGTAAAAGCAACACACTATTGCTAAGTATTGCAACAATATATTGTTCTAAGATATCGAAGCAATATATGATTGTAAAGCATTGGAGTAATGAGGTTTGACTTCCTCGCTCTAAAATATTGCAATATGTTAAAGCAATATAGTATTGGTAAGTATGGCAACGATTAATTATTGCCAGGTCCCTGAGCAATACGTAATTTAATAATATTAATACATTAATCTACAAAAAAATGTCGTTAATATTTTCAGCGATATTTGTTGAGACGAGTTAGTTACGAGGCATGAAAGTCACTTTGACTTTTTTAAAATGGATCGCGCTATTTTTATTCTTATTAAAGTTATAGATCTTGACGGGACTAATAAAAATAGTATAAAGTGTAATGCCCATCTGTTCAACCGTTTGGGACACATTGTTGTTATTTCTACAATATTTCTTATCCAAATGTATATTGCAGTTTTTAAAGCAATTATGTTGCTTATTGATATATCAGCAACATTTCACTGATAGATCGACGATAATTTTCTTGCTCGGATATACGAAAAAAAAAAAGTATCGTCGAATTAGCAAGAAAAATATTGCAGAAATATTATTGGACTAGCAGCAATTGTAATTGCTATCAAAGCACTAATACATTGCTATATGAAAAAATATATTATTGCTGTATACTTACTCCAATTCCTGAAAAAGATTTTATCATTAATAAAACAATAAAAATATTGCAAAATATTATTGCACTAGCATCAATTATGATTGTTATCGAAGCACTATAATATTGCTGTATGAAAAAATATGTTATTGCAATGAAACGTTATAGCTATTCTGCAATACCCGAATAAGAAAATTAACGTCGATCTATGAATGAAATATTGCTGATACATTATAGTAATATAATTGTTTTAAAAACTACAATAGGTATACATTTGGATAAGAGATATTGTAGAAATAACAACAATGTCTTATTGGTCTAGGACCTATTTATTCATCCATATGTTTATTTTATTTTATCCATTAGTGATGATACGAAAAAATGTTTGAAACAGAAGCGTTATATATAGTTTAAACTATATAGGCTAAGCCATACTATTTCCTTCTAACAAAAGGTATAGAGCTCGTTGAAACTATAAAGAAGGTGTAAGATGAAATATGCATAATCGTTTGTGACTGACGAGACTTGTAATGAGGACTTATCTACAATTATGCGCGTCCAATTACTTAAATGGCAATATCTCTTGAACGGTTGAAAAAGTCGGCATTAAACTTTATCACTTCTATTAGTTCCGGCAGGATTTATAACTTTTGTAAGAATAAAAATAGCGCGTCCCATTTGAAAAAGTCAAAGTGACTTTCATGTCTCGTAACTAACTCGTTTCAGCAAATATCGCTGAATGTATTAACGACATTTTTTTGTAGATTAATATTAATAATTACGTTCTGCGATCTGGCAATAATTAATCGTTGCTATACTTACCAAAACTATATTGTTTCAACATGTTGTAATAATTGAAAGCAAGGAAGATGAACCTCATTGCTCCAGCGCTTTACAATAAAATATTGCTTGAACCCTTAATTTGGCAGTGTATCTCATAAGATACATTGTTTTTTCTTAACTCAAAACATACTAAAAATTCTTAACCTCATACATTTTCTAGTCTAGGATACTTAAATAGCTTAATATCTACACCCACAAATAGCTCGTTGCTCCATTTAGTGTTAACCACGGTAACTACATGTCAGTGAAGAAACATGGACGTTTCAGTGGGTGATGCACGCCACATGCAAGTTTTGGTGGTGCACGCCATAGGTAAATTTTGGGTAGGTATTTAACACGTGAATTAAACAATTGATTTATGGACGTTGTAGTTTTACTTCAAACTAAGCAATCTATCCAATAATATACAATATATTGTCAAATTATTTTCTTGCAGCTAATAAATTTATTCCTATACATACCTACAATTAATAAATTTATTCCTATCGGTTTAAATTTTAATTTTTTATCATCAAGTATCATCATTTAGTAAGCCCAAATTGATTTAAAAAAAACATAATTGTCCCACTAAAAAATGTTTCATTAACATCTGCCAAATTAAGGGTTAATACGGTTCAATAGAGAGTTTTTGGACTGCTAAACTGCACGTCCTGGTTTTCGGTTATCAGTTATCGGTTATTGTGAGCATGCGCAGGTTTATTCCCTTAACGTTAACACCGTCTTGTTGAAATTAGTTTTTGATCTTCAAGAAGACGTATAACGTAAGTGTAGCGGACTATACTACCCCCACAAAAACAGATTCTCTGTAAAAAAAGGCGGCATGTTCATTCAGTGCCAACAAAAATTGATACGTAAAATACTCTCCAAAAAAGATTTGAAATCAATTAAGATCGCCATGTTCAAGATTTATGTATTAAAAGTAAAAGGCATCATTTGAAAGGAAAATTATTGTAAATCAAGTTACTAAAAAATTCGACTAAAAAAATTTATAAAAAAATTTTAATAAAAAAGAACTTGCCGCGTTTAAGTTTTCATATTTTGTCCACTATGCCGAATAATTGGCAGTGCTTGGACGGTGCTAGAGTGATTCATAAATTACACTGCCGAAGTCAAATTCAGAGAATTTCAGAAGGCCCCCGCCTAATCGGTTTCCCGTGCGACATTCGGTATACTGGTGGTATCATATTATAAGTGTATGAATTTATTTAAAATCATAAGTGCATAAACATTAAGCATAATTCTGTCTGAATTTTTTATTTTGAAGAAAAAAACGCGGCAAGTTCTTTTTTATTAAAATTTGTTTATAAATTTTTTTAGTCGAATTTTTTAGTAACTTGATTTACAATAATTTTCCTTTCAAATGATGCCTTTTACTTTTAATACATAAATCTTGAACATGGCGATCTTAATTGATTTCAAATCTTTTTTGGAGAGTATTTTACGTATCAATTTTTGTTGGCACTGAATGAACATGCCGCCTTTTTTTACAGAGAATCTGTTTTTGTGGGGGGATTTCACTACTTTTTGGAATTTATTCATGAGGAAGATACGTACATGTAGAAGAATAGCTTTTTATTACCACAAAATTAAAGTCTCGGCGACCTGGATCTGCTGTCTCAAGTGCATGGACGTACGTCACTTTAAATGGATGAATATCCTTAATATCATCCGAACCGTAGACTTACTAACCTCTGGTTTTAACCTTTCTTGCCATAGCCTAAATATTCTTTCGAGGGTTATTCCTTACTCTTTCTTCCTTACTATTTCTAACATACGGTAATGTTCACGAATATTGTAAAATATCGCAGAAATGTTACAGAAAAGTCGCTTGCAAAAATGTGTTTTGCGGGGTGTAAATGATGATATTTTGTAATTTCCATCGTTACACCAAAGGCAAAGAAGAGATGAAATAGAAGTGAGGTACATACATGTACATTTCACGTTTGACAGGTCGGTATATAAATTGAAACTTGTGATAGTATAATATGAAAGAGGAAAAACTTATATCGATAAAGAAAAAATAATAATAAAGTAGTTACTCTATTATTGTAATCCAATTCCATTATATCCCTTATTTTTCTGCCACGACTTTAATTGTTGATAGTGGATGGATCAACCAACAAATTTGATTTTTCTTCGCTATCAGCAATTAAAGTCGTGGCAGAAAAATAAGTGATACAATGTTATTGGATTACAATAATAGAGTAACTACTTTATTATTTTTTTTCTTTATCGATATAAGTTTTTCCTCTTTCGTATTATACAATCACAAGTTTAAATTTATATACCGACCTGTCAAACGTGAAGTGTACATGTACCTCACTTCTCTTTACTCTCTTCTTCGCCTCTGGTGTTACGATGGATTACAAATATCACCATTTGCACCCCACAAAGCACGTTCTTGCAAGTAACTTTTCTGTAACATTCCTGCGATATTTTACAATATTCGTGAACACTACCGTATGTTAGAAATAGTAAGGAAGAAAGAGTAAGGAATAACCCTCGAAAGAATATTTAGGCTATGGCAAGAAAGGTTAAAACCAGAGGTTAGTAAGTCTACGGTTCGGATGATATTAAGGATATTCATCCATTTAAAGTGACGTACGTCCATGCACTTGAGACAGCAGATCCAGGTCGCCGAATGAACCAAAGCAGCAGGTTCTTGAAACAACAAGACGATGATTCCTCGTTCGAAAGAAACCCCCTCGAGTTCGCATACGATCTGTAACAGATTGTAAATAACACAAACAATTTAAAATATACTGAACTAACTAAACGTAGAAACTAAGATTATATCAATCTAAGTTAACCAATTCTAATAATGACAGAATATTTCCTCTTTCGTATTATACTATCAATTTATATACCGACCTGTCAAATGCAATGAATGCAACTGGTTCTTGTTGGAAACACCAACTGGATGATCCCTCGTTGGAAAGAAACCTCCTCGGGTTCGCAAACGATCTGTAACAAATTGTAAATTACACAATTATATGCAGCATTTCACTTTTAAAATATACCGAAGTTACTCAGCATAAAAATTAAGAACCAATTTATATACCGACCTGTCAAATGCAATGAATGCAACTAAGCAACTGGTTCTTGTTGGAACAACAAGTAGATGATCCCTCCTTCGAAAGAAACCTCCTCGGGTTTGCATACGATCTGTAACAAATTGTAAATTACATAATCATATGTAGCATTTCACTATTTAAAATATACCGAACTTACTCGAGCGTAGAAATTATACCGACCTGTCAAATGCAATGAAT
Source organism: Xiphydria camelus (assembly GCA_963678675.1). Taxonomy (NCBI): domain Eukaryota; kingdom Metazoa; phylum Arthropoda; class Insecta; order Hymenoptera; family Xiphydriidae; genus Xiphydria; species Xiphydria camelus. The sequence goes on from OY783195.1 coordinate 12,375,524, forward strand.
GCAACTAAGCAACTGGTTCTTGTTGGAACAACAAGTAGATGATCCCTCCTTCGAAAGAAACCTCCTCGGGTTTGCATACGATCTGTAACAAATTGTAAATTACATAATCATATGTAGCATTTCACTATTTAAAATATACCGAACTTACTCGAGCGTAGAAATTAAAAAACTATATCTCAGTTAATCAATTCTATTCTAATAATTACAGAATTATTAAAAATGATATATTTCCTCTCTCGTATTATACTACGTTATTCAGCACTTATCTGCCTAATCGGTATGAGTAATTCCTCATTGACCGTCGTTACACCGGAGACGAAGAAGAGATGAAATTGAAGTGCGGTACGTGTACACTTCAGGTTTGACAGGTCGGTGTGTAAATTGGAACTTGTAATAGTACGAAAGAGGAAATATATCGATAGAGAAAAATAGTGATAAAGTAATTACCTGATTATTGTGATCCAGTTCCATTTCATCTCCTATTCTGCCACGGCTTGTGTTGGTGATTGATTTTCTTCGATTTTTCCCGTGCTCGCATGACCCTGAAAACAAAAAATAGAACAAACACAAAGATATTGTCCTTCCATGGAAAGTGAGGTTAAAGCTGTCAAATGGCAATTAAACTTATCTGATTTCAATTCTTCTGAGACCGTCTCCTTTCCTGCTCCTTTCTTGATGCACAGGCATTGGAGAGAAGAATACCACTGCACCCGTTCACTATCTCGATATTCGAAAAAAATACAAACGATTATTAAACTATACGGAGCGTCTGTCACATTCACCACTATTGACATTCACTACTCCGATTACACTGAATTAACAAGCGCGTCCGAGGATCGAAAAAATGCGAGGGAAATCGTTTCGCGAATGGAATATTATTTTATTAATTTTAAAAAACAACTAAACATTCAAGAAACATATTCTCTCACACACTCTCACATACATTTGATGGCGTATGCGTGTGGCCGCATCTGTGTACACATTTCCGACCATGGCCGAATATCGCCGAAGACAGGCGGAATTTTTGTGAGATTTTGACATATATATATCGCCCGAGAAATCGGATTCTCGACTTTCGAGGCGCGAGGGGCGTGGCTTCGCGTTGCTAAGGAAAAATATCTGTTAATATGTAACTTACAACATTTACTCTGGTCTCTATCGATAGAGAATAGTCGATTTATATGGCGTAACTAAGCATAGTTTTGGTTATAACCGTATATTTATTGAGAAAATTCGATGTTAAAATTGAGGGGTGAAGGGGGCAGACATTTTTCCTGTAAAGATACACGGGTGCTCGCGGCGACAGCGCTGGCGGCGTCGTTCTGACGACTTGAATGAACATGCCGCGAGTCACTACCGTGTCTCTTGATAAGGCGCGTTCGTATAGGCACGCCCGGCAGCGGCGACCCTCGGAGACGCGGCCGCTTCAGTTCAAGTTTGCATGCCGTAGCTCCACAGTGACGGTACTTCCTTTGTTTCACTTAAATTTATTTTTGTGGGCCTATGATATCAAATAACCTGGAAAGTTTTGTGATTGGTTGTCCGTAACACGTTCGTCGTAAAATTTCAACCGGACGAAAGTTTTCGACGTTACGTTTTACGTCTTACGGATGAAAGTGGTGGGGTTACGGACATCAGAATGCTTGATCCTGATTGGTCTATTCGCTTATGCTTACTGCTTACGGCCTTACGGAATTTTGTGTGTGATGGCCTTTACAACGCTTAAGGCCATCACACACAAAATTCCGTAAGGCCGTAAGACGTAAGCGTATAGTCCAGGCGTCAGGGGTTTTATTGACCCAAAAATTCCTAATGGAGATTTTTTGTTTCTATCGCTTCTTTTCATGTTTAAGTAGACAAATATCAAAAATGGGCACCAAAATTCGGCCCGGAACATATTGTTTAAAGAAATGGAAGGGGAAATTTTATTGTTTTCGTAGATATCTCCGAAAATATTCACTCTACGGAAAAATTATAAGGAACTAAATTATTCGATACTAAATTCTCCACAAAAAAGGTATCTACATTTTTTTCAATCGGAGCAATAGTTTTAAAAATATAACCCTGCGAAAGAGGCATGCGACGCTCAAATTCTTGCATCACGCCAGTGGAGGAGAGCGCTTCGATCGGGTGAGTCTACGATATATGGAAAACAGTTTAAATAATTATTTTTGGGAAGGAATTTCAAAGGAAAAAAATTAGTAGAATAACGGAACAGTATTCGATTTATTCAAAATATGTACTACACAAAAGCCCTTTTTTTTACTCAATATTTCTTCTCCTCTTTCGTTGGGGTGCAAGCTGCGGCGATAATGCCGGAAGTTCTACCATCAGTGTTACAGATGCCCCAGTTTCCTCAATTCCCTCCATTTCTTCAGTTTCTCCAATATCTTCGGAGTCTTCAACTCGTCATCGGACATATGAATGGTCAAAAACTCTTCTAGATCAATATCAATGGCTTCTCGTCGACGTCTCCTTCTATCTCAATTTCTATTTTCTTGACATTAGTGCAACTTTAATCCTCGCAATGGGGGCAGATAATCGAACAATTTAACCCCTTCATACCTGGTGTACACGAGAATGTACATTGGATTTTAGCTATTTTATTAAAAAATGTTACGCAAAAATACAACTTTGTACTGTTTGCACATAAATATAAGAAAATTTAAAAAAATGAAGATTGCAAAAATATGTTAGAATATAATAATACCCCAAAGGCTAAAACGACATTAACAATTTTGTTTACTCCGCGAGAAAAAAATCAAGTCTGAAGGGGTTAAGCCAAGCTTACGACAACCGCACTGTCCCTTGCATCCACTTCGGCAACTGCAACTTATCATCTTCAGCAATGCTGGTAGTGCAGCTTCCTTCTCCATGGTTACTGGGAGCAAACCGTTGACAGTACGTTTTCAATCCCATTCTGTTGGTTCCAAATGAACGTCTTGCCACAGCTCTGTATTTTATAGTAGACTCTATATGAATGTTGCTGTGCTGCTGTCCGAGTAGGTAGCAAAGAAGCTAGATTGCATGATTTTTTGGATACTGCATTTTTGAATCACAGAAATCTCCATTCATCCAAGTAATACCTATCTTTGGTTCGTGCTCCATATAAAGCAATATGTAATAAATTTTTCCCAAGCAATTTCTAGGAAGTTTCGGAGCCCACGCGGCGCGAGAGTTACTGAGTCGGACGAGCGACCTCTTTCGCAGGGTTATATCTTTGAAACTATTGCTCCGATTAAAGAAAATGTAGATACTTTTTTTGGTGGAGAATTTAGTGCCGAACAATTTAGTTTCCCACCATTTTTTCGTAGAATGAATATTTTCGGAGATATGTGCAAAAAACACTAAAATCTACCCTTTCATTTGTAACAATATGTTCCGGATCGAATTTTGGTGCCCATTTTTGATATTTGTCTACTTCAACATGAAAAGAAGCGATAGAAAAAAATCTCACTTATAGGAATTATTCGAACCATCGACTGATTTTAGATCTCTGACGCCTGGACTAGTAAGCGAATAGACCAATCAGGATCAAGTATTCCGTTGTGGTCGGGTTACGGACGGGGCCGGGGGGCCCTGATTGGTTTATTCGCTTACGCTTACGTCTTACGGCCTTAAGGTACGTACAAACCGGGCAACAAAGTGTTGGCAACATGTTGGCAACACGTCGATATCGGTGTTGGCAACATGTTGGCAACTCGTCGGTGGATACTCGTCGACAGCGTAGCAGTACAGACCAGCCAACAAATGTTGGCAACATGTTGGCAACACGTTCATCCCCACGTGTCTCCCGTCGACTAGCAACAGCGGGCGGCATGACATCAAAGAGAATGGTCGCCTGTTGCTGGTATCCGTGTTTCCCATTTCAAATGGGAAAAAGTTGACAACATCCTCGCAACATCCACGCAAAAGGGACGGAATTTCAGAGAGTCGATTCATACCTCTTTTAATACTTTTAATAGCACATCGATCATAAATAACTCTCCGACTATAATATAATTTTTATTGGATTCCTCGCCTGCTCAGCTACTCCCGACGTCGCCGCCGCTACACAAATTTCTTGACAGGATCGTCGCCGCGGCGACGGTAAATTTTCCGACCCACGCACGAAAGTGGTTAATCGCGTCATCGGCACGGCATGTCAAAATACTGACTGGATCAAATCCTTTCCTTCTCCTTTTTTATTATTATATATTATTATATAAAATAGTTTTTTAATAAATGCGTGGATAAAACCGTGTCGCCGAAAACCCCGGCGACTTTGGGACCCGATGCGCGGAGCCAGGTACTTACCCCCCGGGGGTTGGGGAGCAAAGCTAGTACATACAAATAAATATACTACCGCCCACTTGACACGGCCCGGCAGGGACCACATGTGGCAGGGACCGTCGCGGACGGGTTTCAACGCTTCCGATTCTTTCCGTCAAACGACGGGACAGTCATAAAGACTAGAGTCTGTTTTCCGTCGCACACCTTTTCCGGAAAAGGTTAATTAACGGACGAATCGAAATAAGCCGTTTCCCGCAATATTTATTCTAATAAACAATGTTCCGTCTTTGCGCGACGGACTACGCGCCAAATTAATCTTGCGTGGTGGGTTTAGGATAAATAAAATTATACCAATTGGTAAGGGAAGACAAACAATGCATTAACTTTATTTGCGAACTGTTCCGGTCGCTCGCAGGTTTTCAAACTAACTGGTCGCTCTTCGACCCTGTGGTAATGAGGAACTTTCCCGGATCTAATTTATGGCTTTAACGGCCCGAGGAGTGTCGAATTTCTCCCTCACGCCGGTCTACGGACGAAATGCGAAGAGCATTTGAGCGAATATACGACAGACAATTTATTAATAATTTATTAATCCATAGTGGTCACACGGGGTCCAGTGGACCCCATGCTAATAAAATATACATTTTTCTCATGAAAACAGTTTTTTCACTTTATTTTATACGTTCAAAACCGACCTATTTGATTGTACGAGTTTCATGAAAATTAATATCTTGAAACTGTAAAATAAATATACTTTTGTCAAAGCTCGTTGTAATACTGTATCCAGATACGAGTTGATGTTGGCAACATCTATGTTGCCAACTTGTTCCGCCTGTTGCCAACCTGTTGCCAACGTGTTGCCAACATGTTGCCAACATGTTACCAACATATGTTGTCAACATGTTGCCAACATGTTACCAACATATGTTGTCAACATGTTGCCAACATGTTGCCAACACTTTGTTGGCCGGTTTGTACGTACCTTTACGGAGTTTTGTGTGTGATAGCCATTACAACCGTCATCGGTCGGGCACGTGCCGCTTTCCTCTAGACTCGGTCTTTCTTCTGACGCCATTGGTCCTTCTCTCTACTCCCTAGACGCACTCTAGCGACAGTGCATTTCCGTTATCGCTTATTAAGCATACCCTATTCTCCGTCTAATAAGGTATCACGTTATCGTTTAATAGCGTAATCGGATATTATGAAGCCACTGCGCATGCTCAACATAACGATTTACGTTTAACGTTCTAAAATTAAGGAGCTCAAAAACTCCCAAATACCTCATTGCTCCAGTGCTTTACAATCATATATTGCTTCGATATCTTAGAACAATATATTGCTGCAGTAGGTACTTAGCAATAATGTGTTGCTTTTACATTTAGCAATGTTACACATTTCAATGTAGCAATAAATGCCGCTAGTTGAGGAGGAGCAATATTTATTGTTCGTCTAGCAATGTTGTTGCTAATTTTTGTTCCCTGTATTGAAAAATAGCTATAACGTTTCATAGCAATAACATATTCTATCATACAGCAATATTATAGTGCTTCGATAACAATTATTATTGCTGCTAGTGCAATAATATTTTGCAATATTTTTATTGTTTGGCTAACGATAAATTCTTATTCAGGAATTGGAGTATATAGCAATAATGTGATTTAGCAATAATATATTTTTTCGTATAGCAATGTATTAGTGCGGTGATGGCAATTATAATTGCTGCTAGTGCAATAACTATTTCTGCAATATTTTTAGTGTTTGGTCAACGATAGTTTTTTGTTCTGGTAATAGAGTGTAGCAATAATGGTTTAGCAATAATATATATTTTTCATATTGCAATATACCGTATGTCCTACGGTAAACCGTGCAGGGGTAAGCTATACTTTTCTCCTGAATTTGACAATGGTAGTGTTTGTTTGAATTGGGCATACGAGATGGTGATACGTAAGGCTCCGTTGGGCTCCGTTTTTCATGTGAAGAGTCCAGGGGAAAAACCCCACTATCGACATTTTGGGATGAAACAGGCTCGAAAAATATAAGGCTCGTCCAATATTTTGAAAAACGATTATCTGGGAAACACATATTGTGAATCTGCATAGTTGGAGGTTCAAATACTACATTTTCTGTATTTTGTAAATCATTTTTCTAGTTACCATTAGTTGATAAACTTTAAAATTTATTCCCCTGGACTCTTCATCCGTTAGAGATGTCAATGAGACGGATCAAAGTCTTCGGCCTAACCACGAAAGAGTTCCGGCTCTTCACTAACAGTGCAATTTGGGATTATAACCAAGAGTGTCGATTCTTTATTTAACGACGAGCGCGACGTCAGGGTTACGTCGATAATTTTAACAGTTTCGTTAGGATTCGTATTCGCAAGTGAATATTAATCGTACATGGTTAATGCTTTGAGGAACATCTAGTAGTAGGTTACGCACGACCAACGTGCAATTAATATTCACTCAAGAATGCGAAACATAACGAACTAGCAAAGTCGTCTACATAATTCTGACGTCGCCCTCGTTTTTTAATAAAAAGCGATACTTGGTTAGAATCTCAAATTACACTGTTACAGAAGAGCCGGCACTCTTTTATGGTTAGGCTGAAGACTCAGATCTATCTCATTGACAACTCTAACAGACGGAAAATAGAGCCCGACGGAACCCTTATACCGCGATCTCGTACACCCAATTTAAATTAACACCACCAATATCAAATTCAGCAGAAAAGTCTAGCAAGCCCCCGCTTGGTTTACCTTAGGATACACGGTATTAGTGCTCTGATAGCAATCACAATTACTTCTAGAGAGAGTGCAATAATTTTTCCGCAATATTTTTCTTGTTAGTTCGACGATACTTTTTTTCCGTTTAAGGTGCATATATGCACGATGCTGTATTAGACGGTTGTTTATGATGGCTATTTTCCATTTTACTCAAAGCTGTACCTGTGTAGGTACTTGCATAAGTTAGACAAGGCGACTTTTGCTTTTCCACACCTCTTGCAGTAGGCATCGGTAAGCTCTAGTTACAATGGTAAATACTGTCCCTGGTATCAAATATTTTTCAATTAATTCATCCACTCCCGGGGTGAAATAATTTAGTCTTTTAGGAGAATGAAGGAGTAAGATACACAAATGCACATATACACTGCTAATGCCATCTATTTATCTCGTTGCCAATGCTCTGCTGTTATGAACATACACCTGAAAAGTTACAAGCAGATATTATCGCGATAAATAAGCGAGCGTGGATCGAAGACTTATTTTTGCATTGTACTTATGCACCAATAAATAATACCCCGCCATGAGTTTATCGGGGAACGCGATGTAAATAATGAAATCGAGACCGAAATCGAAACCTTTTTACCCGCGACCTGTTGAACCGACGGGAGCGGGGTATAGATATGGCCTTGAATGGCCTCGTGCAAATAACTATTTATTCCTCTGAAACCAAATATTTACGTTACCAATATATATGGGGAGGTAAATTCGCCCCTATTAATAATCATTTAGGCACTGATAATATGATCAAAATTTTAAAACTGAAGGAGAAATCTACTTACGACATTTTCAATCGTACAGCTATACACGCACGTCACTTATCTGTTGCATTAGAGTTGTGAAGTGTCCGTGAAGCGATGGAACGAGGTTCGAGGTATGGCTGAATAATAGCACTAGCAGTGTATATGCGTACACACACATAAACATTTGGCTTACAATTAGTCCTGTCGCCTCTTAAAGTCACGATCAAGAGAGACTTGGGAGAGACTCGATCCTCAGTTATGGATCTGTTTGGTGGCACTGACAATGAGTGAGACTATCGAAAAACTCCGTCTGTACTTAGTCGCTCACAGTCTGTTATATGTAGAGACCGAAGTCTTTAAAATTTCGGATGCATATATGATTCGGAAGTTTTAATCTCTGTTCGGAGACTCTCTTTTTACGTGAAATCTCGCTGCGAGAGACTGCGAAAGACCATGAGAGACCATTTTATGGTCTTTTTGACTTTGGTCTCTCGGTTGCTCGTTTAAATTGTTGATTTAATGTCTTTTTAGAGATTTAGCGAGATACTTGGAAGACGAGCACATTGCAGAGACGATGAGAGACTAACAAAGACTCTCAGAGATTTTAAAAGACTCAATTCTTTTTTCCCGGATTAAGAGTAATGTAGATTTATTCGCTCCGGTAGATGTACTTTCCAGTGATCAATACCACCGGCGCGACGTAACGTTATTAATAATCTCCGATACTAGCTCCATCATTTTCATAATATTTACCGTTGGCCAAAATCGAAACTATACAACTTCAGCATTATTTTTCTCTCGGCGTGCGTAATAACCCGCCCTTCCCTCGGCTATGTATGGAATGACATATGTGCTCGTAAGGGATACGAGGTGTTCGCCTATACAGTTTGGGGAGCGTCACGGGTGATGCCTTCACAAAATGGCCGGCAATCTTCGTCTCATAATGGCCGAATGTACGCACACATGCACGTACGTGCACACTCATGCACAGGGTCATACATATATCGGCATGCCTCTCGCTATGTGCATTAAGTGCGTTTACGCGCGCTTACACTCTCATTCTCTCTTTCCTCTGCTCGCTCGTGGCGAACCGTATACTCGTGTTTTCACTTGCACGCATACCTACACAAGATGGCATTCCCTGTAACCGAGAGAGTAGGGTACAAGGTAATGGGCTAGCTATTTTATTTTACGGCCCTGGCTAATGTGCTCTTTGTGTAGGTCACAAGTTTCCGTCGCGGTTTGGAAGCTCGCGTGTGTTTCGTTAACGTCATTGGAAGCTGCTATATACGATATTCAATCAACGTGACCATGGTGTGAAAACTCGCGTGCTTGTCGTTTTAAAGAGGCGCCGTGAACCGCTTCCTCCCTTTTTAAATTCCCCGTTACGGTTGTCCCTTCGGGTGAGTTCGTGTTGCGCGGGTACATAGCGCCGCGGTTCTGTAATTTTCTTTTTATATTTGGCCCACGAACAAATCGACCATTGTGTCGCGAGCTTGGGACGTGTATATTTTTAAATGGGATATCACGCAAAGGGAGCTAGGGAAGCTATAAAGTCGCATTATCTTCAGTCATTATGAGGGATACCCTCTCTTTAAGAAGAAAAATACTTCTCAATACCAGTAAAAATGGCAGAAAATGATGCTTTAGATGAAGGATGAATAATAAATATCTTCTAGATAATAATAAAGGAGAATTGCATATATTGTATCACCGCCTAAATCGTATCACCACTGACATTTTGTGAAACAAAGATAGCAGAGTATTCTCTTTTATATGTATACAACCAATGGTTGTACGATAACCTACCACCGCCTGAATCATAAAGTACCAGTTCTGGTACAATTTAGGAAATAGTACAATATATAAGCAACCTTCCTTTTTTTATATATTAAAGTGTTTAATTCCTTTCGATAGCCGAAATAATTCTCCTTGTGAAAAATAAACCATTATTCCGTTTCATTGTAAATTATTCCTATTTTAAATCTAGTGTATAGCTCGACTGATATACGATAAGATGCAACCGGGTGTATTATAAAAGCACTGCATTGAAAAAAATCGGTTGTGTTACTGGTAGCATAATTTTACTATTCACACAGAAAACTGAATAGTAAAGATGGATAAAACAATAAGTGTTTCTGTAAAAGAATATAATATAACAATATTCTGAAAGAAACAAAGGAAAGATAGATGATAATTGTTGATAGAATCAGCTATTATTCTAATCATCGTAGTATTTAAACAAGTTTTTCTCATGTAACCAATTGTGAATTAACTTGTGGGTGATTCTACGAAAGTTGGGTAACTTTAAGGGGTATTTTGTTTATTACAGTTTTTAAGTTAAATAGCTACGTCTTTCGGTATTTTAGATAGGTAATCTAATTAATATACTAACCTAGATCGGGCCAGTCACTTTTTGTAGTAGTTTTTAAGATATTTCCATTTTTTTAAATTTGACTACCAGGGGACTGACGAGGATAACAGAGTACTGATTAAATACACAATTTTATAAGAAGTACATAAGATTTATTGTCATTTTAAGCATTTTTTGTATCAAATTTCTTAAAATCTAATAATGGCACATATCTTAAGATTTAAATCACATGAGTAACTTAAGATTATCGTTAACAATATAATAATTTAAGGATGCCTCAGTCTTTAAAAGAGTCTTGACATTTTTAATACTTAATTTTCTTACACTCTTGATTTTTGTCATTACTCACTAGTAGATGATTAGTATTAGTTCACTAGTAAACAATTTTTAAAAATTTAAAACAAAAACTAAGATTTTTTTTGTTTACTACTTATCAATTACTCTCTTCTTTTTTTTTAAATACCTTTGTTTTTCTTTATATTCAGCAAATTTAACAGGGTCACTTAATTCTGGCCAAACGAGCCTTTTCGGCTTCTCTTTTTTTTCAACACATCTTCCCGAGATAATTTTTCTTTTTTTTTTAGGTGGCGGCATGATGTATTAGTCTGAAATTAATAATACTAATGCTTACAAACTGTAACATTTGAAATAAAAAAGATTTTAAGTAAAAACCATCAGTACCCTGGAAACTCGTTACTCCTCTGGCGCAATTACCAGACATGGGACTGACGCCAAAGTACTGATGAAATAGATATACGTTTGAGGTTATAACTAAAACTGATATTTCTATCGATATTTTCAATTAGTGGGATGCTACATTTTAATAAATCATAATCAACTACGTATAAATTAAAACAAAATATAGGTATTTAAGAAAATAGAAACTCGCCAGAGTACTGACATTTTGACTGGATCGGCACATGTATACACACGCTTACCTCGCTTTTAGCACTATCGTCGTAATGGCTGCCGTATAAATGGCGCTATCTACAGCTCACTTAAGTATCAACATTAAAAATCGTATAGGATTCAACCGTGAGTTGGCGATATTTTACGGGAATTTTAAATTTGAATATCGCACAACGGACTGACGAATGGAACTTATGACAAAGTTTCCTAATTTAAAAAAAATAATGATCTGAGGATGTTATGGCGAAAGTTGCATTATCCATTATCAAATATATTATGAATTGTAGTGAAATAATAACATTTACAAAAAAGTGGTTATATAGTAGTATACAGATACTTGATTGCGTGTTTTTGAGATTGTGACACGCCAAAGAACTGACGTTTTGAGGATTTATTGTTTTATTTCACAAATTTGTTTCAAGAGCAAATAATAGAAATTGGGTGAACAAATAAAGGGGTTTTTACTCTTTTATAATACATTAAAATATTTACAAAATGTTTTAAAATGTCGTATTAACTGACTGATGACATCGAGTTACCCACTTTTTGTAGAATCACCCTTGTATTTTTTTCACGTAATAACAAAATATATTATAACTAAACGTGAAAAATCTTTATTTGTTGATTCTTTTCTATAATGTTAATTTTATCCTTACATTGTTTCTCCTTTTTCACTGTATTTAAGATAGACAATAGTCTGAAATAGCTAATTGATTTCTTCGCTAAGAAAGACTAAAGCAAAAATGATTGTTTAGCTTATACATTTTTGATTACTGTTTGATCTACCGTCTATATTATTGAAATACCTCTATAATGAAATATTTTCGTTTCTATCGGAAAGTCATCCTACATTTCTTTTATATTTCACACAACTCAGTCCTACTGATAAATGATTAAAATCTAGCCTGCTTTCTTATTAACTGTCCATATTAATATTATAATACCCTCATTGCAAACAACATCAGCACGTTAGCAGAATAATTTTCACTTATAATTCTATTAACTTAATAAGAATAAAAGTATGTCTTATTATACTGATAAATTACAGCAGTATTATTTCAACTCTATTTTTATTCCGAAAATTAAAATATGAAATATAAATCATACAGTAGGTACGAAGGTAGCGATGTATTTTAACAGTCAATACAAAGTCGAATGAAGGTAAACTCATGAACATTTTTTATCTATAAGAGTTCGAGTTCTAAACTGACTATAAGTTCCACAGTTAGCTAATAAAAAATGAATAAGAATATAAAGGTTTCCAGTTATAAAATGAATTACTGAAAATTGTCAGGTAATATTGGTGTCGTTAATAACAGGAATAACTGATTAGTAACAGTTAAGTGATAACGGTCTAATTGAAATCGAGTAACCGGCCTTCACGGTGAAATAATAAAGTAGCAAATGCGGGTACAGATAACACAGCAATTAGAATCATGAAACTGTAAAATGACAATGATAAAGAAATATTACTTCTTGTTAAAGTAGATAGCTATTATATCTCTAATATTACAAAAAAAAATTAAAAAATTATAATTCTTTATCTTTACAATAAGTACCTAGTTTAATAATTCTCATTAGAATAATAATATTCAATGTTCATTGGAATTTTTTGGTTGAATTTTACTAGCAATGTTTATGTGATGGTGTCGACTACAATAAGATAGATACTAATTTACAACTCCTACATCATAAATAAATTGTAGATATTAACGTATGAATGAGTGAACATATTCTTTAGGGGGGGGGGGGGGGATATTTATTTTATATCCTAAGGTATTTTATGAAATTAAGCCTATCGGTAACCTGCAAGCATGAGGAATGTTAACTAAATCTTTTCACTGCCAAATAATCAAACTGTCGAGTCAATCGTCATATCACTTTGTCCTGACGTTCTCGTTCAAGGGTTAACTCGCCACAAATAATGCTTTCCATTGCAGTTATATTGCAGCGCGATAGTATACAGGGTGTCCCTAAATATCATGTACAAACGGAAGGAGGTAATTCTTTGGCTTATTTCATGACTAAAAGTTCATATAAACATAGGCCCGTAAAAGCTTCGTTACTGATCTACAGGGTGTTGAAATTAAAAAATTTTTTTAGTTTTTTTGTATAGCTCATGCAGTTTTTAAGATATTTAGCTCAAATTTGGAATGTAAAAATAATCCCCTGTAGATTCTCACAACCATTTGACATGTCCAATGATATAAGCCCTACAGCATAACCTACATTCCAAATTTGAGCTAAATATCTTAAAAACTGCATGAGCTATACAAAAAAACTAAAACATTTTTTAAATTTCAACACCCTGTAGATCAGTAACGAAGCTTTTACGGGCCTATGTTTATATGAACTTTTAGTCATGAAATAAGCCAAAGAATTACCTCCTTCCGTTTGTACATGATATTTAAGGACACCCCCTGTATATCTCGTATGAAATTGTTTGTTATAGAAAGTTTCAAGGTAATGAATAATATCTGAGGTACAGTTTCCTCGGTCAAACCTCAAATGCGATATCTTCTCGAAAGAGACCCATTAATGCAATGCAAATGTGGCATTCCTCGCCAAATCACTCAGGTGTTGGACCACACCATCTCCAAAAATTAAGACGAATGTATAGAATAAAGTACTAGTCAGTGGGAGGATCAATGGATTTTCTTAGATTTATTTGGCCAACCCTTTTCGAGATACTCCTAAGCAAAAAATCGACTTTTCTCCAAGTTAAAGAATTTTTAAAGCGTTACAGCTCGAAATCTATGGATGGTAAAGAAAAATGTTATACACAAAAAAGTTGCTATTTGCCCTCGCCCTTTTAAATCAATTTTTTGCTAAATAATATTTTGAGCTTAAAGCCCCGATTTGATGAAAATAAACAATTCTTTTTTTATTTTTGAGCATGTTTGTCAATTTCGATTTCGTTTAAATATTTAGATAAAATTCTTCGAGGAGTACAGATTTTATACCAAAAAATCGGCATCGACGAATTCTTACTCTTTTACATTGAAAAAATTGATTGACATAAACTGCGTGTTAATCAGACGAGGCGTATACAACCGATGGAACGCCTCGCAGGCAATACTCGTATTTTGTAGAACTGAATATCTTACTCATTTCGTTCTCGGACTTAAATAACGCGTTGGTGCTGCCAAATGTGCAGGTTATACAAAATATCGAAACCATAGATTTTTAAACATTTTTTATTAATAATATTTCTTTAATTAATTTTATTTCAATATTCGATTTATGATACTGGTTGTCGCGAACGAATACAATAACGATTCCATAACCCCGTTCTCTCAGGGAATTACGCAATGCTGTTATGCGTATTACTAATTGGTCGTATGCTCATGAAGCGTTCCTTCAAGCTCCCGGAAGCAATGAAGTATACTTTTGGTGCCCATTCGTACAGCTCCCATGGTGTCAGGCGCGTTGGTGGTACGTCGAAGAGACTCGCGGCGCGAGCTAGTCTATCGCTACGACACATCCTTAGGACACCATGGGAGCTGTATGAATGGACATCAAGTCCGACCAATCTGCCATCCATAATGGTTAAGTTTTCACCAAAAGAAAACTACTTCATTGCTGCCGAGAACTTAAAGGAACACTTCATGAGCATATGACCGATTAGTAATACGCATAAATCGCATTGCGTAATTCCAAGAAGGAACGGGGTTATGGAATCAAAATTGTATTCCTTTGCGATGACCAGTATCATAAACCGAATATTAAAATAAAATCAATTAAAGAAATGTTAACAATAAAATATGTTTAAAAATCTATGATTTCAATATTTTGTATAACCTGCACATTTAACAGCAACAACGCGTTGTTTGAGTCTGAGAACGAAATGAGTAGGATGTTCACTTCTACGATACGAGTATTGCCTTTAGGTCTAAGTATACGCCTCATCTGATTAACACGCAGTTTGTCAAGTTTTTCAATGTGAAAGAGTGCGAATTCCTCGAGACCGATTTTTAAAAAATAATATCTCCACTTCTTGAAGAATTTTGTCTAAAAATTTTAACGAAATCGAAAGTGACAGACTCAAAAATTAAAAATATTGCTTATTTTCGTCAAATCGGGGCTTAAAGCTCAAAATATTATTTAGCAAAAAATTGCTTAAAAAGGGCGAGGGCAAGTAGCAACTTTTTTTGTATTTAACATTTTTCTCTACCGTACATAGATGTCGAGCTGTAACGCTTTAAAAATTCGTTAACTTGGAGAAAAATCGATTTTTGCTTAGGCGTATCTCGAAGTGTTGGTCAAACAAATCAAAGAAAATTCACTGATCCTTTCACTGACTAGTAGGTACTTTATTGTAGATATATTATATATTCGTCTGAATTTCTGGAGATGATGTGGTTCAACGCCTGGTTGATTTAGCGTGGAATTTCACATATACATCCCAAGTAGCAAAACTAATTTTATAAAGGCTGTTAGAACTGCTATACAACATATCTTATATAAACGTGAAAATCTTATAATGTGGCTATAACCCACTATACGATGTCTTTACAACCAAAAAGGGCCCCGGTTTATACAACAATTCAGTACTTTTAGAAGATCCTTTAATAAACTACACAACCGTTATAAGATAATCAATGTGATGATTATAAAACTGTCCTATAAGTATGTCTTCAGGAGAGAGAGAGAGAGAGATTACTTATACAATACATTTACAAAACTGTTTGAGAACTGCTATAAAACTATTGTATAGCAGTGCTATTATTCTACGGTTTAAGTGTATTTTACTTTTTATCGCCTCGAGCTGTGGCGAAAAAAAAGTGATATCACCATCCGTCGGTATACGTTCACAAGCCTGCCAACCCGCCCTGCCAACCCGCTTTGCCAACCCGCCTTAGTAGTGTCGATTTTTTTTTTCATACCCTACCGGGACTCGAACCTGCGATCTTTAGGACGAGCTGCTTCGAAACTGGGAATGCTTCGCACTCTACCAATTGAGCCACCGACTCTTCAAGTGGTGTCGGTCGACTCTAGTTATGTATAGAAACCGGACATGACAATGACTGCTCTCAAGGGTTCTTCTCATTAAATTGTGTAAAATAATTTGATACTTTTTCTTTTTCAAAATAGTAGCGTTTATGATAACTAATCATTCATTATTTATGGAATAATTCGGTACAATTTGCACTGTTTGAAACACCATTATTATATCAATTTTGTTATTTTTTAATTCGAAAATTTTATGAAGACAGTGCATTCACGATAAATTTACGAAGTATTTGCACGTCGTTAACACGTTCCGTGCCGGACCGATTTTTGAAGACTTTCCGTTCAGGCCGCGTGGGGCGTATACGACTTAATCTATTATAGTATTATTAGGTTATGTATGTATAAACAGATTTTATAACGCAGAACTTGAGATAACTTTATTCCTGGGAACTACATTTTTATTCTATAAGCTCTTTATAAGAGAGTACACTGTTGTAGTTATAGGATGATTATAAAATCCTTTCATACTTATTGTGTAATGTGTTTACTTCTGCGTAAAGTAACAATCTTATTACTTTTCTTAACTAACCTCAATACAACTGTTTATATAATTCCCATTACAACTAACTTTTAACGTCGCTAATACAATAGCTATGCAGCTGTATTACAATTTGTATAAGATTCTTTTAAAATAATTTTATAAGGGTTATATACGACGTTATGCAATTGTTACAAAATTTGTAGACTTAGAGTATTTCTTTGTCCTATAATATGAGTTGTAAGAACGTCTATACAACAGCATTACAGAGACCCCTCTATTTTACGACAAAATTGTCGTATTGAGACGCTTTAAAAAATAAAGTTGTTCTTCAAGCGGCGCTATACGATAGTTATGAAATCATATCGTTCTTTTAGAGGTCTATTTTTCTAGTTGGGATAAATATATCCTTATTTGTCTATACCTGAATGTGCTCATTGCGCATAAATGTTAGAAATTATATCACAAAGCTCCGTATAAAAGTTATAAAATAATGACGTCAGTTCTCAGTTTAAAATACCAATACTTCTTCATACTCAACTATTCAAAACATTTAAGCTTTCGTGGCCATGGTCATTGCATGCAGTTATGAGTATGTACATATTACTATTCTCAGCTTCCGGGTATGATGTATATTTTTTTAATTTACCGACGTTTCTCGCAGATATTGCTGTTTGTTTCATCAGGAAAAATCAGTATCAAATGGTTTGCGAAATGTCACTAAATTAATATCGCGCTTACGAGGCTCACGTGCAGAAGTTGAAGGTAGTAATACTTATAATTATAACATTTTCAACTAGGTATTATTAGATTCTAAACTATAATAATTATGTAGTAACTGATAGGTAGACATGTTTGCATATCCTATGTATCACGTAGGTATTTATTTCTTCACTAGCTGTTACCCGCAACTCCGTCCATGTGTAATTTGAATTATTATATTTTTTTAATTGAGGGATATTAATAGAAGATGTGCTCCCCTCTTCCTCTCTCCTAACCACGCATCGCTGATGTCGCCTACTAGATTCAACTGAATGTCGTTATCTTTGAGCATTCAACATATTAAG
Organism: Xiphydria camelus; assembly: GCA_963678675.1. Lineage (NCBI taxonomy): Eukaryota > Metazoa > Arthropoda > Insecta > Hymenoptera > Xiphydriidae > Xiphydria > Xiphydria camelus. The sequence goes on from OY783195.1 coordinate 12,393,159, forward strand.
TTTATGGTAATGTCACATGCGCTATGTTTATCATCGTGTATCAAATTACCTCTCTGCCAAATTTCATCAAAATCAGTTCTATAGTTTAGCCGCTATAACAAACATACAGAAAAAACTGATTCTCGTATTTATAATATTAGTATGGAGTATGGATTTGCGAGTATCTATAGCAATTACATAACTTGGTGTTATCATAAAAGTCCTCAAGAGTAGGTATATGTACATTAGACTGATTCAAAAAAAAGCTTTTTTAATTAATTCTCCTGGCGGGCACTTAAAACGTTAGTATTTAATGTAACTTTGAATATGCCGCCGGGTGCACATTCTCACTCAATATTTAGGGGTGTCTCAATCGCTTTTTCTGATATCCATTTGAATAACACGGTGAAATGTTTGAATCATCGATTTAGTTTTAATTCATTCTACGGTAAAAAAATTTCCCCGTGAAAAATTAGAAAAATTGAATTTTAGGTGGTAATTGACGTAAAGAAATATTATTTTTAATTATTAAGTAGAATTAAATGATAATTATGGAGGAATAAATTGCGCAATAATTTATTCCCCCATAATTATCATTTAATTCTATTTAATAATTAAAAATAATATTTCTTTACGTCAATAATTACCGCCTAAAACTCTCAATTTTTCTAATTTTTCACGGGGAAATTTTTTTACCGTAGAAAGAATTAGTACTAAACCAATGATTCAAAGATTTCACCGTGTTATTCAAATGGATATCAGGAAAAGCGATTGAGACACCTCTAAATATTGAGTGAGAATGTGCACCCGGCGGCATATTCAAAGGTACATTAAATACTGATGTTTTAAGTGCCCGAAAAAGAGAATTAATTAAAAAAACTTTTTTCTGAATCAGTCTAATGTACATATAAATTATAAAATTGTTTCTACTTCAATTCGACTTATGTATAACATAATAAGAAATGTGCCAGTTAGCCTTGTAGTAGCTAATCCTTTTATCTATTTAATGTTCACTCGAGAAGTTCGTCTTAAAATTGATTAGTTATTACAAATTAATTTCCCTCGTAGGTACCGTTAGAAGTTGAAATATCAAAATAGCAGAAACTTACAACAAAATCTCGCAATTTGTAACCCCTGCTACGAATGAGTGATTTAACTGTGATGTAAAAAAATGGGAGTCAGCGATTATTTTCACTATAAGCGGGCGGTTATATCATTCGATCGGTTACGGAGCTGCGGAACGCGCAATTTATTTTAAATAACCGTTAATTCAAGGGCAATTCGTTCCGACCATCAAGGGTACGTATGTCACACAGCTTCCCTCTGCGGATTTGAGCCCGGGGTGCGAGAACGAAGGGTCTGACTCCACAGTGAGTTAAATACAAGCGCACAATTCACACAATGTAACCCCGAACACGCTTGTAATTCGAATATAATGGACTCCGCTCCCCTATCACGTATTTTCCTAGCTGGATATATGTATAACGCATTACGCGTGTATATAAATTAACAATTCGCCCTTTTCTATGATGCTGATGCGCGTGACGATAAATTCGCTACGAGCAGCAAAATATCGGTTTACCGTAACACCCTGCACCGTCCATACAAGTTAGGGAGACGAGTTACCAAATTCACCTGTCCCTGTGCCTGCTTATGGATTCTAGATTTTAGCCAGAACTATTTTCCTCCGACTGCGGAAATAGCCTCGTTATTGAACCAATGTTTTCGTCACCTTTCTTTTGTTGCCTACTATGAATGGAACTTCTCGAACCTGCCACGGGGTATCAGTTTTAGCCTGATAAAAGCTACGCGCTTTTGACGCCTATAGGGTAAAGCGAGGAGAGATAGCACGTTTTACAAAATTTAAAATATTTTCTTATTAACGAAAAATTAAAAAATACCAAATAATACAGAAAACTAACAATAACTTTAGCGTACTTTTGGTATAGTTGAAAAACACAAAACACTTATCATAATGACACAAAAAAGGAAAAAGTAAAATACCTACTAAATTGGTCCATCTGTCCTACTTAGTGCAGGAGAGTTGGACCATTAAGGGTAGGATAGATGGACTATTAACTTTTAACGCTTTTTCTTGATTGCTCTAATGCCGCACGTTTGACATATGTTTTCATAAGATGTGCAGCCGTCGTGCAGCCATTTCAAACACAAATCGCACTTAAGCTAGTCATCCTTTTTCTTGGTTTGCCGATAATCTTCGTTGCACCCGACGCATTCAGTTTTCATATCGCTAAAATGTTAAAATGTTATTGCCAGGTATAAATCATCCGCAGACCATGTAGTCCTTGGAGGTGTGTTCAGTTTTTGCCTGTACTTGTTGGGCATTTTTCTGAAATCATACCTAAAGCCTTAGTCCATCTCTCCCCGCAAATGCTGGTCCATCTCTCCTAAAAGCGTAGGAGAGATGGACCGGGCAATATTTACTAAACGAAACTATATACACGCCTGTTTTAAGGTTAGGTGTCCACCAGAAAACCCGTCTTACCAGTACTTTACACTACATTAGGCTAAAATTTACCTTAAAGTGATTTAATTGACGAACAAAATAACCTCAGAAAAATTTTGAGCGTAGTCAAAAACAATGATCGCTTGTAACTAACAAAAACAATGACAAACAACAGCAGAAACGGATTTAAGACCGGTTTATTCACCTCCTGTTAAATTTATCTGAAAGGTAATTTCTATGGAAATAATTGTCAGCACAATTGTATCCAAGGTAATTATCTGCTGGGTAAATTTAACTGAAGGTTAATAAACCGGCCCTTAAAAGCACGACTGTTAACTGCGGCTATGCCAACGTGACTGGATCGGGCCTTGTTGCCACGATGCAAAAGATATCGCTGGTGGTCCGTCTCTCCTACTGTGCCATCTCTCCTCGCATTACCCTATACGAGTACCTCACAGGCGAACGAAGCTTGAATGTTCGAACTCGTGCTATTAGTTTTTGCGCGCGAATATTTGATTTTCATCAATCACAACGCATCTATTCAATTCAGGCCATCGTGTGATGTATATAAAAATGTAATGTTCGTTTGTTCAAAATCTAAGATCTCCGAAAGTTATTTACCGATTGCTTTGAAATTTTGACACAAGGTTGCAGTCGAATACGAGCGTGCTTTTATATATCTACTATTTATATATCTACTCCCTTAAGCGGGTAAATAAATGAAAATGTATCTTAAATCTCCGAAAGTTCTTCATCGATTGCTTTAAAATTTTGACACAACGTTGCATTCGAATACGCGCATTTTTTATATACCAATATACTATTTATATACAATACCTACTACCTTAACACGTTCACTGCCGTCTCGGTCTATATGACCGAGAAAAAGCTTTCCGCGCACGCCGTCTCGATCTATTAGACCGAGAATTTTACATTTGCACATAATTTAGTGAAGAGAATAGGAATTTTGAAAAAATTCTTACGTGTGTCGTTACTACGCTTATAAACGTCTGTCTGCACACTGTCGGCAGTCAACGTGTTAACCCGTTCGCTGCGGATGACCTTTCTTCTGTGCGGAAGGGATATTTTGTTAAAACATTTAAATATTGGGGATGACGCCTTATGGCGTCATCCGCACATAGTGGGGGAGTACGTTGATGCCATTAGGCGTCATTCGCAGCGAAAGTGTTCATTGTAAAGCATACGCTAGAAACAAAACTATACAGTTGTAAAGTGTGGGGCGTATACGCGGGGCGTGGCGCTTTATTATTCTTGTCCGCGCTGAAATCTCCGCATCCCCGGTATATCGGATCTTATGCACTAATGGGTTAAATGGAAAAGAAAGAAAAGAGAAAGCGTAAGTTTCTAAAATGTTTAATTTCACAATGCTTGTGGGTATACAATATTTTTTGTTGTTCTATTGTCTGTGTAGATATAGAGATTCTTTAAAAGCATGATTTTACCTGTCACAGGTATGACATCTAGCTTTCCCCTCGCGACTTCGTCCACGTAAATCACGAAATAATTTCATTCCCTATTTTACCCCCTTAAGGGGTAGTAGGTATATAAATAGTACGTACTTATATAAAAACACGCTCGTATTCGACTGTGACCTTGTGTCAAAATTTCGAAGCAATCGATAAAGAACTTTCTGAGATCTTAGACTTTGAACAAACGGACATTACATTTTTATTTATTTAACAAAAACATTACTTTAAAAGTAGCATGGCCACGCCTCCCCAGTGAAACGCCGGCACTGGTCATTGTGATGTCACTAGCCATATAAAGGCCCCTGTACACGTTGGGCCAATGCGTTGGGCCAAGAATAAGGACACCGTTCACACGTTGGCGTTGCTCATTCTGCATTGGCCATTTGACGAGGATGGATGTGGAAATTATCGCAGACCCGGCAATTTACTTGTAGAGCACTTTCTATTTTGCATAGGTTTTCTCGTCTGACAATTATTTCATGTGTTTAGAAAAGTCTCTGAAACAATATGTTAAAGCGTCGGAGGTAAAAAAAATTTTTATGACAAAAAAATGACAAGTCATGTAATACATTGAAACGTCAGACGGAGGTAACATAAAAAAATGTTCGAAACAAAAATTACAAATTTGAGGGCGTCTAACACCCCTTTATCAGTGACCTAGTCGTCTGACGATTTACATATGTAGGTACATCATCTGTGATCTTCAAACAAGTAACATACATTTTCAGCCGGAGGTACGAATATTTTTTGAGCAAAATTTTTTTAATTTTTGAGTCATCTGGCGTGTCTTTTGCAGGGGTTCTGAGCAAAATCCTTGCAAATGACACTTCCTGATGGTCCCTCCAATCACCTTAAAAAGTTCTAGTCGAAGCTGTTATCGTAGTACCTCCGTGGCCGCCATCTTTTAGTATATAACGGCAACTACGAGAGGCCAACGTGTGAACGCTGTTGGCGGACTGCGCCAAGATCCTTTGATGTGTGCTCGAAAAACCGACAACATTCGACTGGCCGGCCAACGCTGGCCGCCAACAACCAAGCTACGCCAAGTGGCCCTGTACACGTTGGCCCAACCCATTGGCCCAACGCATTGGCCCAACGTGTACAGGGGCCTTAACGGTTCGCCTGCGCGCCTTCTAGTACAGTAGACGGGCCGAGAAAATCAACTTTGTTGTCCACTTTTCTTTACAAGTGTCCGAGTTTTTAATTCTGATGATTTCAATATTTCATTACCTTTAAAACAAAATAAAAATCATCGAAAAATATCAATTTTTAGTGAAGTTAGAGGCATTTGATTACAAGAGCATGCGGGCGCGCTACGGCGTGTATTTATGTACCGTGAGTGCACCGGTATCCGACCGTGTATGGGTATCCGTCCACCGAAGGTCGATTATGGAAATATTTAATATTTAACTTTTTCAAATGTTTAAAATTAATTAATTTGTTTCGATGCGTGGCGCTAACATCATGCTTTGAATGTATTTCGTTAGAAGAGTCGGTTAGGATTGGAAATCAGTAGTTCAGATGGATACGACAAAATGTAAGTAATAAACGTATTAAAATATGTTTAAATCGATGAATAATATATTGTAATATAAATTAAAATTATTAGACATTTTATTATTGTAAAATTACGTCATTCGGTACCAGCGCTGAGCGAAAACAGACGGTCGGATACTGACTCTTTTGACCATTCACTTGAAAATTTTATTATTTAATTATTATGAATCCCTTTTCAAACTTTTTAATTTTTTTATCGATGAAAAAGAGTTCACCGTTGTATTATATTTACTCTTCTTTCTATATTTGGCCATGGTAATTAAATATTACATTTCCCGCTAAAAAAAAATCTTACATGGACGGATACCGGTGCACTCACGGTACAAAATGCGATATCTCGAGAACCATTCATCGTAACAAAATGAGATGAAAACCAATCGTTTCATCTTGAAATTCTCTACATTTTTTTTCGCAGTATATCTCGATAACTTCTCAATAGTTTTCGAGATATTTAAACCTAGATAGCTAACCTTCCTATAATATAAAAGAAGTAGTAGTGCCCGCGCGTTCTTGTAATCAAATGCCTCTAACTTCACTAAAAATTGATATTTTTCGATGATTTTTATTTTGTTTTAAAGGTAATGAAATATTGAAATCATCAGAAACAAAAACTCGGATACTTGTAAAGAAAAGTGGACAACAAAGTTGATTTTCTCGGCCCGTCTACTGTACTAGAAGGCGCGCAGACGAACCGTTAAAGCCCCTGAATACGTTGGGCCAATGCGTTGGGCCAATGAGTTGGGACACCGTTTACACGTTGGCGTTGCTCATTCTGCATTGGCCATTTGACGAGGATGGACGTGGACACTATCGCAGCCGCGGCCATTATTTGTACAGCACTTTCTATTTTGTATAGGTTTTCTCGTCTGACAATTATTTTATGTGTTTCGAAAAGTGTCTGAAACAATATGTTAAAACGTCAGAGGTAGAATAAAATTTTTTAAGACAACAAAATGACAAGTCATGTAATATATTAAAACGTCAGACGGAGGTAACATAAAAAAATGTTCGAAACAAAAATTACAAATTTGAGGGCGTCTGACACCCCTTTATCAGTGACCTAGCCGTCTGACGATTTACATAGCTACATCATTTGTGACCTTCAAACAAGTAACATACAAATTTTCAGCCCAAGGTACGAATATTTTTTGAGCAAAATTTTTTTCTTTTTTGAGTCATCTGGCGTGTCTTGCAGGGATTCTGAGCAAAATCCTTGCAAATGACACTTCCTAATGGTCCCTCAAATCACCTCAAAAAATTCTAGTCGAAGGTATTATCGTAATACCTCCGTGGCCGCCATCTTTTAGTATATAACGGCACCTCCGAGAGGCCAACGTGTGAACGCTGTTGGCGGACTGCGCCAAGATCCTTTGATGTGTGGACGAAAAACCGACAACACTCGGCTGGCCGGCCAACGCTGGCCGCCAACGACAAATTTACGCCAAGTGGCCCTGTACACGTTGGCCCAACGCATTGGCCCAACGTGTACAGGGGCCTTTATATGGCTAGTGACGTCACGGTGCGGCGTGCCGCTCAACCAGCTGTTTCAAGTGGGCGGAGTTTAGCTCAAACTTTATTAATCTTTCACGGCTTAATTTCGCGTCAGAAAAAAAAATGAAAAAACACGCCCCAACTTTTTTTACGTGCTCAATCCATTTATGATGTAAAAAAAAATATGTGATACAACCCAATTGTAGGCGTTTCCAATAGCCAGTAAATCACATCTTTATCTCGTGCGCCGGCTGTGAGGCCGCACCTCACCAGTTAAGAGTTAATATAAAACTTTTAAGATTTTTCCCTGGCTACCCAATGGTCATATTGGATTTAACCTTGATCATGACCTTCAAGGTCTAATCAAGGTCAAATTGACTTTATTAAATAGGAATACCTATTTTTGATACCGGAAATGAAAAGAGCAGGAAATTTCACGTTCAAATATGTCTTTGACCATTTTCTTCTTGTGACCTTTATAGTCAGCGGAGGTCAAATTGAGGTCAAGTAGGTACAGTTCGGCTTCGTACCATGAAAGCTATGGGCCCTAGAAAAATTATTTTTGTTAGTAAGGTTTAAGATTTGTCCGTGGATATTTTCGGGGTTGCTGTCTATGGATCTGAAGTTAGATGTAAGAAATTCAAAATGGCGTATCCATAATGCGGACGAAAACGTAGGTAAACATCATTCTGCACGGAAGTATGCACTAAGGGGTTTTCGGGGTCACTCATTGCGAGTCTGATGTCAGGTGCAAGAATTTCAAAATAGCCTATCCAAAATGGCGGACGAAAACTTAAACGATATGCAGCTGCATGAAAGTTGGCACTAAAGGGTTTCCCGGATCACTGATTGTGAACTTGATATCAGACACAGGAAATTCAAAATGGCGGATCCAACATGGCGAATGAAAACTTAAACGACATGAATCTGCATGGAAGTAGACACTAAGGGGTTTCTGGGGTGACTCATTGCGAGTCTGGTGTTAGATGTAAGAAATTCAAAATGGCCGATCCAAAATGGCGGACGAAAATTTAAAAAATATGAAGCTGCACTAAGGTTGGCACTAAGGGGTTTTTCGTGTAACTGATTTGGAATATGATGTTGGACGTAAGAAATTCCAAATGAAGGTCATGGTCAAGGCCAAATCTAATATCACTATTGTATAGCCACGGAAAAATCCTAAACCCTACTATCAAAAATAATTTTTCTATGGCCCACAGCTTTCATGGTACGAAGCCGAACTGTACTTGACCTCAATTTGACCTCCGATGACCATAAAGGTCACATAAGAAAAATGGTCAACGACATATTTGAACGTAGAATTTCACGCTCTTTACATTTCCGGTATCAAAAATAGGGATTCCCATTTTAAAAAATCAATTTGACCTTGATGTAAACTTGAAGGTCATGGTCAAGGTCAAATCCAATATGATCATTGGATAGCCAGGAAAAAATCCTAAATGTTTTGTATTAAACATTTTTCTCTAAAATGATTTGTCGTTGAGATAATCAGCCGTACCGGAACTTTTTGAACTCCCTGTATAGATGAATATTGTACGAGTATATAGGTATATGGAATATGCAAATATCTTGGAAACGGTGTGAGATACGGTGAAACAGAGAAAATTTGGGTATATCATCTAAGGGCCGGTTTTACCAACACGGTATAAACGCGGTATAGCGCTATACTGAGAATAACCATAAGGCTTCATGCTGGTTATTCTCATTGTCAGTATAGCGTTATATCGCGATTATACCGTGTTGGTAAGACCGGCTCTAAGGGGTTGAGCTTTCAATCCTGAAGATATTTCCGCTCACAGCGAGTCGATAAATTGTTTAATAATTCGGCCAGACAACAAACTTGCAAATATTTCGAAAACAGTAATTGATAGGAGGAAACGGTGGAAATGTTGGTGTTTACCAAACAGTGCAATACCATTTCAACGGATCTCCCTGCTTGATAGGCAAACTGTCTTGGATGGAGAGGATGCTCCACGAGCTCTTTGATAAACCTCTCAATCATCTCTCATGAACCTTTAAAAGGAATGATGTTAAACTGATTGGCCTGAAGCTACCCGGTTTCGTGTAGTCACCCCTGCCTGGTTTCGGGATAAAGACCACCTTGGTCCTTCCCCAAGCTGCCGGCACATACCCTGTGGCAACACTTGCCCGGTATATCTTTGTCAGGGGGCCTGCCAGGATATCTACTCCCTTCTGCAAGAGAATAGGATAGATCCCATCCTCCCCCGGACTTTTATAGGGATCGAAACTCTTTATCGCCTCCCTCACCTTTTCCTGGGTCACGATCTTGGAGGCCGTGGACCAATCACAGGTCGCGCTCCCAAAAAGATTGGGAGACTCCCTGTCCAGCTCCACCCCCTCCAATCTCATGTATCCAGGAAAATGTTTCTTCCACAGCTCGATCACCTCCTCCTCCCAGGATTGAGTGAACTTCCCATCACTCTTCTGGAAGGAGCCAGTGGCAGCTGGTCCATCTCTAGATAGAAGCTTGCAGAGTCTGGCCGTCTCAGGAATGTCTTCCATTCTTTTCAGGAATCCATTCCATGAGACCCTCTGCGCTTCCCTAGTCTTAAACCTATACCGCCTTTGAAGATCCTTAGATTTCTCTAAGTCTCTCTGCAGTCTAGTATTTCTAGCCCTGTTGCGGGCTTTCCTCACCTCTTGTCGTAGTTTCGATAACTCCTCATTCCACCACGACACCTCATTTATCTTTCTTTCCTTCAGTGGGCAGCTCCCCTCAAAGGACTCCCGCACAGCGTCAGTCACAATCTGCACTGCCCGGTCGATCTCTTTGGCAGTGCCGTACCTTCTCGGAAAAGAAAGCATCTTCTGCTCCAGGTCTTCCAGGAAAATTTCCCACCTCGTATTACGCGGATTCCTGAAGCACCTAGACTTACTACTCGTGATGTCACCCATGACATCAAATCTAATGTACCTATGATCCGACAATGACGGATCATCCGATACCATCCATCCCTCAACATTTGCGCTAAACCGAGAGCTGGATAATGTTAGGTCAATCACCTCTTCCCTTTTTGCATTCTTAAAGGTATAAGACCTACCTCTGTTCATTATGTCCAGCGATGTGTCCATAAGCATCTCCAAAAGAGACTCTCCCCTCTTGTTGACATCAGTGCTGCCCCATGGCTATTCGCGTCGCATCCCACCAGCATGTTCCAGCCATTTTTCTCGCAGTCCCTCACCAGCCTGTGGAAATCCTCCGATGGAGGGTCTAGAGCCTCAAAGGGCATGTAGACTGACGCGACAACAACCTCCTTGAGATCTCCTCCCTCCACGATGTCCATCTTGACAGCCGCTTGGTCCGCACTAATGTGCTCCCCCAGCGGCATCGCCGCAGCATTTCTTACCAGAACTGCTGCTCTCGGTCTGCAATCAGACTACATACAGTAAAACAATTCCCCATGATCCACACCAACCCCCCTGATCCGTCCCTTGAAGACCCAAGGTTCCTGAATCAGAGCAATGCCGATGCCCTCACGAATCATCTTACGTTTCAACAAACCCGCAGCCGCTGGGCTGCGGTGTAGATTAATTTGAATCACTTTCAAACGTTTAGCCATCTTATGCACTCACCTGATCCTGGTCCAGGGTTCATCTTTTCCTCCCCATGATCCTTCTTCGTCCCCTGCCTTAGAATCTGGAAGGATGCCCTTCCGACTCCACAGTAGGGCTTCATTCCCATCTTTTCCATCTCTTTGATGGCCTCTTCCTCGACTCCTAACACAAGTCTGACCGTATTCGGCTCCCGGCAAACGCTGGACGGTTCGTATACCTGCCATTTCCTCGTCTTTAGAGAGGGTCGGGTTTTGCCTCTCAATTCTATTGAGAAGCGTCCTCGCCTCCACTTCTTTACCGGGGTAAGGGAAGTATGCCATGGTCCTGACAAGCTTTGGTAGCTCATCTAAACCCATGGCAATCAGATCCGCTCCTTCCCACCCCCCGAAGAGCGGTGCTTTCTCCCTCAGCCATTCCTTCGACTGCTCATCCGCACAGGTTACCCTAACGGTCTCCCGGAAATAATGGGTCTCCCGAAATTTCGGAATAAACCCTCCATCCTCGATCTCATCGATGGCCCCAAGGATTGCCTCAATTACGAGCTCCGTCTGTTTCGCCGTGAGACCCTTTTCCAATCCTCGCTGTGCGATAACCATCCGTGGAAGTCCGGCCACCACATCAGCATGAGATCCGGAGAACTCATGCCTCTTGGCGCGCTTCCTGTGTTGGTCCCCCGACGGACGAGTCTCCTCCGCCGGTCTCGTTATTTTTGGAGCTGGGGTCTTCTGCTTCCCCCCTTACCGCTAGAGAGTTTCAGCCTTTCAGCCTCTTCCCTCTCACGTCTCCACTTCTTCCTTTGAGCCCCACTGGGCTTCTTCTTTTCCAGAGAGAGGTCTCCCACCGTTTTGGTGACCTCCTCTATTTTCCCACCAGTTACTGTGGCTTTTCCCTGGGTGTTACCCCCCAGTACTATAGAGGAGTTCGCTTTCGCGCCCTCCTCTACTGATTTTTCCTTCAGGTTTCCAGTGGACCCCTGAGATAAAAGACTTTTTAAAGATTCTGCCATGAAAATCCCACGAGTACCGAGGAAATATACTATCTGCCTGGGTAGAGGCTCGAATGCCAAGGTAAGGTCTAGATACAATGGGGTTCGACCTGTTGCCCCAAGGGCACCGTTCACGATACCATACCCCGGTACCATTCAGCCTTCGGCACGGTAATCTAACACCTTGGCTTGGGTGACTGCTTGCAGGTATACCGAAGTATGCCTGAACGATGGGGGTCGTCATTTCCCTATGCTGTTCTTGGACTGCTTCTTAGTCAGGCTCTCCCTTTGATCTTCCGCTTTCAGATTTCTCCTCTGGCTTCCACTCAAGGTTCATCGAGCCCTACCAGCCCTCCCACCAGCGTCCCCAGGGAGGGTTTATCTCATTAAGTATTACTGCAGACTCTGACATGTCATCTCGTACAGGTGCAACCGAAGAGGACCTAGCTCGTGTCCTGTCCGTAAAAAGATGACTCGATGGACATCGGAGAATGTCAGACTTGTCACCGAGCGCCTATTACCCACGGTACATTTATTGCAATATGCGCTTTTCGTTTCAATTATTCCTGCTTTAAAGAACTTTCACTTCTCTTTCTAAGTATTTACCTTGTACAAACTGTTCATCGTAGGGGGCAGCAATCAATGATTGTGACTAATCGTAGACAAATTATTCCTGCGATGATGTTCTAGTTGGAAAGCATACACTAGCAAGTCAGCTTACAGCGTCCGATGTTTAGTATCAACTTTACCTCTTTCGGAACACCCATCGCCCGAGCATAATCACGATTACGTTAATGTTAATCGCAGAATAGACCGTGAGCTCGGGCACATTATCGCAGTAGTAGTTCGGTAGACCGAATTGCCTTTTAGTTTTAATAGACGAACTTGTCTACGACGAGTCGCTAATATCGATCACTGCCTCCTACCATGAACAGTTCATAAAAGGTTATTAGCTTGAAAGAAGTAAAAGTTATTTAACGCTGGAATAGTTGAAACGAGAAGCGCGTATTGCAATTAATGTACCGTGGGTAATAGGCGCTCGGTGACAAGTCTGACATTCTCCAATGTTCATTGAGTCACCTTTTTACGGACAGGACACGAGCTAGATCCTCTTCGGTTGCACCTGTACGAGATGACATGTCAGAAAATCATTATTCTTCATGAAAATCTTCTAACCTACTCGTTCTGCAGTAATACTTAATGAAATAAAAGTGATGTACATATACACTTCACGTTTGACAGATCGGTATATAAATTCGAACTTGGGATAGTATAATACGAAAGAGGAAATATATCGATAAAGAGAAAATAATAATAAAGTAGTTACTACATTACTGTAATCCAATTCCATTGTATCCCTTATTTTCTGCCACGACTTTGATAGTTGATAGTGAATAAAAATCAAATTTATTAGCTGATCCATCCACTATCAACAATCAAAGTTGTGGGAGAAAAATAAGGGATACACAATGGAATTGGATTACAATAATGGAGTAACTACTTTATTATTATTTTTTCTTTATTTATATATTTCCTCTTTCGTATTATACTATCACAAGTTCCAATTTATATACAGACCTGTCAAACGTGAAGTGTACATATACCTCACTTTTATTTCATCTCTTCTTCGCCTCTGGTATACCTAATCATTTACACCCCACAAAGCACGTTTTTGCAAGTAACTTTTTTGTAACATTCCTGCGATATTTTGCAATATTCGTGAATACTACCGTATGTTAGAAATATATATTTCTCGATAAATTCGCGAATGTTGCAAAATATCATAGAAACGTTTCGGAATCATTACATCGAAAGATCTCCTCGATAAGGTACAGCTCGATAAGATTGTACTTGTCAGGGCTGAATTATATGGGGTTTTTATAATTATTTTAGGAAGTCTCAGAAGAATACAGGTGCAGCATAATATAGATCTGTGCTAGAAAAAATAAGGAATAACCTTCGACGAGCATTCGGGCTATGGCAATAGAGGTCAGAATCAGCAAGACCATGGCAGGGAGGATATTGAAGGATGGGCGCACGTCCATGCACTCGAGGCAGCAAATCTAACTCGCGGAATGAACCAATGCAGCTAGTTCTTGGAAGAACAAGTGGACGATCCCTCGTTCGAAAGAAACCCCCTCGGGTTCGCACATGATTTGGAGTCCTTCTGGGTGGAATTGAATAGCAGCACGTTTATTTCTGTAACAGATTATAAATAACAAAATTATATCCAGCATTTCACTATTTAAAATATAGTACGAAGGAGGAAATATATCAATAGAGAAAAATTAATGTTAAAGTAATTACTTGATTATTGTGATCCAATTCATTTGCATCTGCTATTCTTCTGCCACGGCTTTGATGGAGAAGAAACATCAAATTTATTTGTTAATCCATTGATTCACCCCATGCTCGCATGACGCTGGAAACAAAAAATATAATTACTACAAAGATATTTGTCCTTCCATCGAAAGTGAGGTTAAAGCTGTCAGATGGCAATTAAATTTATCTGGTGGCAATTCTTTTGAGATACTGCCGTTTCCTTTCCTGCTCTTGATGCACAGGCTCGATTCACTATCGCGATTAAACGAAAAAAATACAAACGATTATTATACTATACGGAGCGTCTGTCACATTCACCACTATTGAGATTCATTACTCCGATTACACTGAATTTTCACTTTTTATTAACAAGCGCGTCCGAGGATCGAAATAAACGTGAGGGAAATCGTTACGCGAATGGAAATATTTTATTCACTTTGAAAACCATGACCAAACATTCAAGGAATATATTCTCTCACACACTCTCACATACATTTGATGGCGTATGCGTGTGCCCGCATCTGTGTAGACATTTCCGATCATGGCCGACTATCGCCGAAGATAGGCGGAATTAGAGTGACATTTTGACATATATATATTGCCCGAGAAATCGGATTCCCGACTTTCAGGCGGCAGGGGCGTGGCTTAGCGTTGCTAAGGGCGAATCTCTGTTAATATTTAACTTATAACATTTATTCTGTTCTCTATCGATAGAGAATAGTCGATTTATATGGCGTAACTAAGCATAGTTTTGGTTATAACCGTATATTTATTGAGAAAATTCGATGTAAAATTTGAGGGGTGAAGGGGGCAGACATTTTTCCTGTAAAGATACACGGGTGCTCGCTCGCTGCGACAGCGCTGTCGGCATCGTTCTGACGAACTACTTGATTGAACATGCCGCGAGGCACTACCGTGTCTCTTGACTAGGTAGTCCCGCGATACCGGTATGAAGAGGACCGATTATACGCTCCGCGCTCTTTTTCGCATAACATCTCACAGACTCTAAAATGCACGCGGTAGTGATTCAGGCTGTGCCGAATTCGTATAGGCAAGTTTTGGCACACATTTCTCCAAAATTTATTTTTTATAAGGTATTAGCTATGCAATGAATATAAAACTAGATTGGGCGGTAGCGGGCGATAAACTATTTTTAATGATTTCTACCAATGAGTTGTTTTAAAAAATGCTGTAAATCGCAGTTTTTAATCGTTTTGTTTAATGAGAAAAGGTCATTATTTTGAAATGTCAAAATATATGCAAACATACTACTTACCTTCAGTAACACCTTCCATTGAGCCAAATTAATGTCACACACACGTCAAATACGCGCAGGATTGACAGCTACCTATCTTACCTTTTGATAAAGCATGTATTGAGGCTCCCTCTTTGAGAAATAAGCAAAAACTCCGTCATAGTTCGACATCAGTTTTTTTATTTTTGTCCAAATTTTTCCAGATTTAGCCCACGCCATTTTGTTCTTTAAAAAATGCGGAAACGGATTCGTCATCAGAGACGTAAATAATAGCTGTCTGCAAAATTTTAAATGTAAAGAATGACCCATTATATTTTTGTCCACATTTTTTCAGATCTAGCCCACTGTGCGACCGTCCAAACGGCGCCGTTTAAACGGTGCCGTTCCATTGGGTTGACTTTTCACACACAGAGGGTTTTCAAATGGTGCCGTTTAAAGTAGTATGGTCACGAATCGATTTCCAAGATTAAAATATGAAATAATTTTGTATGCAAGTTAATACCAATAGAAACCTCCTAGTGCAATTTGTGGTAGATTGACCGTTTAGTATGTTTGATAAAAATTAATTACCGAGTAGGAAATAACCCAGAGTCTTATGGGCAAATCACATTTTTCGGGGTTTGTATGTAAGATCCAAGATTAAAATATAAAAAAAATACCAAAAAACGGGGGAAAAAACAAAAATTTACAACTATTGATGAAAATTATTGACCGTTTCATACTTTAGTTATAACTAATTTCTGCTTCTCGGTATGCGGAAATAGCGTGTCGAGTAGATGCGGCAACGTTGCGTCAGTATAGAGGGTTCAGGCTTGCATTTCAAATCTCGTTTACCCCACGATACACTCAAACGTTTGAGTGTATCGTGGTTTTCCCTACTGGGCCACGAGTCCATTGATAATATGCGTTGCCACACATAAAAAGACGCTAGTCAAAGGAAACACATTATTTGAATAATAAGTGAAAAATAATCAAAATAATCGACTAATTCTTATGGTCATAAATCTTATAATTCACAAAGAGAATTTTCAATTATAAATCATAGTTTTTTGATGACTTTTTTTACGGACACAACGATTACTTTGGAGAGTGACCATACTACTTTAAACGGTGCCGTTCTGACATTGGGTTGACTTCTCCCACGTAGACGGTTTTGCTAGTTTACAGTGAGTTCGGAGTGAGTATGGATCGTGATCGTAAACGTATTCTAGCAATGTGATGGTATTATATAGACGCATGAAAAGGAAAAAAAGAAACAGATATCAGTGGGTTCATCCTATAAATATGGGAAGAAAAAAGTTTGGAGCATTTTATACACTTTTTGGGCAGCTTAGAGAAGACGAAAACAAGTTTTTCAATTACTTCAGGAGGTCAATATCCAGTTTTGACGAACTACATGAACGACTCAAAGAATCACTTAAGAGGAAAGACACTTTTATGCGAGAGTGTATACAACCTATCGAACAACTAGCTGTTACAATAAGGTAAGTAAAATAAGAACTTTTTTAATATTATCCATTATGCTTTATTATTTCACATCTTTATCATTTATATACCTGGAACATGGAGTCAAAAAAGTAATTTATTTTTTATTATTTGACATAAACATATTTTAAAAAGAAAAATCAAATGTCTCTTGAGATTGAGTATCTTGAGATGAATGACTCTCCACAGAAAGTGGGGAAACATCTTCGGCAACGGATTCGTAATATTGACGGACTGAATTTGAAGTTGAACGAACGAGTTGCACTGCTTCAAGTTGAGTGTTCGGCATAGAGTTCGGATAGGATCGACTTGTGTTCGGCATAGAGTTCGGATAGGATTGACTTAGGTTCGGATAGAAATGATGTGTTGGGATAGGAATGATCTATGTCCGGAAAGGAATGAGCCATGTTCGGATAGGAACGACCCATGTTCGGATAGAGATCTGTGTCGGATGACTTCTGTGTTGACTGTGGGGAATCATTTTCTTTCGGTGTTTTATAGATGATATTGTTTGCAATACTGTGGTTTGAAATTGTAATATATCCTCGTCGTTGAAAGATTGTAAGGAAGGAATGATGCCTTTAAAAAAGCACAGATGACGATCGGGTCTTTCTTTCAGAGCTTTGATCATTTCTAATTCAACATCGTTCATTTTGCGCTTTTTAGGTGCTAATTTCTTAGTAACATTGCTGTTTACTGCATTACCTGCAGGTATAGCAGTTTCCTGAAGATTTCCCGCTGTTTCTTCCTCTTCATCTGATTTATCTGACTGAGCAGTATTTGGTGGTAAACTATTTTCTGTTTCACGCTCAGTCAATACTTTATTTAGAAATTTTAACTGCTCATTATAAATGTACGTCTTTAGATTTGACGCTCCAGCCCCTGATCTTGAAGCGCTCTTTTGTTTTTTCATGGATTTTTGAAAAGCATCCCTGACGTTTAAGAAATGCTCCGTCCTGTTGGAACCAAGTTTCCTGAGTGTATCCTTCAAATTCTTGAAGAGCAGGAGTGAAAAAAGTTTGAATCATGTCGACATAATGCTGAGAATTCACCGTTACTGCGTGACCTTTGTGGTCTTCGAAAAAAAAACGGCCGTTTATTCCGGATGCCGACATTGCAGCCCAAACCGTGACCTTGGGGTTATGCAGAGGCCTTTGATGTTTCTATTTAGGGTTTTCCCACACCAGTAGCGACAATTTTGGTTATTGACATGGCCATTAAGATGGAAATGAGCCTCGCCGGAGAATAAGATGTTGTCGACTGCTGGAAATAATTGGTTCAGCATTCCATTAGCGAATAAAAGTCTATCAGCGGAGTCCGTTGGCTTCAATTCTTGCACTAACTGTATTTTGTACGGGTACATGCGTAAATATTTGTTAAGGATGCGAAGCACCGACGATCTCTTCACATTTAAAGCAGCTGCGCGTTTTCGGGTCGATAAGTTAAACAACCCTGTTTGCACACGGACGCTCTCACTCTCAATGTTTTCATCAGATCCCACTGACGCGTTTATGTAACGTTGAACCAGTTTCCTCAAACTTACGAACCCATTGTTTAATCAACTGAAGGCTTGTGCATTGTTGAACATCGTGCAAATTGAAATGTTTTCGAAATTTACGGCGCGCAATAGTGGTGGAATCGTTGTTGCGATAATACTTGCGCACCCCAAACGCACGCTCCTCTCCCGTATAGTGCTGCATGGTGACTAAATTTCCCTGTGCTGAACTGTCGTTTAAGACCGACCCCACCTTTCTACCCCTCCTACAAAATGTTGTACTGCGCAATCAACTATTAACAACTCTTTAGACCACCCTGTACTTATAACATCCACCGTATACACATACGTTTCAATAATTTGCACACATAGAATATGCAACCCATCCATTTGTATACAATCTGGGGTATAACTTACAAGCCAGCAACGCTGGTTGTATATCGTTTGGGGCATTCCGTTCGCTGCAGCTTCCTGTAATTTCATGATAATACCGATAGCTCGGATCAGAACCAAGTGGATCGAGTCAAGCGAAAGACATAAACTATTTCACTCCTGATCTAAAACTGAGCTGGCTTCAATATTCTTGTTCGTATTTTTTCTAAATAAATAGTCGCGGAAGTGTGTTTTTCGTTTGACTCGATCCACTTGGTTCTGATCCGAGCTATCGGTATTTATTGCCATGAAATTAATCCTAGCTGAAGCGAACGGGATGTTCCAACCGATAATCAACCAGCGTCGTTGGCGTGTAAGTTATGCCTCGGATTATATACATAGCATACTTATATATAGTATGTCAAGTGTTATCTGGGTCCTGACTCCAAGCACATGTTTTTTCTTCTAAAAATCCCAGTTTCCTTTACTTATTTTTTTTCTGTAAATAATATTACACATTGCAGAACACATTGCATCATAAACCTGGTATTAATACAGTATTTTACATGCAAAATCTATAATATATTATTTTTTTAGTAAATATTCCTACACATTGGCCTCTCTCTCTTGTCTCAATTTTTACCATTATTTGTTGTCACACTAACTGTGAATAATGTCAAGATAACCATTTTCCTCCTGAGTAGTTTCATAGATCTACTTTCCGATTTAGATTAAACGTATACATAGATAGTTATGAACCGATTGATATCTAAATTGTACTGAGCTGTAAATGACGCGAAAGATTTATGATAAATTAATATACGTATACAGATCAGATGATTAATGAAATACGAGCATCCGTAGCTAAACGTCACTGTGTGTTATCGGATTATGTTCACAAGATAATACCAATTCTTTTATGCCACTCTTTAATTGTCAGTAACTTTTTTCTAAACAAAGACCATCTAGTATCTTCATTGTTAGATTTCCCTTTCAAATATAGATCAATTCACCTTTTATCATTTGTCGTATATTCTTTCGATGATTATATTATTTAAAGATTTGGAACTTGGTATTATTTACAAATTTTAGCTATACGTCGAAAATGTGTCATTCAGCCAGACGATGATAATTTAACTGGTCATTGATAAAGGATGATAGTGATAATCTATCAATAGATAAAATTAAAATACGCCAAAAGGAATCTACATGTACGACATAATATATCAAATAATCTGTTCCAGTTTATTATTTCCGTATTTATTATTTTAATAAGCATTTGTCATACGTTAAGAATGTGGCAAGAGTCGCGACGTTGTTGGTGTTGATTTATTATTAGTTGTGTGTATTCGACTATATCATCCGCGAGTAGGGTAAGAGAGGAGGAGGAGTCTTTTGACGCCAGATGGCATAAGATGGAACAGATTAATGTACATATGTAACAATTTAAGAGAATTCATGTAAAAAATAAAAAGAGTGCAATCAGTTTGAGATCCAAAATATAAATCGCCTCCCAACAGCAAGAAACAGAACCCATTGGAAAGATCCTATGTAGAACACTGACGTTAGAATAACGTCTCAGACGTCATTTTTTGGTCAGTATAAGGTTTCAGACGTCAGTTGTCGTAATATTAACGTCACAGGGGCGTCATATTTACGACGTTCCTTGGAAGTCAAAATTCAACATCTTTTTGACGGAACTTTTCCGTAATTTTTTATGACGAACGAGATTTAGAAACATTTCGGTCTCCTGCATATATAGGGACTTGAACATTTATTTGTGAATAACTGGACAAAAATTGTAATTTGTTCAATTATTAAATCAATAAATTATTTCATTTCCAGAGTATGTTGAGCAAGTTATAAACTATACTGTTTATTAAAAAGCACAGATTATTAAAGTAAATGAAAGACAATCAATTAATGTAGGATGAATAAACATTCATATAATTATTTATTTATTAATATCAATTTGCGTCTATGCAAGAATATTTATCAAAAGATACAATCATAAATTTAGAAAAATGTTGAGAAAAGAATAATACAATTATAAAATCTTATTTATTCAAGCTTTCTTATTGACTGGAAAAGCAACATACATTTATTAATCAAACTTCATATGAACACCAATAGTAATAATATTGTTAATTGCAGGAGCGTGCAGCAGATGAGGACTCGAGGACACCGACCGATCAACGAAGTTAACCCCACACAATTACCTGCCTGATGTGTCTGTGTATCTGTTATAAATCGTTGTAAATCTTCTCGACTGCAATATATATAAAAAAGTTATATGTATTAGTAGCCAATAGTACGTAAGTACCTTATTGTTCCTGTGTATGGTGCACCATATATGGCATAAATAATTTTATTTTTAAATAAATGTTTATTTTTTCATAAATATTTTTTAAATTATTTTTTTGATGAATAATAGGGGCAAAGCTGTCATATACAGGGTGACATTTTGAAAACTTGCTACCCCAATATATCAGAAAGTTACAGAGATTTTCTAAAAACAAAAAATGCGATTTCGGCAGTGGAGAGGGGGAACCAAAATGACATAATCGGAGACGCACCCCCTCCAACCCCCTTAGGGATAGACCCCCCAACTTTGTAATCTTAAATGGCAACCCCCCATGTGTGATACAACGTTGGAAAAAGCTCTTTAAAAATGCTTTACAACAACACCCATTTTTGGTACCTTTCGATGAGTAGTTTTCGCGCAAATCGAGAAAGAAACTGCTAGAAGTAAGTTTTGTCAATTTATTTATTAAAGGTCAATTACATTACAATACATTTTCGAAATGATTTTCATTGATTTTTCGAACTTTTTCAAATGTTCTTGAAATTTTTCGACATTCTTGCGTAATTCTCTATTTCAGTTGGTTAATGCTTGCTGGTGTAGTTTGAAAAACAATAGATTTCAGATGTCCCCATAAGAAGAAATCATACGGACTAAGATCAGGTGATGGAAATCGTTTCGAAAATTTATTGTAACGTAATTGACCTTTAATAAATAAATTAACAAAACTTACTTCTAGCAGTTTCTTTCTCGATTTGCGCGAAAACTACTCATCGAAAGGTATCAAAATTTGGTGTTGTTGTAAAGCATTTTTAAAGAGCTTTCCAACGCTGTATCGCACATAGGGTGTTGCTATTTAAAATTACAAAGTTGGGGGGGGGGGGCTGCCCCTAAGGGGGTTGGAGGGGGTGCGTCTCCGATTATGTCATTTTGATTCCCCCTCTCCACTGCTGAAACCGTATTTTTTGTTTTTAGAGAATCTCTGTAACTTTCTGAGATATTGGGGTGGCAAGTTTTCAAAATGTCACCCTGTATATATTTTTTTCATGGAATTTACCAAAATCATGCAGGAAGGGGTTAAGCAGCAAAAATGTGCGGACAGTAGTTGGAGGGGTGACCGCTCACGATGAAAAGATATACGTCAGACCTAACCTTTTAGAACCGTCATTTTTTATGTCATCACAACGTACGGTAGAACGTCATTATGACGTGATTTTTCTGACGTCGTGTGGATGTGCAATTAGACTGTCTTTGCGACGTTAAAATGGCGTCATATTTTTCGCCATCTGACGTCAGAACTGACCTTCAAAACCGTCATTTCGACGTTATAGTGCTAACTGGGATAGCACCGCAGCAGTACAACAGAAGCATATAATAACAAGCATTAAAGGAACGAGGTATTTCATGTAATAACGTACGAAGGAGCATAAAGCAAGGTTACAACATAACCTCAATCGAGAACACGAGATTACAACATAACCGCAATCAAGAACACGAGGTAAAGACGTGGGGCAATTTGTGAACAGCGAAAACCAGGTTAGTGTTCCCTACGATCCTATCCTATCCCTCAGTTCGAGTAAAAGTCGCAAGCTTAAAGAAATGTAAGCAAAAGCGAGCGAGCGTGAAGGATCGAGGCAGAGGAGAGTATTTCTTTTTCGGAAGTAGAAGTTAGAGCAAAAAAGGTCGAAGAAATTTGGCATATATTCGAGGAAGTTCAGTCGGCAATCGATGGAATAAGGCTGGATGAGGTACCGAAAAACAATGACGAAGCAGAGCTATTAGGTGTACAAATAAGTTTTAGGACACTTCCATTTCGTGTCATAAAAGTAATTCAAAGTTACCGCTCACATATGATATGGTGGCACTTGTTATGTATTGTAATATCAAAACATAAGGGAGTCATAGATGGACGCTGTTAAGTAAAACAGTGTCAACCCAAAGGGGAACCTGTGTGGGTTGACACTTTATTGCTTATCAGTGTCCAGATATAATCTTTAAATTTACAGGGGCCCTGGACTGTGAACGTACCGGGGCCCCTGCAAAGGTGGACGACCAGGAACTGCAAGAGTTACTAGATGAAAACTCTTGCCAGATGGAAAAACAACTTTCAGAACAGCTAGGAGTAACTCAACAAACTAGTTCCTATTGCTCAAAAGCAAGACGTTATCCGGAATAACGAGCCGGTTGAACGAAAACAAGGCGTCAAACTCCCAACTCTAAAGTTGCCACAATTCAAGGGCGAATATGAAGAATGGCTTCTATTTATAGACACATACAAGTCAATGGTCCATTGAAATAAAAATCTGACACCAATACATCAATACCAGTACCTACGGAGTGCGTTAAACGGAGAAGATCTACAAATTCTCGGCGTGTTGGAGGTGACAGCAGTGAACTACGAAGGCGCATGGGAGCTTTTAAAAAAATTATGAGAACTCGAAGCTTCTTATAAACACGCACTTGAACTGACTCTTGGACCTTCCAATAGTGGCAAAGGATAAGCCGTCAAAGATAGAGTAACTCATAGTGCATATTCGATCATATTTAAAGGCTGAAATCGCTAAGCCTTTTGGTACAGCATTGGGATGAGCTCTTGTTTAATTTGATATGAAGTAAAATAGACTACAATATCCAGAAGGATTGGGAGGAGAAAACCAATCGAAATAAAGAGAAAAGGGCAACGTTAGAAAAATTTTTATTAATATTTTTAAACGAATGATGCCGAATGCTAAAAATTATAGATGAAGTAAAAGGTAAGCAAGAGAATACAAAATCATTCACAACGGGAAAGCAAGAGAAAAAGGTTACTATGGCAGTCTCGGCAAGACAACTGCATACTTTACAACAAGAACCATAGGATATACCGATGTCCTGAATTGTTCTGCAGTTATCGAAATCGGATGGAACAAAACGCATAACACGTTCCTTCACTTCGGACAAGAACAAACATGAACGGAGGATCAGAAGTGAAACGAGGATTCCTCAGACGACACCAAATCGGTTATCGCACATTGCACGATAGAGGAGAATGCAGCAGAAACGAATGAACCCACGTCGAAGGTCATTCTTATTCGGAAACCAAGTACGCACGTCATATTGTCAATAGCTTAAGTTATCATATATGCCGCTTGAAGGGTGGAGGAGGGGGGGGGGGGGGGGTGGAGCAGCATGTTTGCCGGACCTTCCTGGATATGGGGTCACAATCAAACTTCATAACAAAGGATTTCGCTCGGGAGTTAAAATTGAAATGTAAGAAAGACAAAGAGCTTATAAGTAGTGCCAACAAAGCGCAGACGAATACTGACCGGACAGTCGAAATAAGAATACGGTAAAAATATGCGGATTATGAGACGAATATGGATTGTTTGGTCCTGTCGAATATCACCTAGAGACTACCACAAGTTAAATACAAGGATGATGCAAGTACCAGAAGACTTGCAACTTGCCAACCCAAGCTTCTTTGAGCCCGGGACAATAGACTTACTAATAGGCGCGAGTCTATTTTGGCAACTGATGTGTTCAGATTCAGTCAAACGAGCAAAAGGTATGCCAAAACTTCAAAATACATTGTTGGGATGGATTGTTGGCGGAGAACTCATTGACGCAAAGCCGACAATCGCGCTTCCACATTCGTCACAAACGTAGCGCTTCAAGCACAATTAGAGCGCTTCTGGAATCAGGAAGAAGCTTAGGAAACACGATATTAAGTAAGAAAGTAATGAAGAGGTAGGCTACGAATGACAGTTCTTAAAATCGATGAAATGAGAAATCCAGCCGATTCATAGTGCGACTACCGAAGAAGTCTGATGTACCAGCCAGTTTTGAAACTACACAGCATAACAACGAAATTAAGAGTTGTTTTCGATGTCTCAGCAGAAACATCAAACGAAAAGAAAGGCTTCGAATGATAGTTGTTGCCTGGACCAAATCCGCAGAGATTTATTCGAAATTATTTTGAGATTCAGAGCTCATGAGATTGTAATAACAGTGGACATAGCAGCAATGTTTCGGCAGGTCATCGTTGGAGAAGAAGACAAGGACCTTCAAAGAATATTTTTGGAGGACAGATCCATCACAACCGATCAAAACATAGAGGAGCGGCTTGCAGGTTGCCACCCGTTAGCTTTTTTGGTCATACGTTGGGAAGAGAAAGTTCAGAGCTACTATTTGAAGCTAGATATCATGTGAATTCCTAAGAAATCAAAATTATACAGCGAATTCTTGAAAGTATTGAAAATTGAACCCTTGAAATTTTGGCTTCCAGGTTGCCACCCTTAGAAAAAATGCTGAAAATGTAGAAAAACTCGAGTAAAAACACCTGATTTATTGAACTAATGAAAATATATTGTATTTTATTTGCCGTACGTGGCTGTGAACATGAAAAAATAATTGAAAATTGCCTTGAAAAATCAAATTTGCAAAATTGTATAGAATCATTCCAAATCGCCATCGGAATCACAGTTTGGGCAAGTGTAAACACTGAGACGTATATTGACACATTTCGCGTGAACAGCTGTTTTGCATTCGTGGCACCATATCGATATGGTATACTTTTGCAGTAGGTACTCTTCCTTGATTTATTGTCGACATTGATTGCTTTGATTGCGACGAGCAACGCTTCAAAATCCTTAATGCCGTGTTCAGATTTTCTTCATCTACGTGCTGCCATGCTAAAAATGTATCAAACATGAAAAATTAACGAAAATATCACTAAAATGCAATCATTATGGCGGATATAAGAAATTACTTGTGTGTGTGTGTGCGCGCGCGCGTGTGTGTATACGTGCCTATGAAAAAATGTCCAGCCACCCCAAATAAGAACCGTTCCTACGCCTCTCAGTAAGCATCACTTGTTCATGAAAAATAGCAATTGAGTGTAAATAAGCGAAAAAGAGAGGGGTGGCAACTTGCAAGCCAACTAAAAGGTGGCAACTTGCATTCTGACGAGATTTTGGAAAACATAAAGAAACATTGCCAATATTCATAATATGCTTGAATTCTGTTTGGATTATGTGAATTGGTTGGAAAAATGACACATCACGAATATTTACCTTGAGTTGTTGATGGAAATGTTCAATTCACGAGCACAGGGAAAACACACAATTTTAATATTGGACTTACTTATGAGCAATATATTATACTCTGCTCAGAAAAGACAGTGTTTTTGCGTCTGTCCGTTTCAGAAGTGGATTGAAAGTAACAACCACTCTTCTAACGTCGATGTCAGTCACAGTTAAGGTTATGACACGGCTGGAATGTCAAAATACAGCAGGGGTGGCAACCTGCAAGCAGTGGCAATCTGCAAGCCTCTCCCCTACAGTCACGCACGGAACGCACCGGTGCCGTACTTGGCTATTAGGTGTTATATGTTTTATTTATTATTTACTAGCAGCCCGTCCCGGCTTCGCACGGGTAGATTGTGGATTGATTTTGTCCGTCCACCACATTATTAGCTACGGAAAAATCCTAAACCCTACTATCAAAAAGAATTTTTATAGGGCCCACATAGTTTTCATGGTACGAAGCCGAACTGTACTTGACCTTCAAAAAGTCCCGCTACGGCTGAATATCTCAGCGGGAAATCATTTTATAGAAAAATTTTGAATACAAAACTTTTAGTATTTTTCCCGAGCTACCCAATGGTCATATTGGATTTGACCTTGACCATGACCTTCAAGGTTATATCAAGGTCAAATTAATTTTTTTTCGCGTTCAAATGTGTCCTTGACCATTTTTTTCATGTTACCTTTATTGTCAGCGGAGGTCAAATTTAGGTCAAGTATAGTTCGACTTTTTGAACACCCTGTACAAGATTTACTAACTCAGAAACCTTCGTGGATATGTGTCCAACTGTTCCCCAAATTTTCATCGCAATCGGATGAACGGTTTAGGAAGGCATAATAATCATCCGTACCGATACTTTTTGAACACCCTGTATAAGATTTACTAACTCAGAAACCTTCGCGGGCATGCGTCCAACCATTCCCCAAAGTTTCATCGCAATCGGATGAACGGTTTAGGAAGGCATAATAATCATCAGTACTGGTACTTTTTGAACACCCTGTATAAGATTTACTAACTCAGAAACCTTCGCGGGCATGCGTCCAACCATTCCCCAACTTTTCATCGCAATCGGATGAACGGTTTAGGAAGGCATAATAATCATCAGTACCGGTACTTTTTGAACACCTTTTATAAGATTTGCTAACTCAGAAACCTTCGCGGGCATGCGTCCAACCATTCCCCAAAGTTTCATCACAATCGGATGAACGGTTTAGGAAGGCATAATAATCATCCGTACCGGTACTTTTTGAACACCCTGTATAAGATTTACTAACTCAGAAACCTTCGCGGGCATGCGTCCAACCATTCCCCAAAGTTTCATCGCAATCGAATGAACGGTTTAGGAAGGCATTTGATATTACCTTAAAGGTCACGGTCAAGGTCAAATCCAATACGACCAATGGATAGCCAAGGTAAAATCCTTAAAGTTTTGTATTAAACATTTTTCTCTAAAATGTTTTCCCGCTGAGATAATCGACCGTACCGGGACTTTTTGAACACCCTGTATAAGATTTACTAACTCAGAAACCATCGCGGGCATGCGTCCAACCATTTCCCAAAATTTCATCGCAATCGGATGAACGGTTTAGGAAGGCATAAGAGACATACAGACAGACAGACAGACAGACAGACAGACAAACATTCATTTTTATATATATAGATTATATATATAGATTATCATTTTAAGAGTAATTATGGCACCGTTTAACAATATAAATCGATCATCATTATTTAAAAATACAACTTAACAATATTTAACCCGTCAGCACTCGCGCCAGATATCATGATTTTCAAAAAGTTAATGAACCTTAACCAAATTCGGTATAGGGGTTTTCTTTGAATCGCTGATCACGAATCTGAAGTCTGATTTCAAAAATTCAAGATGACTGATCCAATATGGCGGACGAGATTTTCGAAAATCGACGGATTTATGCCAAATTTGGTATAGAGAGGTTTTTTGGATCGCTGATCATGAATCTGAAGAGATTTCAACAATTCAAGATGGGGGATCCAATATGGCGGACGAGAATTTCGAAAATCGACGGATTCATGCCAAATTTGATATAGGGGGGTTTTTCGGGTCTCGGTATCGCATGAAATGTTTACCCCCTTTTTTTATGTGACTGTGTTGTTTTGCCAAAACAAAAACAGTACGTAATAAAGTTTTTAGTAATTGATATCTACTGATAGGGAGAGCAATTATGTATAAAATGATACCAAGTTCATGTAGTGTAACTGCGTTGTTTGTGTTAAAAAGGGATCCAAACATGGAGTCCATATCCACAAGGGATCCGAGATGATATTGTTTCAACCGTACCCAACCCGCCATTATGTACAAAACAGTTTATAGTAATGGTGACAATAATTTCACACTAAAACTAATCACTCTGCCATATTCTACAAGCTTCATTTCAAGAACAAAAAACACTCAATACTCTCACTTTAATAAAAGCCTTAATAATTGCAAAAATCTTCGAACTAAAATATTGACTTTTACTTCTTCAAACACAATAGGGCCTCCTATAAATAATTGCAGCACGCTTTGAGACACGCAATTGAAATTCGTGTTCGGCCTTGTTGTCTACTTCGTTCGTCTCTTGCACTCCCCACCTTACCACACACGGTTCGAAAATATTCACTCTGTTTCAACCGTCCTTTGTTTCAATCGTACCCAGTCTACCTACTTCTGTTAGCCCTGTATCTGGTATTGTAGCCTACGCGCAACATAGATTTCGAACACTTGTTTTTCACTTATCTCTAAATAAAGGACTGGTAACATTGCTTGTCTGAGAGCTACTAATTGAAAATCACCTTCTTCTTCAAGTCAGTGGCTTTTTGAATTTTTATTAGGGTCAAGTGGGGTAAAGTGGGACGAGATGGCTAAAGAAGTTGGCTCCTCGTCGCCACGGAAAATAATGGAAACGAGGGGCCAACCTCCCCGACCATCTCACCCCACTATACCCTATATTATATATGCTATAGCAATTATATTAAATTTCAGAACTTTTTGAAAAGTTTTTGGGGTATGCCAGATACAGGGTTAGACAAGGAAGGAGCCGTGAAGACGTTGGGCCTTCTGTGGGAACGCTCCATACATATATTATCACGATGATTTTGCTAATATTACGTGCTACAGTTAATATCTGTGCATTATTTGTGCATTACACATGGTCATGCCAAATACGTTTGCGTAGTGCGAAACTGTGAGATCTGGGTAAATTCACAACAAAAATTTAGGGGAATGTTGGGGAATTGTGCGCAGTGAATAATTGTGCCCATCGTAGTTTTCGTCACCTCTACGATAGAAGGAAACGTCATCGAGTCGAAATGTTGAAGCAAATGATAATTCTTTATGATATAACTGTAAGTTATATCGATTTGGAGCATTGCTAATAACAGAATTCGAAAAGAGTAAAGGTCTCAGTTTTGATGCAATTTTGAAGGTCTAGTAAATAAGATGGTAAGTCCGTAATTTTATTTTGTTTAATTAACTTAACACATTGAGCTATTATTCATTTTTTTCCGATAAAATATCTATGAATTATTGTTTTTTATATCAAATTCAGTAGCAGTGGGTAACTGTACGCATGCATTCTCGAATACGCAGAATTACTTCTTATACACATGTATGTCTATTTCTAACTGCTTTCACATACTCTCAGATTATACAGTTAGAAAAGACATATCTCGTCGCTTTGGTGGTGAACTGTTCTAACCCAAAGAAACAAGAACTTGAGCTAGTGCGCTTTTAAGAAAGTTCGTAATCGAGAAACTCATGTTTTCTTCTCTAAAACTGTAACCAGAAGAAAAAACAAAACAATTTTTTGATATTTTTATTTAACGATTATGCTTAAAAACTCAGTTGCTAAAAGTGCTAAGCTGCTTATGTCTATTTACTACAATAATTTGTGGGTTACGCCATTTAGAAAATTTTGTGTTATAAGGACATTAAAAAGATTGTGGGTTAGAATACTTATAGGAATCAAACTTTATGCTTTTTAGTGTTTGTTAACAGTCTTAACTCAATTTTACACTTTTTGTAGGTTACGACTGTTCACCACCAAAGCGACGATCTATCTAAAGAGGGCAAGCAGATGAAGCTGAAAATTAACTGTAGGTATCTGTGATTCTTGCTTGAGAAAGTAATTTTTCTAATTGTATTACTAATTTTCGATAAAATAAACATTCGTTGAATACATTTTCTTATTTCCGTATTCCATTCCATAAAAGATTCATTTCATTCAATTATTTCCTACGGCTTTCATTCTACGCACAATTACCTGACACACGAGAGACTTTTTGCTTTTGCATTTTTTTCCTCTTTGCAAAATACAACATCAACTAATGAAAAATTGTTTAATATGAGGATGCATAATGATGAAAGAATATTTGGAACTTATATTGACATGCTTATATTGATTCCAACTCCATGGCAATGTATAATATTTGCCTTAACTGCGCACAATTCGCCCACTCTCTCTTATTACAGCAAATAATAAAACATTAATATTTTCATTTTGAGAAGCTGTTCATGAAATTATCTACATACTCATGAAAGTATACTGGTTCTTGTAGCTACTGTAACGGGGAATCAATGTTATCAAGTTCAGCGCAGAGGTTCCCAGTGTTATTTTGATCCCTTTCGGCGCTAAAAATTAATTACATATACAGGGTGTTCGGAAAAAACACCGACACAGAAATAGGGGTGATAGGTTACGTCATTACAAATATTTTGATATAAGGGACCTATACCCGCAAGCGCCCCCTTCTGGAGATATCAACTTTTCAAGTTTATAACGACCGAGGTTGATCAAAGTAGAATAATAAGAAACGTATCAAGATGGTAACGAATATTTAATTTTACGAGATACAAAAACAATGTCCTACAGCAAATAGTCAAAATGACGGCCACCCATGTCCATGCAACATCGGAAACGATTCTGGATAGATGTGCCACTGCGAAAACTGCTTGCGAAAAGGATAACCGCTTGGCTCAAGTCCTTGTACTTTTCGAAGATGATGCGGGTACAAGGAGTTTTCATTTGTTTTTCAATTGTACAGGTAGACAAAAAAACTCAATATTATTCTACTTTGATCAACCTCGGTCGTTATAAACTTGAAAAGTCGATATCTCCAGAAGGGGGGGCGCTTGCGGGTATAGGTCCCTTATATCAAAATACTTGTAATGACGTAACCTATCACCCTTATTTCTGTGTCGGTGTTTTTTCCGAACACCCTGTATAATAATGTGAGAGATGGATCATGAGGATGGTTGGCGGTCGGGTGGAAAATACAGGTGCTCGATCAGTGAGTTAACGCGATACTTTATTAGGGAACCACACTACATTGGGTCCGGAGCTGCTGTTCGCTCGACGTCGTAGGCGCTACTCGCCCGTGTCGCGGGCGGACTGTTGGCTCATGCCCCCCGAGCGCCGCACTCGGAGGCGCTACGAAGCACCATCCTCCGTTAGGGAAATCGTCTTACAATAATATTCGAATAACGGAAAAATATTTGAATAAGAGTTTATATAAAGTGAACATTATTTTATTTCATTGAAAATACTATATAAATTAATTGTTATAGATTGTTGTTATTTTACGACGATAAAAATAATTTATAATTGTCGAAGGTCGCACGAGATAAAAATAATGAAGATCTAATTTTTTGGAGACCAAAAATTCCACGGAATTTAAAGATATAAATGCTGATACCAAAATTCCTGTTATCTAAACAGTATCATTTTTTGTTCTTTGAAAGGTAACGAGAATACTGAGTAAGGGAGACTTACACATATGTGTAAGTTTGTGATATTTGGCTGGTCTCTACCCAAATAGCATAAAAATATTTAAAAAATATTATTAAAATATCTTCTTATAAGATTGTAATACTGCGGAAATATTTAAAAATATATTTGAAACATGGCAGAAATATTTTTAATGTATGAAAATATCCGCTAAGAAACCTGGTTTAGTAATATTTTATAAATACTTCTGATATTTTTTACGAAAAGTACATTTAAAAACTAATTAACCCTTTCGCTTCGAGCGACGGATATATCCGTCATCCGCGCGACGACCTGTGTGTACGAGCGACGGATATATCCGGCATCCATATGATATGTATACAAGTACTATCTGTAGTCAATGATAAATTCTTCGTTATCGGCAAAACATTTTTTGTTGATTTTATTAACATAATATTAGATTAAACGTTTAATCGTAGTCTTGTAAATATGTAAATACCTAAAAATATGTCAACTGTAATTGGTCTAATGTTTTTAAAATAACGAATATAATTTTGTATAAGTCTTTTCATATTAAAAATGTGAACTATATTTGTTATATTAGAGCAACGATTGTTTTAAGCACACACAAGTTGATATTTAAGACTTAGAAAACTTATATACAAAAACCACGTGCACTGTGCATATTTCTGGCGCGTGCTTCCGTTCAGTGACGGCACTTCGGCGGACTGAACTGCCGAAGCGAAAGGGTTAAAAGAGTGTTTTAGGGTAATGGATAACGTTTACTAACGAAATATTCTTGAAATTTTTTATTTTTTTGAATCGGAAGGGACATCATTCTTCGTACCATAGTTAAGTTTTCGGAGATTTGAACCTGAGTTCCCTACGTAGAGACCGAAGCCTTGACCATGGAGCTACCCAGTGTTCTTGACATTTTAAGTAATTTTATTCTATATCATGTTAGCGGCAATGTGAATAAACACATCCGTTCATTAATTTTCTTTTCACTATTCCATTATATCATTTTAGAATTATAGTAGGACCTCTATTAATATTATTTTATATTAACAATATTAAAAACAATTAGTTCCAATGTATTATATTTAAGATTTTATGTATTTATTTATTCTGTTGTAGTATGTACATTCTTTGTTTAAGTATGTAAGACATAGGTATATGTATAAGTCCAAATAATAAGGTATATGTAAAGGTAATTGTAGTCAAGATACATGTACCTATCTCATTGAATGCAGCAAATATTATATAGTCGATGGCTGTGCACAAAGTTATATTATGTCATTTCTCAAAGTAATTCAGATTTACTACCACTGGTACAATTTTTAACTACTATTATGAACAGTGTTATTTTGGCCACCAGTAGACTTTCTGTTATATTTTCAGCATTTTTCTATGAGTGAAAGGAAACGAGTTGGAAGAAGTCGGCATAGGAACATTCGACGTCGAGAAGAGGTAATGAAAACGACGAAAATGAACTTTTATTGAGCACTGCAAGGATCAACTTTCATCTGGGCATTCGTAGCTTTCGAAAGTATTGTTGACAGTTTCTTACAGTAGAAAGAGACAAAGCAGGAGAATTATAAATATCAAAAGACACGGACATACGAAACTAAGAAAGATCCACTGAAATGACGGAACATGTTTCAAGCACTATAAGGATCGGCTTGTAATTCGTACTCAAGCAGGCTCTCTGTTATATTTATAATATTTTCTATAAGCTAGGATAAATCACTTTAAGGAATTTTAAGAATTATAGGAACGTACGAGATTGAAAATAGACTCTCTCTGTTATATTTGTAATGTCTTCGATGAGCGTAAATAAAATGGTTGGAGGAATTTTAAGAATCCGAAGGTTCATTGATTGTTTTCCTTTTTTGTATAATACTACTAAATAGACTGAGAAAAATAAGTTACGAATCCAAGTAAATGGGTACCTTTTGGCACTATTCATATCGACGGTTTACTCGAGTCAAGTATCTATAGTCTGTACGATATTTGTTGAGCCAGAATTCCTAGAAGACTACTGCATCACTTTCTTGGAATTATCCCCATTTGGCACCCGAGTTGGAGACATTGGTGGCGCAGCATTTACCGTAGCAGATTGCAGTAAACATTATTTGCATACCGTGCTTTGCAGTCGATTTATACGTAGCGTGTTTCTTTGTGAATGTATCGTCCTGTGAATTATCAGTTTAATTTCTTATTAAAAGAAATCAATGGAGGCGAAAAAGAAAAGGAAGGAATTAAATTCCCAGTCGAAGGGTAAATAATGCCAAAAATTTGAAGGTATCAAATATCATATTAGGAATAATGTATTAAATACTACTGCAATAATTTGTTTCGATTGAATAAAGAACTTTAATTTATCTTGGCTTCAATTTACATTTATATTAATCTGTACCTTTTACAATCTGAAATAGGCACCCAATTGTATTCAAAATATGAAGATATATAATAGTTATATTATCTTGATATTAACGAATCTGTAACGTAACTATCATGCAAGAAGTTTTATATTTACGAGTATGTACAGGTTAATGGAACATACACGTATATCACCTATGAAAGAACAGTTTATATACGTGCATGTAACATTGAAACATGCACATAAATATAATACTTTCTGCATAAGTTACATTACAGGTTTGTCAATTGTTCATATCACAGGAATATTATGCAACACATATTACATAACATGGTAATATTAGTGAGTAGGAAATAATAACTTACATGTAAGTTACAGGTAATGTTACTCGTAACTTTCTGGTAAATTGTTGTTACGTTGCAGTTACATTACGCAACACACCTGCAAGGTTACGAGTTCGTAACGGTTATGTTATGCACGTAACATAACATATTAATGTTACATGTTACATTTCAGTTACATTACATAACGTACGGGCAACATAACTGAATTGTAACAGTTATGCAACACATGTTACATAACATGGTAACATTTCTGAGTGGGAAATAATAACTTACATGTAAGTTACATGTAAGTTACCGGTGATGTTACTTGTTACATTGGGTTACATTGCTGTTACATTGCTGTAACAATACCGTGTTTACTGGGATGACATTAAAAATTTGTTACGTGCATCATACATACATATATGTCCTTCTCGACGCCAAATAACTTTTATTTGCAAAACTTCATCGTGAAGTGTCAAATAGCGGAAATAAACAGCATGACTACCCCGAGTGGAATACTTTGTATACCGTAAAGTGACATAACTTTGACCGAAATTAAACTTCAAATATGAATATCTTTGCTTGGGCTTTAGCTTATTTGTTCGTTTAGTGAACCACATGGGGGCTCAATATAACCCTTTAAATTGCACCATTAGGTTTTTTATTCGCAAATTGTATTAAGCAATTTAAAAAAAACCCTAGTGGTCAAAGTTAGGAACGATGGACATAACTTTGACCGACCCCTTAAAATAGACGTTATATTAAAGTTAAAGCCTCTGTTCTATAACATTGACCATCAGATTCGCTTAAAAAAAATATTAGGTAGGTAGTAAAACAATTTCCGCTTATTTTAAAGCAAAACATTAGACAAAAAATTAAAAAGAAATCATTTTATTCTTATAAATCTTAGGGGTAGGTACCTATCAAAACAGTGAAGTCTTAGTAATAACATAATAAAGATGAAATAAACAAACAAACAAAAAATTTAAAGAACCAATGTAGAAAATTCTAAACATGTTTGAACAAAAATAAAACTTGAAAGAAATGAGCAATAAAGGGAAAATAATAATTCTATTTTTAGTTGTAGGTTGTCAATATCTTTAAATAATAATCCGCGTTTAGTATCAAGGGGTTTATTCAATTTAAAAATAATAGCGTCTTTATAGACACTACTGATATATCATCTGCTATAGGCCACAAATAAATTAAAATTTTTTATTTCGCATGAATTTTATTTCGAATTCGTGTCCCACGGAAATTATTTGGCCAACATAATATTTTGGTTGGTTATTTATAATTTTTAAGAACACTACTACATAGTCATCCGCCGGTCAAAGTTATCGGCACAAGTTGAGATTTTATGTTATACCGTATGTCCGTCTCTGTACTGGCCAGTTTGAAAGTTACCTTCGGATAGGCTTGGTCGGTAATCGAGACATTTATACCGTAATTATAATTATTTTCGTAATTTCCATTATTCACAAATTCACAATTTCGAGGTTAGACGCTTCGATCTCCCGAATTGACATCAACTCTAACTGCCAACTCGACTTCTACCGTATTAAATGACTCGAGTACCGACCAAGCCTATCCGAAGGTAACTTTCAAACTGGCCAGTACAGAGACGGACATACGGTATACACATTAAAAAAATATTAACAAATACATGGCAGATTTGGTTTAAATTTAATACAATCACATGACAATAATATAAATCACTTACCTGCGTAATATTGTTGATTAAAACGAGGTAGTTTTTGAGCACCGATAGGAAGTTTACAAGCTTTAAACTCGCGGTACTTTTTCTGCAGAGCGGTAAAAGTTTCTATTGATACTGTACCTTAACGTACGTACTGAAGTGATTTACAGAGCCATCTATGATACATTGCCCTACTTACCGCATGAAAATCGCGACGGTTGCTATTATCGCTACTTCATAAATTCGGTTAATATAATTTTCTGTAATTGTGGTCAATGTTACATCTCCGGTCAAAGTGAGGTCACCTTACGGTACTTACATATTTATTTATTGTGTAATATGATTATCTCTTCTCTCTATTCTATAAAATAGTTTTTCAGATCGACGACCCGACCGACCTACCCGAAACCCCCCACCAGTCGCCCACTGATGCATCGGTCAACCTATCGCCTACCGGGGCGCCCCCCCCCCCTCCCACGCGCCGGCCGCCAATGAGATGCAGTATGCTATCGATCGTCGATCGGTGCGGTGTAAGTCGACGTCCATAACGGCGCACCGCGCATCGCACCGCACTTCGCACAGCCCTTAAAGGTATGTTCATAACGGCGCACCGCACATCTCACCGCCCATAGCGAGGTAAATAGGCGCATGTGTGTGTGTGTGTGTGTAAACCATGCCACATGTGAAGTGAAGGGCTATGCGCCGTTGTGATCGAGTCCATTTATTTACACGCGTCTATTTACTACGCATGGGAGAGGCTATGAGCGGTGCGATACATACCTTTAAGGGTTGTGCGAAGTTCGGTGCGATGCGCGGTGCGCCGTTATGGACGTTGACTTATTGTTAGCCAGTCGAGTAGAGGCCCGTCTACCCGTTTGGGTATCGGCGTTTTTTCGAATTCGAGCAACGCGAAGCGTCGCGAGATAAGTCCATTGACCGACCGTCGTCCCCTACAAACTTGGGAGAGCGCCGCAACGGCGGCGCGGGGGCGATAGCCCCCCGGGGGTTGGCGAGCGAAGTGAGCAGGGGGCGGATACCCCCTAGTTGTGCAATATGAAAAACTCTGACGAACTTTTCTCTCAAGTTTCTGATCTATCCAAGAATCCTCCTAATACCGACAGACCTTAAACATATGCTTGTTCAAAACCCTTGAAGTTGCCTGAGCGTCGTATCGGAGATATAAACTGAAGTTTCACCCGGACTATCGCGTAGCGAAGTCTGTTCATACTTAAGATGAACATAAAGGCCTGTACATAACGTCTAGTAGATTGCGAGCAGCAACAAACCGCTACATAAAGGTCTCAGCTACTTAGCATTCAATAGCTCGCTCTCGTTAAGTACTTGCCCGAGTCGAAATTCAAATTCTAATTTGACCCTCTGGATCCTCACTGAGGATCTCGAGGTTGAAATTTGGTTTTCAAGATCCGAATGTCTGTGCAATGAAAACCTAATTTGAACCTAAACTAGGCGAATGTTTCCACTTTTCGCAAGTTTAGGTTCAAATTAGGTTTTCATAACTCTCATCTGGGCCTCATGGACCTCGAGCTACAGAGCGAGGGCGCGTAACCCTCATTTGAACCTGATGGTGATGATTGGATACTACTATCACGCAGTGAATTCACACTGCAGTTACACAGTGTGGGTATCAAATGTAAGCACTCTGGGGCAACACGGTGCGCTTTCAAAATTATTGTGGATGGATTTTGCAAAAAGGGAACGCAAGCAGTGACTTTATAATGGTTTTTCACTGTTAGATGATGATGTAGACCCAGTGGCGATGGATGCGGCATCAGAGAGCTTGGCGTGTCTGTGGATACGGCGCTATGGTAGGTCGAACGTGCCGCATGTGCGTGTGATGAAGCTGCCAGTGTGCGTGCAGTGCTGCCGCCTGCTAACCCGCCTAGTGGTGTCGGTTTTTTTTTTCATACCCTACCGGGACTCGAACCTGCGGTCTTTAGGCTGAGCGTCCACAAGTGAGAGTTTTACTCTCGAGAGAGTGTGCACAATTTCCTGTCTATGAGGGCATACAGCGACACTCGCAAATCTGTACGGACACACGCATGTGGAAACTCGCTCACTCTCGAGAGTAAAAGTCTCATGTGGACTCTCAGCCTTAGGATGAGCTGCTTCGAAACTGGGAATGCCTTCGCACTCTACCAATTGAGCCACCGATTCTTCAGTTGGTGTCGTCCGACTCCAACTTAAGATCATACTACTGATATCAACTGAATCATAGATATATAGAAACCTGACATGACAGTGACTGCTCTCGAAGGTTCTTCTCATTAAATTTTATAAAATAATTTGATACTTTCTTTTTCAAAATAGTAGTGATTATGATAATTAATTATTCATTATTTATGGAATAATTCGATACTATTTGCACTATTTGAAACATTATTATTATACCAATCTTGTTACTTTTAATTTAAAGTTTTATGAAGATACAGTGCATTCACGATAAAATTACGAAGTGTTTTCACGTCATTAAGGCACCGTGACTGCACTGAGTTTAAACACTGGGTCTTCCCGCCGTGAACCACTAAGTGTATTCACTGTGTAGCCACGATGCTCTTAGTTTATGTTACGTCACATGAACACACTACGGTGATACCACAGTGATGTCACTACGTGTGAGCACTCCGTGCTTCTAGCGTGCAAACGCACGCTTTGCTATCTGGGTTATAAAAGTGAATATAAATTAAAAGCAAAGAAAGAGAGAGATAATAGTTCACTTTGATATTCTCCATTACTGTGTACTAATATAAAGTATAAACTATGTATATAATACTACCAGTAATATTCAGCTGTTAAAATTCTATAAATCTGATAATAGGTTTGTGATAATATAGCAAATTTTGGAATTTGTGAAACTGATTATTTATACATTTTAATGACTTGTTATCAGAACGTCTGTTTTGTAGAATAATGAGGCTGGAAATAGAGTTTCAATTTTGTCTCAGGTCCAACAGGTCGAAATTAGAGTTGGAAGTATACTCAAATTCTAATTTCAACCTGTTCGTGATCATATGAGCACGATGATCACGAAATTAGAGTTACACCTAGAGCGGCAAACCGATACTTCAAGAAATGAGGTTTTTCAGGTTCAGATTATAGTTTAAATTTCAACTCGGGATAAATCGATTGATAGCGATCGTGACGTCAGAACTAGGAACTTTACAACAATTCTTTCTGGTGTTCAGGAGCAACTGAATAGTCTTAACTCTCGATTTTCTTCTATCGATAATGTAGAAGGGTGTTAAGGTTAGCTTGGCAATAAGCTGAATGTATTGGCTCTGTCTCTCAACAACTTATTACAATATTCTTTGTCACTTCTTCTTTGGATGGACGCTTAGACATCGAAAATAGACACGCTTCGTTTGAGTGTGGTTATGCTATTTTGGATGGTCATCTGGGTATTGTTGAGAACAGGCTTGCTATTTTCAAAAAGTTTTGTTCTCACAGGCAAATTATTATTCTTGTGAGAGAACGTATTTTTTCGAATAAAAAGAATTAGCAAAGATCGCAGTCAATTGTTTCTTGTTATTGATACTGAAGTAAAATTTATAAAACGAGTAAAGGTCTAAAGAACTTGTTATAGAAGACCTTGTTCTTAATGCTTCGTATCGGTAGTGCGCATGTACTGACGTAAATTGGTGCAGAGAAACGAAATAAATCTGAGATTTCAGATTGTATTGACGTGTTATCAACCGCCTCGATTCTTTATCTTCGATAGTAAGGTGGACGAATTCGCTTGGAATGCGACATTGGTCACCATCTTCATATTCACACATATACGCGGATACGTCTTCATACATATACGAGGGTAGAGTGAAAAGTGCGATACTTTTCTAGTAAATATGGTGCGATCGCAAAGATGAGTGTATGCCCCCGTTTGGCGAAAAAAAAGTTCTTTTCCACCACGACAATGCATCTGCTCATTCGTCTGCCGTTGTAACAACGAAATTGGTCGATTTGAAGTTCGAATTGCTGCCGCATCCACCTTATTCACCGGATTTTGCTCCCTGCGACTTCTTTCTCTTCCCAAACTTGAAAAAATGGCTGCTGGTAAGAAATTCTCATCAAACGAAAAAATCATCGCCGCAGCAGGGGGCTTCTTTACAGACTTTGGGGCGCACCACCATCTACTAGAAAAGTATCGGACTTTTCACTCTTCCCTCTCTCTCGTATGTATTTACTCGCACTTGATGCATGAGTTTGATGAGCGAAGAGAAGACATTATCAATCTGAACTTCACTTACTGATAACACCAATCGTCGTTAAATATTTATCGGTTCTAAATCAGATATAAGAGCGAAGTTGATCACAATTCCTAAGTGCGGAGATATCTCTCTCGCCCGTTGAAAGAACAGTAGAGTTCTACGGTCATTTTGATTAGACTCTGATTTATCCATTCGCCGTTACAACTTCTTTCGTATTTGGTTTAAAGGAGATAAGAACGTGGATATTTGTGAATAAGCAATAGCAAACCAAGTGTGGCGAAAAATCATCTCGCGAGGAAGAATATGTCGTCTTGTTTCAACTGCCTCGCGCCACGTGTGGCTAGGAGGAACGCCAAAAAATTAGCAAAATTACAAGAAGAAGATCGCAGTAAAATCTTGAGGACTCCTGCTCCTGCTTTCGCATTACCACCGCCGAGTGCCAGTCTGGGAGATTACATTTTGGCCAAGCTTAGCGTTCAACCAGACCATGTGGGTCAGGTGAGTTTAGAATTAGATATTAGAATAAAAATTGAGGTAAGAAAAGGAGAGAGAGTGAGTCTTATCAAGTTTTTGGAAAATATTATTAAATTTATAGGAGTTTTTACAGAATTTGTAATAGCAATTATTGTAATTATATAACAAATTAAATTAATGAAGTATATAATAATTTATTAAATGGGAATGAATTTCACGTAATACAAATAAATGTGCTAAAATCAAATACGTGAAATCTTCCTTTTCTACGATAAGTATTTAACATTATAAAAGAAACAATTTATGAATAAACGTTTACTTTTTACCCCAGCAGGGTGTTGCTTCATTTTTACATGTATTACATGAATGCATACCTTTCACTATTTTGCGTTTGATGCGCATTAACGTTAAATACAATTTCTATTATGCCTTCTTATCAAGGACCATATGAAATGGCATTGCATTCTTTTTCGCAGATTGATTCAACAATAGATCGCCAAGATACTTATAGTGAGATCAAGGATCGCAGTATTCGAACTGCTCTCTGGCTGAGATCTAAAGAAGTAGATTCAGGAGACGTTGTTGTCATTTGCTCCCTGAATCACTGCGATACGGTCATTCCTATTTACGCCACTTTGTATTGTGCGGCGACAATCATGCCTTGGGATCCCTTCCTCAACACCAGTAAGTCAATCGTTGTTATTATTATTTCAAAATTGGGCGCAAATACCACTCTGTTATATACATTCATCATACATTTGTGCATATTCTTACGTACTATACTATGTGATTTCGCGGATGGTGCTCACACAGGGAGCAGACTTAGGTCTACGACATAGCAAATATAACGTATACGATTTTATGGAAGTTAGACAACGAGCGTCATCGTTGATTGATCGTGGTGGGTATGTTCAGCAGGATCGGCAGCTGGCAGTGATGAAACTCTTAAATTAGGCAGGTACTCCTAATTCTAACCAGAACTGGAATGAAATCTAGTAAGAATTAGGTATACCTACCTGAGATTTAAGAGTTCATCATTGGCAGTAGTCGATCCTGCTTAACCTCTCCTACCTACCGCGACCAATCAACGATGACGCTCATCATCTATACTTCCACAAAATCGTGTATGTTATGTTTGCTATGTCGCAAATCCAAGTCCGAACCCTGTAGGCAATATGCTGTAGTAGACGGTAAGCTGATGGGCTGTAATGACTTATAGTACCCGGTAACCGCTTCTAGTGAAAATCCTTAACCCTTTCGCTGCTACAGATGTACATATACGCCTAGGACAGCCTGGACACAGAGACGTATTTATATGTCTGGAGCAGCGAAAGGGTTAAGGATTCCGTCCTAATTAGATTCGCTAGGGAAACCGCCATATTTTCTTACAAGATTTTAGATCCCGACTCATTTCCAGATACAGAATATTTCGCTGATGAACCATGGTTTTTCCGATAAAGGAGACTTTCGAATTGTTACACGCAGTCTTAGCTCTGTTTAATAAATGGTCCTATAATAAAAAGATAGCTTCACGAAAAGTCGCTGGCACTCTCTGGAGTAGACAAATCATTAACTATTTGACTACAATAGTTGACTTTGAAGAACGAAAACCACGTGTAAAAATTTAATGGTTTCTTTATCGGAAACACTATAGTTCGTCAGTGAAATCATTTTTATTTGGATATAGGAAGGAATCTAAATTCTAACTAACACCACCTGATGTTCATTATCCAGATAGCCTCTACAGGACAAGGTCCTTAAATCCTATAACACACGGCAAAGGGCGCATCCTCGCGCATGCGCGTATACGGAGAAAATCGAACATCAGGATTAAGGGACTTTCTCTAGAAGCGGTTACCGGATACTATAAGTCGTATTATACAGCTAATCATACAATATCCCTGAATCGGCAACCAATAGCGCATAACCTACCGTCTACAACGGAATATCGCCTATGAGCATCATCCTCAAAATCGCATGATATAAAAATCACATACATATCGTCGGCTTACTTGTAAAACCTTCTAAGGGCCGGTTTTACCAACACGGTATTTTTCGGATATAGGACTTAGTAGGTTTTACAAGTAAGCCGATGATATATTGAACAAATTAAAAATTTGGAACTGAAGATATCTGTACCTGCCTTCATATTTCTTTGTCGATATGCTAGTAAAATATCGTGGGCTTACTTGTAAAACCTACTAAGTGCTATGACCGAAAATCGGACTTAGAAGTTTTTACAAGTAAGCCGATGATATGAAAAGGAATACGACAGTTTGCTGAAATTCATAATGGTCAAATAAATTAACACAGAAAATAGTAGAAATCTAGGAATATCTGTCAGACTCTTACTATGTGTCATTTAAATATTATATGTAGGTTTTAATAGATCTTGGCACGTATCATTTTATTTCCGCGCATTATATATACTATCCTAATCTAGAAGTGAATTAAATAGAAAAAAAAATTAATTTTCCAGATCTCTATATTTGAATGAAAATGAGATACATATGCGTAGTACGGTATATACTTACTTCAACTATTTTGAAAACATCGACTATCCCCTGCACTGATAGAAAGAAATGTTGGGTACAGACGATGTAAATATTAGTTGATTCATACACAGGGTGTCCCGTCATGTAATGTCCATACTGAATTTACGTGTTCCTGTGGTCAACCTGAACCGAAAAATCTTAAGGTAGTACTATCACGATATCGATTCATCTACGGAAATTTTGAAATTTTTTTTCAGGCGTAGATCTTGACAAAATAAAACATTTTTGTTAGTGAAAAAAAAACGATCTACCGTCGGAAAATAAAGATATTAAATTTTAAAGATGAGCATTTCTCCCATTTAACCTCATGTAAATGGGCATGCTTTGAAGTATTTTTCACATTTTGAAGCTAAAACATCCACCGATTTGTTAAAAAAATTCAGACACATAGTTCTATATTCATAAAAAAATACATTTAAAAATAGGCAAGATCCACCGTTTAGTTATTGAGTAAAAAAATAAAATGTAATGACGCTATCAATCACGTAGGATGGGAAAAATTGAACGGAGAGAATGTGGCAACAGCACGTGACGTATTCAATATAGCAACGGTAGCAACACATAACCAAACACAACAAACTTGTCAGTATAGTGATGAAGCGGTGTCGCCACGTTTTCGATGCGGACCTTGCGATACTAGTGTGCGTGTATCCGTATATACGAAACGGGAATGTATTGAGAGAAGCCTGTACGAATCTGTACGGTTGTTGTGCATAAAGAAAATATGAAATATTTTTGCTACAAAATTTATTTCTGATTTTGTCCCGCAAAGGGTTACGAAAAACATTGAAACGAAGCTTCAATGAGCAAATTTTAGAAACTTTTTCCTGCCGAAATGAACATTTTCTTATACCCCAGACCCCCCCCGTACCCCTATTAGGTGGTGAGTCGAGCGATAGTACTACCTTAATACACAAGGGGTCTATAAGTCACCCTGTGTAAGTAAAAAAATGAATACTAATAAGTAAAGCAGCTTTATTTTTCATTAGACAATAATTGAAATAAAATCCA
Source organism: Xiphydria camelus (assembly GCA_963678675.1). Classification (NCBI taxonomy): domain Eukaryota; kingdom Metazoa; phylum Arthropoda; class Insecta; order Hymenoptera; family Xiphydriidae; genus Xiphydria; species Xiphydria camelus. The sequence continues at coordinate 12,437,435 of OY783195.1, forward strand.
ATCATCTCACATATTGTTCGAAATGACCACCTTGATGATCAATACATAACTGTGCTCTTTGAGAAATCGTTGTTGTGGAGCGTAAAATGATTTCATGGTCGTTATACGGAACACACGCATGGTGGCTTTTGGGACCCTTGTATATTAAGACTTTTCGGTCCAGATTGACCCCAGGAAAACGTAAATTCAGTATGGACATTACAAGATGGGACACCGTGTATATTATGTGATTAAATATGGCTGATCCATCAAGAAGATCGATACTCTTCCTCTGTAGTTCATGCTTTTTTTCAAGCAACTTAACTGATGAATGAATGAACAAAATAATAATGAGATGGATTTAATTTAAAGTGTAGGGTATTAATGTTTATCGAGGATATCAAATCAACGGTATCGTAAAATCTGCTTTCTTTGTAAAAATATAGGGCAAATTATACCATTTCGAAAGACCCTGGAACTTGAAATCATCGATCTTGTTTATTTTTCTCTCTCGTAGTATTCGATGAGATATAAAAGTTCCATGAACTATTGCCAACCATTCAATCAATAAACATTATAAAAGTTATGCTTGACCGCAACATTTTGCAATATGTATCGTTTGATTTCTAGTTAAGTATTAATTATGCAAGAATGATGTTAACATGAAATGTTTATTTCGGATGTACTTTCAGAGAAAAATATATTGGATGTGTGTGCAATATTAAAAGATCAAATTTCATGACATCAAACAGAAAAATCTGTTTTTCCTAAAGAATGTCATTTTTTATTTCAGTCAAGTTTTTTTCCAAAATTCTAGATAGAATCAGAAGATTTTTAAGCGTAAGCAGAAGATGAGCTGAGACATGAGCTGTTTATTAATAAAGATCTTAAAGTAAGAATGTGTGTATTTAAAGGAATGGGTATAATAAAAAATGATCCACATTTAATTCAACTACTTCATTAGTCCTTTTTTACAGTTTATTGGCGATACTCATCAAAGAATCTACATCAGCATTGCATTTTGCCAGGCAAAGATTATTACGGAAAATAAGCTACATTCTGTTCAATATCTTTATCTATTTTTGTATTCTGTGTCATTAACATTCCGTGGAAAATTAATGTAATTTCGTATTTAAATAAAAATCGGTGTCCGGAAACCTTAATGCAGACGTAGCGTTTGTGGGACTATTTTTGCGAATTGAAATCGCTCTGAAAGGGAAATGCGCGCAATTTCATAATGCAATGCAGACGTAGGATCTGTGATAAGTTTCACAGGTACAAAAGAAAAAAAAAAGTAAATAGAACAATTGATTTGACTGTGGATAATTTTTGATTACACTCGTTTCTTAAAATACACATTCTTATTTAAAAATTTCTAATAACAGATATTCTATATGTCTCAATCTTTCTTTTGCTTACTCTTAGAAATCTTGTGCCTCTATCTAGAATTTTGGAGAAAATCGGACTGAAATAAAAAATTACGTTCTTCAGGAAAAACACATTTTTCTGTTTGATGCTGTTAAATTTGGTCTTTTAATATTGTAAGCAGTTTCAATTTTTTTTGCCCTAAAATGTATATCCAAAATGAATATTTCAAGTAAACATTATTTTTGGATAACTAATACTTGCCTCGGAATCAACCGATAAATGTTGCAAAATGTTACCATCAAGCATAACTTTGATAACGTTTATTGATTGAACGATTTGCAATAAAATTGTATAGTTCGTGGAACTTTTATATCTCATCGAGTAATACGAGAGAAATAAATAAATAAGATCGATGACCTAAGTTCCGGAGCCTTTCGGAATAACATAATTTGCCCCACGTATCATGTTGACTTTTGTATTCCTATTCTGATTAACACGAATATTTTATCTGGAAGTCAAATATAGGAAAAATCAAAGAGAGTTAGCGCCAAGCTAAAAATTAATTCGCTTTGCGTGCACTCGAATACATAAAATAAGAATCTTAAGATAATGCTTATGTTGCCTGTAGTAGTGAAATTAATTATCAGGCCAAACAACTTTTAATAACAATCACTTCACGTCTGACGTTTCGGTTTCTGTTCGAACCATCTTCAGAGACGTAATGACCCTCTGAAGAGGGTTCGAAGAGGAACCGAAACGTCAGACGTGAAGTGATTGTTGTTAGAAGTTGTTTGGCCTGATAATTACCTAGATAAGTTAAATTAATTACAAAATAAGACTGTCAAGTTTAGCTGCCGCCGGACTATAACTTATCAACTGCATCTATCTCTTATTCTAATCTCTTCACGATAACCTTGTAAGATACGTCATCTTATTATCGGCTCGGAAATTGTTCGTGCGATTAACTCACTTCCTAGAGCCGAGTAGAATGTTCAAATAATGAACCAATTAGTAAGATCAGTTATATTAATTAATTAAAAAAGGAATAATAAAGTAAGTTAAAGTAATTAACTTTGCACTTGGTACACCGTATGTTGGTTGCGTTAACTGTATTCATGCTCGAATGAAATGCTTTAAAGGAATTACACAGGGAGTATAGAATAAATTGACTTGTTAAATTTATGAAGTTCCCATAACCGTTTTAATGGTGTAGTCGCTTTAAACAAACAAATAATTGACTCAGATAAATATTTAACAATCTCATAATATAGTTAGCTACATGTCATGACTTTTTTCAATGTAGAGTACTGGTCTCTACACAATTGTAAATTTTCTATTAAATATAATACATTTTACATGTCCCAAGTGGTCTACATGTAACTTTTGTGTTAATTTGATTAAGAACTGTGTTAAAAAGTGACATAAGAATTATATCAAATATTTAACATAAATAAGATGAATTTTTTATATTAAAGCAACATTTTATTTCTATTATATTTTAATTGATTACTTTTTGTTCTTTTTGACTTAATGAAACATTCAAAATGAATATAACATTAGTTAATATAACTGTTTCTTTGTGTGGCATACAGTTTCCATTGATTTTTAACTAGAATTTTTCGTCTTTTCAACAGAAATGGTGATTGATATTCTTCGAAATAACACTTTTTTAGACCAAATTAATATTCGTATAATATAATCTCAAAAATAATACACGATCTTGTAGTTTCTTTCTTTTTACACATGTAAATTACATTTAAAATGTGTTCAAATGAATCGACACATGTGAATTATTTTAAAATAACACACGAAGATGTATGTTAAATATAATACAACAATTTTTGCTAGCGTGCTTTTTAATAAAACAATACAAAATTTCCAACTGTGTAATAAAATGGTTTGATTTCTTTTCAGAGGACATCAAATATCTAATATCGCTATCCAAACCGAAAGTTATCTTCTGCGATGAAAATTCCGTGTGTACAGTTTCTGTAGCACTTCAAGAACATGGATGGAATAGTATAATTGTCATGTTTGGCGAACATCCAAATTGCATTTCCTTCCGAGATATTTTAAAGAGCTGTTCACTTTCTGACGTTATGAATTTCCAAACCACGAAGTTCGATAACGCCGATCAGATAGCCCTCATCATCTGTAGCAGCGGAAGCACCGGACTGCCGAAGGGAGTCGAGCACACTCACAGAAGCGTGTTGATCCAGTTAGGAGTGGTTGCCTTCCTGAATCTCAATGGAAAAACCAGCGCTATCTTCTCCACACTTCACTGGGTTTCTGGTATAGTCGGTACGCTCGTAATCCTCGCCTGTGACATGAAGTCCATAATCGTGCCAAAGTTCGAGGAGGAGATGGGCTGTCGAGTGATCGAGAAGTACAAAATCAATTGGGTGCTAATGGGCACCAGCGTCCTCCTGAGACTCATTTACTCTGGTCACCTGAAGAAGTATGATATATCTAGCTTGGAGAAGATTTCCGGAGGTGGCGGTGTCATTTCGTCAGAAGCATCGCGGTTACTGAACGAGGCACTGCCAAAGACCATGGTGATGCTGGGCTACGGAATGACGGAACTCTTGGGTCCAACTTCCGTCCAGGATCCGTCTTCGAAGCCTGGGTCATGTGGAAAACCTCTCATGGGTGTCGCTTGTAAGATCGTCGATCTGCAAACTAGGGCGGTCCTCGGACCAGGGCAAATCGGCGAGATTTGTTGGCAGAGTCCGTGCGTTATGAAGGGTTATCACAATAATCCCGAGGATACGGCAGCGGCCTTTGATGAGGAGAAATGGTTGCTTTCGGGTGATATCGGTTATTATGACAGCGACGGTGAAATTTTTGTAGTCGATCGACTGAAAGAAATGATTAAGTATCAAGGCGATCAGATCGCGCCAGCAGAACTAGAGACGGTGATACGGAAGCACCCGGAAGTTGAAGATTGTGTCGTAGTTGGAAAACCTCACAAAATCGACGTGGAGCATCCCGTTGCTTTTGTGGTTCGAAAGGAGGGCAGTAATGTTACGGAACAGGAGATCATCGACCTTGTAGCGTCGGAAGTCATTGAACGAAAAAGACTCAGGGGTGGCATTCGGTTCTTGGCTCAATTACCCGTTACACCTACTGGGAAACCGAAACGTCAGGAGTTGAAAGAGATCTTGAAGAATGAGGACTAGAGCACGTCCACTATCAAACACTCCAAGGTAGCACACTAACGTCGAAATGACATTTTTTGAAGGTCAGTTCTGACGTCAGATGACGAAAAATATGACGTCATTTTAACGTCGCAAAGACGGCTTAATTGCACATCCACACGACGTCAGACAAATCACGTAATAATGACGTTCTACCGTACGTTGTGAAGACGAAAAAAATGACGGTTCTAAAAGGTTAGGTCTGACGTACACCCGACGTCTCGGATTATGTCGCTGGTGACTTTTTTTTAAATGTTATTTTTAAACGTACTAACCAATGAACAATTAATTCTCATGCCCTCATTAGCTACGGTAGTGTCTACTCTCGTTAATAAAAGCATGAGAATTGATTAATCATTGGTTAGTACGTTTAAAAATAACATTTTAAAAAAGTCACCAGCGACAGAATCCGAGACGCCGAGTGTATATCTTTTCATCGTGAGCGGTCACCCATCCAGCTAGTGTCTGCACTTTTCGCTGCTTAACTTCGTTGATCGGTCGGTGTCCTCGAGTCCTCATCTGCTGCGCGCTCCTGTGGTTAAAAATATTATTACTATGTATTAGTGTTCATATATAAAGTTTGATGAATAAATGTATATTACTTTTCAATAAGAAAGAGCTTGAAAAAATAAGATTTTATAATTGTATTATTCTTTTCTCAACATTTTTCTAAATTTATGATTGTATCTTTTGATAAATATTCTTGTATAGACGCAAATTGATACTAATATCAATTTGCGTCTATGCAAGAAATAAATAATAAATAAATATAAATAAATAAATAAATAAATAAATAAATAATTATATGAATGTTTATTCATCCTACATTAATTGATTGTCTTTCATTTACTTTAATAATCTGTGCTTTTTAATAAACTGTATAGTTTATAACTTGCTCAACATACTCTGGAGACTAAATGAAATAATTTATTGATTTAATAATTGAACAAATTACAATTTTTGTCCATTTATTCACAAATAAATTTTAAAGTCCCTATATATGCAGGAGACGGAAATTTTTCTAAGTCTTGTTCGTCATTAAAAATGACGGAAAAGTTCCGTCAAAAAGACGTTTAATTTTGACGTCCAAGGTACGTCGTAAATATGACGTCCCTGCGACGTTAATATTACGACAACTGACGTCTGAAACCCTATACTGACCAAAAAATGACGTCTGAGACGTTATTCTAACGTCAGTGTGCTACCTGGGACTACGAGGAAAGCTTTAAACATAAGCCTATTTGAATTAGAACTTGAGTTCTCGAAACTATGGGTTCTAATAAGATTGTACGAAAACCATTTTCTACGTTAATTAGAAAAGAGAGATCAACGAGTCTTGGGGTGATATTTAAAATATACTTACAATTAGATGCAATGACCAGTGCGACTATCGCATATTTATATATATATATATATATATATATATATATATATATATACACATACAGGGTGTTTCACAAGTAAGCGTAAATCTTCCGGAGGCGTAATCCTCGGATGAAAATAAGACAAAAAGTTCCTAACAACATGGGTCCGGAAATGCTTTATAAAGAAGCTACGCCCCTTCGAATGGGGCACCCTGAAGACGACTTTTCCTCAATATTTCCGAAACCGTAAACAACAAATTTTTGAAAATACATACACGGTATAAACTTTTGGCACTGAACTCGATTCTGAATTCAGAATTTAAAAATAACAGTGTGCGTGGAATCCACGCATGACAGAAGTGAAACTTAAACTTCTTGCTTATGAGTTATAGATAGAGATAAATTATTAGTATTTTTTTATTGAACAAGAAATAATAATTGGCAATAGTAAGGATGCAACTATGATCTTAAATGAAAAACCAATTCAAAATTAATGTTTTCTAATATATTTTACAAGAAATTCGTTATTCAATTTGAGAAAAACGTGAATCCGTAGAATTATCAGTGTTTATCATAGTGACAATTGGCTTATGATAGCTAAAATACGACACTAACGTTTGGGATTTAATAGTTTCTTGATTCCTAGAGAATAGAGCATCAATTGTTGTACCCGACCTGGTAGTTGGAGTATTCACATTATTGTTGTTGTTGATTTTTAAATTGAATTCTCTAGCCAAAATGTCAATGAGAGGTTGACTTTCAGGTTTGGAAAACTGAACATTGAAGTCACCGCTCAGTATCATTGGTAGAGTCCCCCAGTCCTTTTTTAGTAATGCTGCACCGCCTGGTGTGTATGATAACAACACGTGATGAATGAATTCGATAATATCATCAAGTTTCTTGTTAGGTGATATATATACAGCAACAATTAACATGAATTGTCCATTACCAAGACATCTTGCAGCACAGCATCAATGTTGATGTTGTAGACTTTGTACAGTGGAGTACCGCAAAGACAGTGTAGCCCCATTTTTATATTTCTTTTGTTCACGAAACTAATTAAATAGCTTGGTTTGTGTATCTGTTTACATTTGATGTGCACGTTGATGCAGTAATCATCGCTAATGTCCCTTGGTAGTACCTTCACCATGAGATCTACGTCCGCAGGGACATTGATAACTTGTCCAAGAATCCCATACTGACCGCTCATATAGCGCAGTCTTCTTATTTGCATGAAGGGAATTCTCGGTGAAATAAGTATTTCAGACATTAAATCGAACGTCGTCACTTCTACCTCTCCTACCGTCTCCCCATCCGACCGTTACAACAAGCATAATATAGTATGCTACGCTACGTACCTATCTATCCTATGCCTAGATCCAGCGGACAATAGGATACCGTTGCTCGTCCTTCGCCATAAAGAGGGGTTAGACTATGTCGAATGGTGAGGCGACCTTCTATACCTGATAAGCCAGGTATTAGATTTACTCGAACTGTCATCTATTGAATTCGTCATTTCTCCCCTTCACCAATAGTCCAGCAAAGATATCATTTTTCAAAAAAATAATTTCCGGCAAGCTGATTTTTTCAGGGTCGATGGAGGGGAGTCTCCCGAGTATCCAACAAAAAATCACACTCCGCACCCCTTGCAAAGTATTGCAAATAGGGTGGTTTTTGTTTTTGTTTTTAAATTTTGTCCAGCTTGTACATAATAATATTCTCTACAACTTTGCCTAATAAAATTTTTTGATAACTCTGATTTTGGACGGTTCAGCGCCCATTATACAGTATGTCCCGCGCAGAACCGCACAGTTGCAGGGACCTCGAAATTTACCTTTGGCCAGGCTTGGTCGGTACTTGAGTCATTTATCTCTCTCTCTCTCTCTCTCTCTCTCTCTCTCTCTCTCTCTCTCTCCTCTCTCTCTCTCTCTCTCTCTCTCTCTCTCTCTCTCTCTCTCTCTC